>JANRFK010003199.1:3665540-3678072 GCA_030068395.1 Apalone spinifera | reverse complement strand
TGCCCAATACGATCCTTGGCGACCCTTCTAACTGGCGCCCAGGCGAGGAGCCGGGGGGGGTACCCCGTCACGGGCTAGCTGAACCTGCAGGGGCCCCTGGTAGTTCTGCTTCTAAGGACCAGGAGTGGAGGCTGGGAGGGGGCAGGCCCATTATAAGGCCCAGCCAGGCCCAGTAACCCTCCCCCGTTCTGCGCAGATGGCTGTGCCGACTACGAGAAAGGGGACAGCAAGCACGGCAAGCGGAAAAGGGGCCGGCCCCGGAAGCTCAGCAAGGAGAACAGAGACTGCCTGGACACCAAGAAGAGCAAGCACTGTACGTGCCAGGCTGGGCTTCTCGGGGCCAGGGTGGCTCCTCCCCCCTCTTCCAGCCAGCCCTGGGCTGACCGGGACAGGGGTCTCGCTGGTGGGCGGGGCGGTGGGAGGAAGGATCGGGGCGCCAGTCCATGGCGGGTGGTTGCGGATGGCCCAGGAATCCCTAAGGGCCATTCCTAAGTCGGATCGGTGTGACTGCACTATCCAGCCCCTCCCCTCTGGCTGGGCACAGCTGCCCAATGGCCCTTCTGCACCCCCACTGGTTCCCGGAGTGCAGGGAGTTGCCACAGGGCCTCCTCCAGCTGGCCGGGGCACTGGGACCACAGCTGGGCAGAGCCCTGGCCTGGAACTGGACCGTCCCTCCTCTCTCTGTTGCAGCCCCCAGAGGAACTCACCTGTGGGAGTTTATCCGGGACATCCTGCTGCACCCCGAGCTGAACGAGGGGCTGATGAAGTGGGAGGACCGGCGCGAGGGCGTCTTCAAGTTCCTGCGCTCAGAGGCGGTGGCCCAGCTCTGGGGGCAGAAGAAGAAGAACAGCAGCATGACCTACGAGAAGCTGAGCCGGGCCATGAGGTGGGTGTCCCGCGGAGCCCCCGTCCCGTCCAGGAGACACAAGGCAAGGGAGCCCCAGCCTGTCTCCAAGACTCCAGAGCCCAGCTCCACCCACGGTTCCAGACTTTGCTCCCCTAGCCTGCCCTGGCAGTTCCTCTCCGAGCTTCCCCACAACGGTTCCGTCTCTGTCCCCAGCGCCCACTCCTCGGGCTTCTCCCTTCCCAGACAGCCTTGGCCCTGGCTCCCCTGGCAGCATTGCTGATGTCCCCTCCTTCCCTTCCAGGTACTACTACAAGCGGGAAATCCTGGAGCGGGTCGACGGGAGGCGGCTGGTCTACAAGTTTGGGAAGAACTCCAGCGGCTGGAAGGAGGAGGAAGTCTCGACCCGAAAATAAGGAGCCCATGGGAACCTTATGAGGACTCGGGCTCTGCCCGTCTGGCCCAGGGACTCCTTAGACAAGCGTGTTTGTCAAACGTTGGAACTCAAAGCTGCTGTCCTGGGCAGTGTGTTAGCCTCCAGCCCCTTCTTCGGGGCACAAGTGTACGTGCTGGTTACCCGCCGGCACCTCGGTATCTACAGCTGATATTTTGGCTCAAGTAGGTTATTGTAAACCGTTATCTCTGCTGTTGCGTTGCTGGACTCTTGGCCAGTGGGATTACAGTGACTGCCCGTTGGCAAAGCCTGGGTAGAGGAAGGGACGTGCTTCGTTCTCGACTTCGGGAGACTTCCGAGCAAAGCACGGGCACTGGGGCGCACAGCGGCGGTGCGGGAAGTGGGCTGCACCCCTGTGCCCCCGTTTGATAGACGGCGTGAAGAGCGCAGATGCTGAGCCCCCTCTTTGCCAGCCACGCAGGCTGTGCGCTGGTACGCGTCGCCTGCTGCTCCGGGACTGGCCCCCTTCTTATGCTTAGCGAGCATGACGCCGCCTTGGCCCAAGGGGGGTCGGAGAGAACTGTGAATTTCAGACGGCGGCGGTGGGACCGTGACAGCAGCTGCGGCGTCAAGCCGAACCTTCCTCCTTGTACTTTGGGCATTTGACTCCATCCCCTTCTCCCACACCGCGCTGCCTCCTGCTTCTAATTTATGTCCCACTAACAGAGGGTATATATTGTACATAGAGAGCTATTTTTTCATCAATAAGCTTGATCTTGTGTGATTGTGAGTGTCCTGGAAGCACCTTCGACCCGACGACTGTTCTCCATATTCAGCTGGACTGAACGAAGGTGTTCCTGGCCTCCCAAGGCCTGTGTACAGAACAGCACTCGTGCGCCCGGCTCTGGCAGCTGCACAAGGTCTTTCCTGGGTTTCATAATGAGCATATCCAAAATAAATTGCTGCCTTTTTACAAACGGCGTGCCCCCTCCTCCTTGTGGCTTCGGCCGTGGCTGGGGGGAAAGGGGGTCCTGGGGGAGTTTATGGGCCTCACGGCGAGCCTGGGGTAGGATTTTGGCTTTGATTTTCGATACTCTTATATCAGTATGTGTACACAGCCACTCCCAGCCACATGGGGTTGTTAGTGTCATGAGCAAAGATAAGGAATAGAACTGGGTATGGGAGAGTATAATATACGAGGGACAATCTTGAAGGACAATTTTCTCTTTTCCAAGTTAAGGGCACGCAACTAGTCGGGCGGGGCGTGGGGACTGGCGGGAGGGTGGAGGCACAGGAAACCCGAAAAGGCCAAAGAAATGCCTCTCCCTGATCTCAGAGCAACCTCACTTCTTACCCTTCCCGTGGGCACAAAAGAACCAAGACCCTCCAGGACAGAACATGACCATAGGGGGTGGAGGGGCAAAGAACATAAGATTGGTCGTACTGGGTCAGACCAAAGGTCCATCTAGCCCAGTAGCCTGTCTGCCGACAGTGGCCAGCACCAGGTGCCCCGGAGGGGGTGGACCGAAAACTATGATCAAGCGATTTTTCTCGTGCCATCCCTCTCCAGCCTCTGACAAAGAGAGGCCAAGGACACCATTCCTACCCCCAGGCTAATAGCCTTTTATGGACCTAACCTCAATGAATTTATCTAGCTTCTCTTTAAACTCTGTTATAGTTCTAGCCTTCCCATCCGCCTCTGGCAAGGAGTTCCACAGGTTGACTATGCGTTGTGTGAAGAACTTTCGCTTATTAGTTTAAACCTGCTACCCATTAATTTCATTTGATGTCCTCTAGTCCTTATATTATGGGCGCTAATGAATAACTTTTCTTTATTCACCCTCTCCACACCACTCATGATTTTATAGACCTCTATCATATCCCCCCTCAGTCTCCTCTTTTCCAAACTGAAAAGTCCCAGTCGCTTTAGCCTCTCCTCATATGGGACCTGTTCCAAACCCCTGATCATTTTTGTTGCCCTTTTCTGAACCCTTTCCAAGGCCAAAATATCTTTTCTGAGGTGAGGAGACCACATCTGTACACAGTATTCAAGATGTGGGCGTACCATAGTTTTATACAGGGGCAGTAAGATATTCTGGGTCTTATTTTCTATCCCTTTCTTAATAATTCCTAGCATCCTATTTGCCTTTTTGATTGCCGCTGCACACTGTGTGGACGTTTTCAGAGAACTGTCCACGGTAACTCCAAGATCTTTCCTGATTTGTCGTAGCCAAATTAGCCCCCATCATATTATATGTATAACTGGGGTTATTTTTTCCAATGTGCATTACTTTACACTTATCCACATAAAGCATGCACTGCAGGCGTGCCTACTGAAAACGAGGCGGGGACTAGGGACATAATTATAATATGGAGATACACCTAGCTCATAGAACTGGAAGGGACCTCGAGAGGTGGTCGAGTCCAGGCCCCTGCCCTCACTGGCAGGACCACGTACCAGGACATGGGGGAAGGCTCTGTGGTGTCAGCCATGGTCAGGCTTGCTTGACACCCCAATATGCATCACAGTGCCGGCACTGCGGGTTTGCCGTCTTCTGCTCTGTCTGCACAACAAGAGCCCGGGTAGGAGAGAAGGGAATGCCACTAAGAGGAGTCACTTGCGCCTCTGACCTCCTCCATAGGGTCACCCTAAGTGGCTCCTGTCTGAACTAGCATCCTTCAGGGAAACACCCGGGCTGGATTTAAAGATGGCCAGGAATGGAGACACCTCCTCCCCCAATCAGTTGTTCCAGTGGGCAATAACCCGCACTACTAAACACTGACACGGATTCCAGCCTGGGTGTGTAGAGCTTCTGCTCCCAGCCGTCGGATCACACCATTCTGCCTGCCATCCGCTGCACTGAAGAGCCGCTGCCAAAGATTTGGTCCCCGTATTGCTGGACTTTGAGCCAGTCACCCCTGACCTCCTGCTGGCTAAACAGACTCATCCACTTGAGTGAATTCCTGATGGACCCATGCCTGCCCCCCATCTATGCCATGGGGCCGTTGGTCCCTGCGTGAGGCCCAGAGCGCTTCCGTTCTACTGGAGAAGGCTCCTTGGTGGATGGCCCCCGAGGAAGAAATGGCTCTGCAGCTGAGCTGACTTTTCCTCCCAAAGCAGGGGGCTGGGAGAGAGGGGAGCTGCCCAGTTCTCTGCTCTGCCGGGTGGGTGTCCCTGTGCCATAGGCCCTCAGGTTGGAAGTCCGAGGCTCCCTCCCTGCCCCCTGCTATGGTGAGGATGAGCCCGTGTGGACGGGGAAGGACTTAGCTGCTGTAGGGAGGGTTTTCAAAGATGATGGCCAATGGCCCTGCAATCACATCAGCCAACTCCCTCAGCACTATACACTGGAGCTCTGAGCAATCCTACTGCTCTCTTACATACAGTGCAAATCCTCCTCCTTTTATTCCCCCCGTCCCCCCCCCCGTCCCTCCCAAACAGTTTGCACCCTTGCACGATGTGCTCCACTCATGTGAGTCGTCCCAACAAGTCTCCGTTATTCCAGTCACCTCATAGCTCTTTGACTGGGCCAGGACTTCCACTTCTTCCTGCTTGTTCCCCAGGCTTCTTGCGTTTGTGTACAGACATTTCGAATACCAGCTGATTGCCTGACTGTCTCTGTACGAATCGGGGGGCCTCCTCTGTTGCACCTTCCTCCTTGTGTTTCTTCCCGGTGTCCCACTTCCCTTAGGACTTAGGGAGGTCGGTCAAGGCAGGCAGGATTGGCAGCCCACACAACCAGGGACCCTGCAATTACTGGGTCTGGGTCTCGTCACTTCAGGTTCTTCTCCCATGCCTGTCCCTCCGTGTCTGACACCTTCCAGTGGTGCATGAAGCAACACGGCCCTGTCATCCGCCGGTGTTCCCCCCCCCCCCCCCCCCCCCCCCCCGCCGCCTTTCCCCAGCTGGGGCAGCTGTAGGCTGACTCAAGCCCGCTGCTCCAAGGCGATGGGCAGGGCCAGGTTGGGGGCTTGACCCAGTCTGGGGAAGCCAGTGTGGGGCTGCAGACACCAGACAGGACCTCTCCGTGAGGGACTGAACAGACTGGAGCTACAGTGGATGGGTAGGGTGGAAGGTGTTCCACCTTCCAAGGAAACCCCTCACACTTCTCAGCAGCTCCTTGGACCCACATGGCAGCCGGGGCAGACTCAGTCACTGAGTACAGCAGGAATCACGGCCCGGCTCCAGTTTGGCGAGTCCAGCCGTGACCTGCCGTGAAGGCTGGAATGCAGCCCAGGTCGGTCTGTGCCTGGCACAGGTCGGGGGAGAATACGCTGGGCCCACACTGCTCCGACCACGCTAGAGCATCATGCTTCACCAGCCGGGCTCCCCAAGCCCAGGAGAACATCAGCACGGCCAGACTGGATCAGAGCAAAGGCCCATCCGGCCCAGTGTCCTGTCTCCGACAGTGGCCAGTGCCAGATGCCCCAGAGGGAGGGGACACAACAGGGAATGTGAGCCCTCCTTTGTCATCCACCTCCAGAGAAACAGAAGCTAGGGACACCACTGCTACCCACCCTGGCTAATAGCCATTGATGGACCTAACCTCCATGAATCTATCTAGCTCTTTTTTGAACGCTGTTAAAGTCCTAGCTTTCACCACATCCTCTGGCAAGGAGTTCCACAGGTTGACGCTGCGCTGAGTGAAGAAAAACTTCCTTTTGTTTGTTTTAAACCTGCTGCCTATTCATTTCATTTGGTGACCCCTAGTTCTTTTATTGTGAGAATAAGTAAATCACTTTTCTTTATTCACTTTTTCCACACCAGTCAGGATTTTATAGACCTCTATCCTATCCCCCCTTCGTCTCCTCTTTTCTAAGCTGAAAAGTCCGAGTCTTTTTAATCTCTCTTTATATGGGACCCGTTCCAACCCCAGAATCATTTTTGTTGCCCTTTTCGGAACCTTTTCCAACGTTAAAAACCCTCAGCGTGAGCTTCTGGTGCATTGCCGTTGGGTTTTGGAGCCTTCGAGGGCTCGCCACAGTGTCCATCTTTTTGCTACAGCCAAAGGGCTGGAAATATCCTTTCTTTTAGTGCAAGCGGCCGGTTCCCCATGATCCCTTGACTCCTGCGGCTGGGGCTTGAACACAAGCAGCCCCTAGTGCCAGAACATTCTGAGCACTGGGTCAGCCCCATTTTGTGCAAACTCCCTGAGGTGCCTGAGAAGCCACCCATGTGGCCCCAGGCCTGCCCATCTCTGAAGCAATTGGCCTCGGGCCCAGGACAGGAGCCACTACTGTGGATGTGGTGGGGCCCACGTGTCCCCACCTAGAGCTGCTTGGCTCTGGGGAACGTGTCTGCTCCAGTCACCTCTCCGGCCCACGAAAGAGCCATGGAACCCAGCAGAGGTAGCGACGTCACCCTGCTGGCTGGTGGCACGGAGCTCAGGAACCCCGGGGAGTCGGTCCTGGGCTCTGGCTTGGCTTGTGACGGTCGAGGTGCCAGGAAGCCGCGAGGAGCGTTGACGCCCTTCTGTGGGGGTGGGGTGCTGGCTCTCCGGTGTCCTTGTGGGCGCCGTACACCACGGGGGGGGGGGGGGGGGGGGGGGGGGTCACAGCGTGGGTCTGGCAGCAGGCCCCTCTCTTGTTCTTCCCACATAGCTGGAGCATGAGGTAAAGGAGCCCATGGGTGTCGAATGGCGCAGATGAGCCCTGGGGCAGCACCGAGAGGGTGAGGTGTTTATCCTCAGTCAATAGATAACCCCAGCAGATTGGCAGGGAGGGAATAGCGGCTTGTCACGCATTGGGCCGCCCTGGCAAGTGTGCCTTGTTTACTGAGGCAGCTCCATTTCTCCGCGGCGGTGGGTTGCATTACCTAACCGGCCCGAGCCAATGTTTAACCAGCTCGGGCAGCCGCAGCAGCCACGCTGTCTGTCCTGCCCAGCCTCACCCTGAACGTTCCCACCGCACAGCCAGCCAGCCTGAGCCGCTGGGCAGCAGGCTGGGCCAGCGGGCGGTTCGGGGGAGCTGGGGTGAGAGCCATGCAGGGGTTTCTCCAGTCCCCCAGTGCCGAGAGCATCCTGGGGCGGGGCGGATGGGTTGGGGGCAGAACAAGTGGCGAGAAAGGCTCCCCATGCAGAGTCCCACGAGGTTTGGCCGCTCTCCAGCGTGTCCCGCAAAGCCCTGGGAGAGCCGGTAGGAGGCTGCACGGCCCCCATCACACAGCTGAGGCAGCTCCGTCTGGCAGCTCGTCCCGGGGGCTGAACCCAGGCCGAGTGGTGGGTGGGAAGATGGAAGCCCTCCGGAGAACTCTCCCCCTCTCTAGCATCCCCCACCGGCAAGGGCACCTCCCCTGCCGGTTGCTGGGATGTCACAGCCCCCGAGCCCTTTTCAGCACCCCGAAAGCCCCCCCCCCATCTGCCTGCCGGTAGATCGGTTCCACCCTATCAGATGTAGCCCTGCTGGTGGCCTGGAGGTGGTGGAGTTACTGTGGCTTAGCCTGCCTCCGAAAGGGGTCACCACATCCCTGGACAGCGTTCACACTGGGAGCAAGCCCAGCCGCCCGTCTGCTTTGCCAGCTTTCTACCCACTCCTGAGCTCAGAACTGGGTCATGCCCCTAGGCTGATTGAGAGGCAACCTCCTACGGCAGTTACGAGCCAAGGGAGCAACGCTGCTCTGGCCTGAGATGGGACGATTTGTGGAAACAGAATCTTCGGGGTCCACTGTAGCCTGTGGAACTCATGGCCACCACAGATCTGTGGTGGCCCCTCCCATGATCTAAAATAGCAAGACTCATTTATACCCTGTTGACTTTCTCCCCATAAATATTTCTCATATTGAAACTAACATACAGCCAACACATGCACAAACAGTCTTATCAAATTACTTCCACTCAATGCACCAGAAAGGAGAGAGAGCATGTCGGTGTCTTTCAATTCTCAGGAAGCGCCCAGAAACTATGCTGATGGGGGCAGGTGTCATAAAAATCTGGAGAGATAGGGAAAAGAGATACTATTTTCTTATCGTGTCAGCGGAGAGAAATAGACAAGCACCATCCAAATCCTGAGTTTGCATCGCAAGCTCAGCATTGGACTATCCTTTAGTGAACGTGAATCGTCAGGCAGCTGCGTTCTGGCACCAGGGTCCCATGGAAACAGCTTGACTGTGTTTTGGCTTTATTTACAAAGATGGATTCTAGACGGTGCTGGGTCCTGCCGTGAGGCAGGGGGCTGGACTTGACGTCCTCTCGAGGACCCTGCCAGTTCTAGTGTGCTAGGATTCTCAGATTTGTATCTTTTTCTTCATAAAACCCTCCACAGCCTAGAGGCCGTGGCTCTGCTGGCTGTTCCCGTCTGGGGCAGGGCTCTCCCAGGGTTTGAACTAGGGTGGCTAGTGTAGCCGTACCCCCTCAGTGGGTCTGCTCCCAAGTCTGGCCCCTGCTGCACCCCTTAACTCTGATGCTGGAGCGGTGCCTTGCCACGGATCCACCAGCTGGATTTCTTCTCCATTACTCCAGCTGCCGCTGGGTTTCACACCCTGAAATCCCAGTGCTGCCAGAGCCAGGGCTTGCTCTTCTTTCAACTTCCCCCGCCCCCCCAAAAAAATCTTGTTTCCAGAATCATAGAATCCTAGAGCTGGAAGGGATCTCGAGAGGGCATCAAGTCCAGTCCCCTGCCCTCACGGCAGGACCTAATACCCTCTAGACCATCCCTGACAGGCGTCTGTCCAACCTGCTCTTAAATATCTCCAGCGATGGAGATTCTGCAACCTCCCCAGGCAATTTTTTCCAGCGTTTCACCACCCTGACAGGTAAGAAGCTTTTCCTAAAGTCCAACCTAAACCTCCCTGGCTGCAGTTAAAGTCTTTTGCTTCTTATCCTGTCCTCAGAGCCCAAGAAGAACAATTTTTCTCTCTCCTACTTATAACACTCTTTTAGATACTTGAAAGCTGCTATCATGTCCACTCTCCATCTTCTCTCTTCTAAACTAAACCAGCCCAATTCTTTCAGTCGTCCTTCACAGATCATGTTCTCTAGATCTTTCATCATTCTTGCTCTTCTCTGGACCTTCTCCAGTTTCCTCACATCTTTCCGGCGATGTGGTACCCAGAACTGGACACAAGACTCCGATTAATCCGCACAGAGTAGAGCGGAAGAATGACTTCTCGTGTCTTGCTCACCACACTCCTGTTCCAGCAGCCCAGGCTCATGAGAAACCAGTTCTGATTTCTCTGCCGTGGCTGACCAAACCCAGGTGCTCCGACATGGGGAGACGACGAGTGAAGGGCTCCACCAACCTGCCCCACAAGCCCATGTGGGGCCAGCGCTCAGACTGTCAGAGGAGCACAGTCAGGCTCACTCTGGTGCCTGCGGATCTCCTATCCTGCTGCTTTTAAAACTCGCCCATGAGGAAGGCAGGGCTTTGCGTCTGAACTTCTTGCACTGTCGTCTCTCTCGCCCCCTCTCTGCTTTCGGACGGGTCACTTGTCTCTATACCCACCGGGCTCATGTTATCGATCCCACCTTAGCACCTCCCAAAATCCATGGTGTTTTAGGCCACAAGGGACCTATGCCCCCGACTATTAAAACCCTCTTGCCGCTATATCAAGCTCAGTATCTTGTTTAGCTAGAACGTCTTGTCTGGAAAGGATGTGGTCCATGCAGAGCCCAGAACCTGATGTCTGCGGGCGCAGGGATTTGGGGACCCATGGGGCTGATCCACCTGGAAAATGGCCAAAGAGACATGCAGGAGGCTGTGGTTTAAAAGATGAGGCCAGTAACAAAATTGGTGGTGAATGAATGGACAAGCAGGGCCCAGGACAGAGGTTAGGGGGATGCAAACACCGTGAAAAGGCAAAGTGTCTTTAATATTGCATCCAGATGTGATCGCCTCATCTCAAAAGAGTATCTTAGCATTGGAAAAGGTTCAGAAAAGGGCGACAAAAATGACGAGGGGTTTGGAATGGGTCTCATATGAAGAAAGATTAAAAAGACATGGACTTTTCAGCTTAGAAAAGAGGAAACTAAGGGGGGACAGGCTAGAGGTCTATAAAATCATAACTAGTGTGGAAAAAGTGAATAAGGAAAAGTGATTTACTTATTCCCACAATATAAGAACTAGGGGTCACCAAATGAAATGAATAAGCAGCAGGTTTAAAACAAACAAAAGGAAGTTTTTCTTCACTCAGCGCAGCGTCAACCTGTGGAACTCCTTGCCAGAGGATGTTGTGAAGACTAGAACTTTAACAGGGTTCAAAAAAGTGCTAGATAAATTAATGGAGGTGAGGTCCCTCAATGGCTATTAGCCAGGATGGGTAGCAATAGTGTCCCTAGCCTCTGTTTCTCTGGAGGTGGGTGACAGGGGAGGGATCACGTGAGGTTTCCCTGTTGTGTCCCCTCCCTCTGGGGCATCTAGTATTGCCCACTGTGGGCAGACAGGACACTGGTATGGATGGACCTTTGGTCTGACCCAATATGGCCGTTCTTGTGTTCTTATGTCCTGTTTAGAGGATTGGACCCCATCCATGTGCCAGGCGGGTGGGGAGAAGCGCTGTGGGAAATCAGAGTCACGTGTAAATGGGAGGGAAGGAGAGGCAAAGGGAGAAGCATCATGGCAAAGCAGATGCAGAGGGGGATTCCTTCCTTCCTCTCTCTGCTCCTCCCCAGCCTTCTCCCTTTCCCAACCCTGCCTAGGTGCCCACGGCTGCGAAGGGGAGCTCCCCATAGACCAGCAGGAACAGGAGCGGGCCCTAGACTGGCAGGTGCAAGCAGGGCAGAGCCTCTGCCTAGCTCAGGCCCTGTTGCATCTTTCCAAGAGGAGAAAGGGACTGGCCACTCCCTGCTCCCCAGCTCCGGGCAGAGGTTCCCCAGCAGGCACGGCACCGACAGCAATGGCTCCAGCTGGAGCTGGCTGCAAATAAAAAAAAACCTGCTGAAAAGGGGTTTGTCGAAACCAAACTTTTTATGGGCAAATGTCAGTTTCTTGGACATTTGTGGCCGGGACATTTCTTGCCGAAAGACACGTTTTTGATTTGTTGCCAGTTGAAACATTCCTGGTGGGGTTTGAAAAGAGAAAGTTTTTTAGGATGTTAGATCCCTGCCCTTTCCCCATGAACGCCACCTTTGTCCTTTTTGGTGTGCAAGAGAAGGACCCATGTTTAGAATGGGTTCCCTCCCTCCCCCTGCTTCACTCTGCTTTTCACTGTCCCACTGGCTGGTCTGTAACTTTCCAAATAAGTGAGGGCATTTGGAGGCAGTCACTGAGTTTCATTTTCCTTTTGCTGCCCTGGAATGCTTCCAAAGATGGAAACCCTTTGGAAATGTATAGAGTGGGGAGAGGGGGAGGAAAGATGGAGAAAAGAAAAAGAGGGGAAAGGGGGAACCCCTACAGGACTCCCCAGCCACAATTCTTGTTAGTGCATGTGAAGGCAAAAAGCAAGTAAGAGAGAGAATGTGTGTGTATGTGGAGGGGGCGGGGGGAAATATTCTCCTGGTTTTGAGAATCACGTGGAAATGAAAAACGTCCATTCAATCCAACTAAAACAAACATTTAGATCGGCTGATTAAAATGAAACATTTGGCTTTTTGTTTTCACCTTGAAATTGTGCGTCTAAAAAAATAGACATAGTTTGACCAAAAAACAACGCATAAAACATTCTGTTTGAAACAGGGGACAAGACCGGGTTTGTCACCTAGCTACGCTCCCTGGCCTAGCCTAGAAATCCCCAGCTGGCAGGCCAACTGGCCAGAAAAGGGGCAGCTAATGGACCGCCTGAAAGTTTCCCTATCTTCTAGGCTCTGGCACTTGGCCCGTGGCAGCTTTGCTGGAGGCCAGGACCTTGCATTGGGCTGACCCAGATTTCTGAGCTGGCCCGCCGAGCCAAGCACACTGTGGGGCTGGTAATGGATACGAAAACCGGCTGCGCAATGCTGCCTGCAAACCAGCCTAAACTTGTTCAAGGTCCCTGCGCTTTGCCAAGGGAAAACAAAACAAGACAAACGTGCCATGTCGAGGCTGGGCTGGTTCAGTTACAAGGAGCCAAAAATACTTAGGAGCACGCCCAAGATGTGAGGACGCCACGAGTGGGATTTTGATTCATCGGTAAAGGGGAAGGGTGGGAGGAAGCCACAGTCCTGATCTCACTGCCCGGGCCTGGGGAGGTGCTGGGCAATGAAGACGTGGGCCCAGAATGGTGGCATGTCGCCCCACGTGCCCAGGCATCGAGGGAACCTTTGATCAGAGGCACCTGGGCTTGCAGGATGGTTCTGTGCTGGGCTAAGATGCCAGCTAGGAATTCATAGGGGGCTGCTCTGGGTTTGGCATGGGGTGGGGCTACGAGTGCAGGGGCAGTGCCAGGC
>JANRFK010003199.1:3645045-3657288 GCA_030068395.1 Apalone spinifera | reverse complement strand
CTGGCTCCTGATGCTGAGCGTGGAGATGTCAGGGTGCTGTTTGAAAGCCGGAAAAGGAGAGTCTAGTGTCTTTCTCCTTGCCCCCTGTGACAGCAGAAGTGTTACTGGGCCACTCTCCCTTGAATGGTTCTAGATAAGAATGCCTCGCAACCCAGCGAAGCAGCTCTAATCCCCACTTTGTTGGTGGGGAAACTGAGGCACAGAGGCGCTGCTGAAGAGGGAGCGGTGGGGGTGGCACGCAGGCTCCTGGAGGCATGGCCATAGACAGAGCCTCTTTCCCTAGCGTGGCTCCTCAGTGACCCCACGTCCCTTTGCTGCAGGGCCCGTGATGAGCTCATTTTGCTATGGTAACCCTTCAAGGTGAATGCCAGGCGCTTAGTCATTAGGGGATAAAGCCGGAGGAGAGGGAACAGGTTGTGCGAGATCTGCTTGGCCCAGGGCAAAAAGCAGGCGAGCAGGTGACTGCTCAGCACAGCCCAAGGGAGGTGGTGTGTTTGGGGAGGTGCCCGTCTGGCCTCCATGGGCCGAGAGGCTGGCAGAGATTCTCAGGGACACGTGGGCAAGGCGTGAGCATGCTGGCCCGTCCCAGGACCATCCGGGGGCGCTGGCTGATACCAGCGTGGCCAGGCTGCCAAGGGAAGGGGATTCAGTTCTCCTGGCCACACGCGGGCTCCGTCTGGGCCGCTCTGTGCCCTGCTCGCACCCCAGCCAGGAAGCTTTCTCCCTCTCTGGGCGGCCGGTGGGCAGGGGAGGGTCTGAGCCTTGGTGGGCCCTGTGCCCATCTCCCATCCCCCACGCAGCCCGAGCGAACCCAGACAGAGCCACCCCCACGCAGATTCAGTCCAGGCCCCCTGCCGGCGTCCCAGTGGGCACTGCGCGGGCAGGCTCGCGGGGCGGGGAGGGGGGTGGAAGTAACGGCGGAGGCCACGTCTGCTGGCCTGTGAGGGATGTTGGCACCGCTGCATGAGCGTGGCACCTGCCACCACGTGCTGTGGCTGCAGCCAGGTTCCTGGAGAAGTCAATACGTCCGGGGCTGTTGCTAGCTCAGAATCAGGCTCGTCCTCTCCCGCTCCCCAGGGGGATGGCTGCCGGCACCGGGCAATGTTAGGCTCAGGGTCAGATCTGAAGGCCCGGCGGCCTGGGGGCTTCAGGCAGGGGCTGTTCCTGCTGGAGCCACAGGGTGCCAAAGGGACACACATTGCCGTGCCGGGGGGCTGCCACTTCGCCCACACCCACCGTGTTTGTGCCCGTCCACCTCACACACCCTCCCTCAGACATACTCACTCGCTCCTTGTCACACACACGGCATACACTGTAGCACACACACTCCGTCACACACACACGCCATACACAAACCTCACCCCCATTGTACGAACACACACACACACTTTCTGTCAGAGACGCACCCCATACACAAACCTCACCCCATTGTGTACACACACACATACACACATTCCCTGCCATACATACACCCATACACAAACCTCACGCCATTGTGGACATACGCACAAATACACACACACACTCCCTGTCACACATACGCCCTACACACAAACCTCATTCCCATTGTGTACACACACCCTAACACATGCACACACATACATACGCTCTCTGTCATACACACACCCCATACACAAATCTCACTCCATTGTGTACACACATATACACACACACATACACACACTCCCTGTCATACACACACCCTGGTGCTCAATCAGACAAGGGCCTTCACTTGCCAAAAGGCTGATGGGGACAAAGTCCCCTCCACCCCCCCGAAGGCTGGCCCTCCATGACTTTGCCCTCCAAGCTTTCTTCCCAGCCCACTCCCCAGTTCAACCCTCCCCTCTAGTCCCCCGTGCTGCTGGCAGTGAGGGGGGCATGCCCATGGTGGCTCTGGGACTGTGGGGTAGAGCGGTTCTAGGCCCATGCCCCTGTGCGGGAGGGGGGTCTGTCCACTCTCCTACATACAGAGGTGCGGGAGGGGGCTGGGTTGATGTCCAGCAATATGGCAGGATGCCCTTATCCAAGGGCTACTTAGCTGCTTGTATTGAGTGATGGGAAGGCAAAGCCCTCAGCTCGGGGCTGGATGGGCAGAACTCAGGACAAGCCGGGCAGCCCCTCTTGCCTGTTGTGGAGGGACTGTCAGGCTTGCCCTGAGCACTGGCACGGCACGTCCCCAGCCATGCCCCGCTGGCTCCAAGCCCACACACACATGCTTCCCTCCCTGTCTGAGCCGGCTAGAGGGGACCCATCTGCTGGGAGAAGCTTCCAGAGGGCCTCGTGTAACGGGAGCCGTGTGTGTGCGTGAGACCTCGAGCCCAGGGTACGGAGCGGAGCCGAAGACGTCACAGTAGGGCGTGTCAGCTCTGGCTTCGCAAACAGACTTCGGGTCATGAACTAAATAAACTGCACCTTGGAGTTGCTTCAGCTGCTGGCTGCTTGAACAAAGCCTGCTTTATCTGGGCCACCCAAGGGGAGCCAGAGACCTCCCCCTCACTCAGCCATCACCCCACGGCCCAGCTCTGGAACAGAGCTGGGTTGACTTCCCCAGCCCGTGGATTCTGGTGCTCACCTTGGGCAACGTCGCCAATCGGTGCTTTGAAACGCAGGAGCTAACGGAGCTGCCGATCCCTGCCAGGAACCCCTAGGAGAGCCAGGGCTCATGGGGATGACGTGGAGGGGGCTGGGACAGTCGGCAGGCTGCAGGGGGGCCCTGTGTGCAGGGAGGACATCCAGCCGTGGCACTGTGTCTGGAGGTGCAAAATGGGCAGGTAGGACAGCCTGCTGCTGCCTCGCACTGTGACCTTGAGCAGGTCCCCTGATCTCCTTGTGTCATTGAACGTGGTGAGGAAAGGCGCAGGATTTCCCTAGGAGACACGGGTCTATTCCTCTCATCCCCAGAGCCCACGCAGCCCCAGCGTCCCACCGCAAAGCGGCCAGAGAGAGCTGGGTGCAGGCCCACGGCTCCAGGGCAGAGAAAGGTGCTAGCAAAGGGGGCAGTGGCCCTGGGACCCGCAGCAGGCCAAAGCGAGGCATGGAGAATGCCTCAGGCTTAGGGTGGCCAGATACTTTCACAAAAAATCTCAAACATGGCGGGGGAAAAAATTGGTTGAGAAAAAAAAAAAAAAAAGGTCGCTGTGCCTTTTACATCCCCACTGTCCCTGCCAGCCTTCTGTATGAGAAAACCAGAAAATACTGGACATTTTATATGTCCGATATTTTCTGTGGGGTTTTTTTAACCGGACGGGGGCCACAAATACCGGTCTGTCTGGGCAAAAAACAAACACCTGGCAACCCTACTCAGACTGGGTTTCTGGCAGCTTCCTAGCATGGAGACCCCCTAGTGTCCCCCCAGCCCTTAGCCAGCACCCCACCAACAGGGACACCCACAGGCTCCCTTGGTGGCTTTGCTAGCCACTGTGTGTGTGACACTGCCCAACCCAGGGTGGGCCGGGCTAGCACCGCTGCTCTCCGACGCTCCTGCTGACTCTGAGCAGCTCCCTGGCCTGCGACTGGGGGAGAAAATGGAAGCTGGCGCTGGGCTGACCCGAGCTCAGGACTAGCAAGAGGAGCTGGGATCAGGGCCAGGGTGTGCTGCAGAACTGGTTGAGCTTCCTTTAGGTCTGTGATAAAAGGATTACCATGGGCCCAGAGCTCAATTAACCCACCCAGTTGCATCTGAGATGAGCCAGGTCTAATTAATGATGGAACCCGTCTGGGTGGTGCTGTGAAGCAGAGGAAGTTGGCAGTAGGAGGAGGCTGCAGCCCCGCCTGTGCCAGCAGTCAGAGGAGTGCAGAGAATATGGAAGCTCTAGGTGGGTGAGGAGAAGGGCCCACTCCAAGGCAAGGGCTGAAGTCCAGGGAGGTGGCAGCAAGGAGCCTGGTGGCTGATCCTTGACCTCCTGCCCTTGGAGCGGGACCTAGGGCAGTGCCTGGGCCTTGGTCCCTGAGCCGCCAATGGGTAGGTCACGTTAAGCCCTGAGAAGGAGCTATGGCCTCCTGGAGCCGGGTACCGAGCCCTGGCCTCAGATGGGAGTGGATGCTGAGACCGGCTGTTTGGTTTTGTTGGGCTTTCCAGCCCTGGAAGGGGTGGGGCTGTCTGTGAGGGGCCGGAGGGCCTGTCCCAAGGAAAATGGGTGGTTGGATACTTGTAGGCGCCCCGGTGACTTTTTACAGGGGTCTAGAAGAGAGACCGCTGCCCTGCCCCTGCTGTGTCCGCTTCTCCACACAGGGACTGGTGGGTCTGGGCTTCGGCGGGGCCTTGCAATGGCTCTGCCGAGGAGCCCGGGGAATGGCGCTGCCCATCGACAGTCACTCCTGCTCAGCCCCCTTTGGTGCGTCCCAGCTCCCCAACAGCCTGTGTGTAAAGCCAGCCACGCTCCCGCACGCCGAGCCCTGGAAAGGCCTCAGCGCTGCAGGCGGGGTGCTGCATGGAGCCCTGTGGGGAAATAGGGACCCAGTCCAGCACCGCACGTCCCAGAGCCTCAGAAATGTCCTGGCCCCTTCACTGTCCGGCTTCTGGGCCCAGCAGGGTCTGGGGCAAACTGGCAGCTTCCGCTCTGCGGGATGACGTGCCCGTTTCTGTTGTGGGGCGTGGGCACGGCTGTGAGTGGGGACCCGGGAGGGGGCCGTAGGTAAGGACTGCGGGGCTTTGGTAGAGCTGCTCCAAGGCCCCTCGGCACCGTGCCCACTCCCCTGGCTAAGCAGAGGCCAAAGGGCTGTGGCTGGAGCGGAGACCCTTAGGAGAGCTATTGGCAGATGCAAATAGACCCCATCGGCCCTTGGGGATGCTGCCAGCAGCCCAGCACAGAGGCTGGGGCACTGCTGCGGCTGGGCACCCCTTCTGTTCTCTGGTGGGGGTGTTTCCAGGCCTGCTCCCAAGCCCACTACAGCGACCCTCGCCCTCGGGCTGTGACGGCTGGTGTCCCTGTCCCAACGGGCTGCCCTCTGTGTGCTCAGAGCTGCTGTTATGGGCCGACATGGCTCATGCTCCTAGCTCAGCAGGGACCTCACACCACAGCCTGCTCTTCAAAGTCAGGGGCTAAAAGGGGTCTACCAGGGCTGGCTTCAGCTGGCTGTTGCTCCTTTCTGATGGAGAAGGACTGAAAGGGGTTTGCTCCCGCCTTAGGACTTCTTCCTCTTGCCCGAGGCCAGCGCTACGCGTAACATCGCAGCAGTTCGCCTCCCCGTGGGTTTTACTACTAGTTTTGTTAAACCATTGCAGACATGCCTAACTGGATTTAAACGTGGCTTCAGCAAAATAGCTGGCGTTGGTCACTGAGCCCTGTCTAAACCGATCCAGGCTCCGTTGCAGGCCTGGCCCAGTGTTCCCTCTCATCTTTCCATCCATGTGCGGAATAAATTCACTGTGCACTGAGGTGGATGTGCACCACCAGTAGACACACATGCTACCGGCTGTGGGGGCTCTGCTAATCAGCTGGGTGGCATTTTAATCTTTCCTGGGTGGTCGCCCAAGCACTTAGCTACCAGGCAACACCGGACTGGACCTTGAGGGCTGCACCTCCAATGGCAGGCTGCGTGTTCTACGACGTGGGTCTCTGGTGTGGCCGGCTTGGCCCCAGATCCATTAACATTAGCAATATCAGCTAGCAAGGGAGTTCTCTCCCAACAGCCCAGCTCTGCAGACCTCTGTCCCTGCACACCGCACCGTGGTTCCCATCCGTGCCTTGGCCACTGGCACGTCGCTGGCAGCTTGACAGCAGGTCATGGACTACTGACGTCAGCGGGCCCACTCACCCCTCCCCTGGGCAAATATTGTCACTTCCCAGGAGTCTGGCTGCATGGGATGGGCACGGTGCCAATGCAATAAACGGCGAGAGTGCAGAATGTGCCGTGGCTTTGGAGACTGCAGCGTAGTGGACCGGAGTGCCTTGCACGCCAGGAAAGCTGCAGGCCCAAGAGATTCACAGAGGGATCTCCTAGGCGAGTTAGGTGCCTAATTCCTCATGGCATTTCCATGTTACCCTTGAAAACCCAGCCCCAAGCAGCTGGGGGCTGAACGGAACCAGTGAGCCGCTACAAGGAACAGCACCTGCCGCACACATGGAGAGCCACACGCTTCACGGGGAATGTGCGGCAGGAGGGATTTCACCAGCTGTTTCGGTCCGCTGGTCGCAGGCCTAAATATTAGCACAAGCATCTAGCTGTTTGAAGTGTGTGTGTGTATGTGGGGGGAGGGGGCGGGGGCAGACCAAGCCATCCCTGTTCGGTTGCTAAATATATCTGTGACCTGAGGATTTTCCAAAGGGGCACCTGATTGCCGCAGCTTGACCTGAGATGCCTTGAATGGCATGATTTTGAGAGCGCGCCAGGCTCTCGTCTCTGGGATTTGGGCCCCTTTGCGGTGTCTCTGCTCAGGCCCCAAATCACTTGTTGCTCTGGAAAATCTTTGGAATCACACTTATTCTTGTTTGTTTTTTAATGAAAGCGCTCCAAGAACTACAGCGCAGGAGCCCTACATGGGACGGCTACAGGCCGCCAACCACGTTCCCCGGCCTTGTGTTCCCTTGGTGTTGATGGTGCCTTCGCCGCTTGTCATCTGTCCATGTTGAACTCGCTCCATGACCAGGTGACTGCAAAAGTGACGTGTGTCTGTGGACCTGTACAACGGGGTAAGCCCCAGTGTTATTTTCCAGGGACAGCTGGCCTTTGGGAGACATTTCAGGTCAGTTATCCTGGTAGCTAAAATGGCCAAGAGATTCTCTCCCCCAAAGGGGAAAATGACTAGGGTCCTTCTGGCTTCCTGTGTGTGGGTGGCAAATGTAACCTCCGAGCATTGTCTGAAACAGCAAACACATCCTCCTTGCCCACCAGCTGGAAAGCCCGAACATTGAGATCTCCGCTCAAGCTGAGGCGTGATGGCCAGGAAGCGGGGGAGGGGGCCGGGGGGAGAGAAAGTTGAGGACCACGTTTGGGTTACTCCTGCTAAGGGCGGCTGTTGAACTTGCATCCAATGACTGACAGGTGAGAATTATTCCGATTCAACCGAATTCTCAAATTGCAGCTGAGCGATCAGGTGGCTTTCTGATCAGGTGGCCACTGAAACAGGAGAGGCTGAACTCTCACGCCAGCTGTTGTCTGATCATTCGAGGGGAAGGTCGTTTCGAGATGCCCATCACCTGCCGTCCTTTTCCTGTTAGAAGAGGGGCAGGACGTTCCGGCAGAGCCAGGGCGAGATCTAGGTTGCAATCTGTAAGCTCAAGTCCGGGAAGGAACCGGGGGATTGTAAGGCCAGTACAGCAGTATTGGGCTAGTGTCAGTCCTGGGGCATCTCCGCTCCTGAGATCTCGAATCGATGTATTGGGTAGCAAAGGCCAGGATACTCCCCGTGGCTTTAGACCGGGTCCTTCCCCTGCCAACCAGGCCTTTGCCTTGAAGTAGCTCCTGGAGAAGATGGCTGCTTTTAATTAGCTGTGCGCCGTTCTTATGACTTCCGTCCGGCCTTTGAACAGGCGCATCGAGCAAGTTTGCGGGGTCTGCTGAGATCCCTGGGCAGGCTGTGTCTCCGCGAGGGGGCTGTCTAGGTCCATGGCAGAGACCCGGCCTACTTGCCTGTCTCCACGGGAGTTCGGCAAGGCTCAGTGCTGTCACGACTGAGGTGGTGCCGTTGGTTGGTTGATGGATAAGCTTGCGGAGGCAGCTGGCGGTGGTGTGGAGCTGAACCCCGTTCTGCCTGGGGAGCAGAACACCGGCACTGTCTTGTTAGCTCAGTTTGACTTGTGGCAGCTGGTGGTCAAGTAGGCTGTGCAAGGTCTGGTCGGTACCATCACACAGCCTCAGTTCCCCATGACAACCAGCTTGGGAGTAGCCTGTCCAGGCAGCTGTCAAATCTTTAGGCCGAATGCTTGACAGAGAAGGAGGGTGCTGGAAAGACGCGGCTATTCATAAAGCACTAGCTGCTGCCACATTTTGGGCCCTTCGCTGGCCTGTAGCAGCACGGAGCTGGTCTACAGAACCCCTGTTGTCCCGGCTCGGCTTGCTTGTGGGCGCCGAAGAACACCGGGTCGATGCCGGTGACGCCCGGCATCTCTGCGAGCAGCTCCGAAGCAAGTGACAGGACATAATCAGACAGGAGGCTGGGCAAAACCGAACGCAGCGGGCACCTCCCTCGGCCCTGGCTCAGGCGGGGCAACTCTTGGCCACACGAGATCGGAAGGTTGGTGAATTCCTCCAGACACACACTTCAGACTGTCCCTGTGTGCCTGGCTAGCCAAAGCTTCCGTGGTGCACCCAGACTGTCCACACACTGAATGTCCAATCTGAACACCTCCGCGCCTCACCAGGTCGCCGGTCGGTGCTTGATTTGCAGGGAGGCCGTGTCCCTTTGGCATTGGCCAGGGTGGTGAGGAGCAGCATATGACCAGTCGACGCTTTATTCTTACCACCTTATCTCTCGCGGGGGCTAGGAGACCACCCAGCTCGGCTGTTCACACTCCCAGGGCCTGCTCTGTAACAGACTGGTCATTCCACCCCCCCACCAGAGCAAAGTGGCTGTGGAAAGGCTCCCATCCTGCCCAGGAGGCACGTCCCACCCCCCTGCTGCCCTGTTGCACAGCTGTGAGCCACTGCCCAAGGGGCAATGCTGGGTCCTTGCAGCCAGCGGAGCAGTGGGAGTTTGCAGCCACTGGAGAGGTGTCCCTGGAGCGAGCGGCCGGGGAGAGGTGGGCCTGAGCGCCCCAGGGTGCTGGCATTTGCAAAGCCACAAGAAGGGGGCTGGGGTTGAAACCCTCCGCCATACTGTGCTCTCCCGCTGGTGTCTGGGCATGGCGGGGTGTGGCTGGCGCTCATGACGCTGCGGTTTGAAGTCCATGGAGATAAGCAGCGGAGTGGGAAGTGTGCCTGGCATGAACCCCCAGCCATCTGCAAAGGGCGAGCAGGCTGAGTCCAGCCGGGAGAAGCTCAGAGCACTGTGCACCAGGGCAGATCTCTCCTGGCTCTCGCCACTCAGGGCTGTGAGCGGGGGGTCTCTATCGGCCACACACTATCCTGCGGTCACCCGAGGCAGCTGGTGCACAGATGGGACAGAAACAGACTGTTTGCTGGGCTTTGGTGTCATTTGCAGAGGGGCAGCATAACGGCTCAGCATCCCCCTGCGCGCCCCGGGGACCCAGTGAGGCTGAGTGGATCAGGGCGAAATCCTCCATATGCAGTGGGGCCAGCCCCACAGAAATCTTCAGGCCAGGATGGTGGCGGATGCTGCACTTTGGAGTCCTGGGAGAATCGAGCTGTTAAGGCAGAGGCAAAGCCCAAGGGATGCCTGGGCTGGCCTTCTCAGAAGGGTGATTTTTACAGTCAGGATAAGCCCCCTCCAGGTCCCATTGAAATTGTACCAGGATCAGGTCTCAGGGCTGCCCCCCATTTCATGGCCAGCAGGGTGGCTCTCGGCAGGAAGTTCACAAACAGCGCGCCTGTTCCAAGTGGAAACTGACGCGCTGGCCACGTCCGAACACCCATTTGTCCATAGCACAAAACAAGGAGCCTGCTCCAAAGAGCGACAATGGGCCAGAGGCTGTGGCTCTGCAAGGAGCCTACGAGTGGATGGGTAGGGGGCTGCAGGGCAGCGCGGGGGGGCTGCGGCAGAGCAGGGGAGGGGCTGGAATAGGGGCGGTGGTAGGCAGGAAGTTAGGCGAGATCGACAGAGGTGGTGGTGCAAGAGAGAAACCGGTGCTTTGATTCATGTAGCTTATGGACCGAAGATGCTCCAGGTGGCAAGTCTGGGGCAACAAGCTGGCTGGCTGGCTGCCCTGTGGGCAACAGCCACCTGGTGTGTGATCCCTTAAGAGAGGCGTGAGCGGAGCTCTCGGGGAACTAGCCGGCTCCATCACAGGTTCTATGTTCACCAGGGCTCAAGTTGGAGGAATAAGGGGGGTTCTTTGCCCCGGGGGATTTTGTGTGCTGGTGTCCAGCAACCCCTAGATGTGACTCTGCTGGGTGGGTTTCAGAGAACACACAAACACACACACACACTCTGTAATGCAAACACTTTTCCGAGCTCTCCATCAGCTGCCTTCTCTCCCATCTCCTGCCCACCCCACACAAACAGCGTCTCTTTGTCCCCATCACAATGGTGCCGCTGCCCCGTCCCCTAAATTAGCATGATGCTCGTTTGCCCCCAAAGGGGTCTTGGAGGGCAGGGTTGTGGGGATAATTGCAGGGTGTTACCTTTTATTACAGGCCTTTAGCCGGGGAGCTGGGAGCCAGGGCCCTGTGAGGCCTTTGATCTCAGCCTTTGAAACCCTAGAGCCCTGGTTACGGAGACACATCCTGAGTTTCCAAGTTGATCGTTTCCATGTGGGAACAATGGGGCCTTTATTCAGGCAGGAGCACCCCTCCCCTCACAGCAGCCTCGTGTGCACCGGCCGGGGCAAGAGGCGGGCTCTGGATCGCAGTTCAAGTCAACAGCTAGAGCCGATATTCTTTGGCCTGCTCTGCCACGTGCCGCGTGCAAGTTGCACGAGGGGTGGAGGAGGAGAGGCGCAGCTTGCACAGACAGGCAAGGGAGGGCTACGGGCGTGAGGGCACAAATCCCATATCAGAGAGCTGGATGGGTCTTCAGATGGACAAGTTAGTGAAAGGCCCCTCTGCCTCCCCAGAGCTTGCAGAGATACTGCCGGGTGGGGAAAGACAAGGCGTAGTACAGGACAGCAGGTTACCTCATAGCTCAGGTTCTGCAAGGATCAATTTTTGGGACCAGTTATGTTCAATATCTGGCATGGAGAGGACACTTATTAAGCTTGCAGATGATACCAAACTAGGAGGGGTTGCAACGGCTCTGGAGGATGGGTCATCATTCAAAATGATCCGGACAAAGTGGAGAAATGGATGGAGGTCAAGAGGATGAAATTCAATAAGGACAAATGCAAAGTGCTCCACTTAGGAAGGAACAATCAGTCTCACACATACAGAAGGGGAAGTGACTATCTAGGAAGGATACTGCAGAAAGAGATCTAGGGTCATAGTGGGCCACAAGCTAAATAGGAGTCAACAGTGTGACGCTGTTGCAGAAAAAGCAAACCTGATTCTGGGATGCATTCACAGGTGTGTTGTGAGCAAGACACGAGGAGTCATTCTTCCGCTCGACTCTGCACTGATTAGGCCTCAGTTGGAGTCTTGTGTCCAGTTCTGGGCAGCACATTTCAGGAAAGATGTGGAGAAATTGGAGAAGGTCCAGAGAAGAGCAACGAGAATGATGAAAGGTCTAGAGAACATGAGCTAGGAGGGAGGATTGAAGGAATTGGGCTTGTTTAGTTTAGAAAAGAGAAGGCTGAGCGGGACATGAGAACGGCTTTCAAGTACTTATAAGGGTGTTATAAGGAGGAGGGAGAAAAATGACTGAGTAGAACTCAAATGCCAGATCACTGTGTAGGTCCAAGTAACAATACTCTGGGGTCTCCCTCCAGGCTACCCGTCGAAATTCGTTGCTGGCTGGCGCGACTGGTGTCCCTTTCTGCGCTGCAGGATTATAAACAGCAGAGGCTGCAAACTGCCTGGATGACGGTGACTCCTGCCTTAAGGCAAGTTGCTTTAAGTGGTCAGTTACTTCCAAACAAAATCCCAGTGGGACCCTTGCGGATGCTTTAAAAAGCACCACGGTAGGGGGCCACTTGTGACAGGTTCACCCCTTGACGGGGAGTGAGCCCCAAATTGCCCTGCTTTAAATTCAAGTGTTGAGATCTGTCCGGGGAGTCAGAACTTTGTATTGAGAATGAACATCCCGTTGGCACAAACTGTTTCTGCGAGGCTACTGGTATGGTGTTTGCATGGGCAAATGGCCAGTTACTTGCATGACGAGGCACAGAATGCAGAGTTAGGGTGGCCCTGCGACTTGTCATTTTATTGCAGTTGTGCCTATCAGGGATCAGGGCTCCTTCCTGCCTGGAATTGTTAACACCAGCATGCACAGGTTAGATACTACAACAATAGGCACTCTAGCAAGTCATGAGAGAGATTTCAATTGGACTCTCCCTTGAACACTCCCTGTGCTGTGCATGCATGGGTAGAAATAAAATGGAGCCATGCTAGTAAACAGGGCCAAGCAAACAATATGCATTTTTATATGGCTAAATGAAAATGTATGCCTCTGGCAGCAGAGACATAGGGGAGGGAGCTCTGGGAAGCAATGGTTGAAAACCCAAGCATCCAGGGTAGTGTTGTGGTCCTGGGATGCATAAACAATAAGGCTACGTCTAGACTGGCGCGCTTTTGCGCCAGAGCTATGCAAAT
>JANRFK010003199.1:3603648-3622318 GCA_030068395.1 Apalone spinifera | reverse complement strand
CCCCCCCCCCCCATGGCTGGCAGCCAGCCCCGTGCCCAGGCCACGAGCAAGATGGGCCAGGCCCATCCGACTGGCTGGAGGCGACTGCCGTGGAGAGGGATTCTGGGCTGGGCCGGGGCTGTGGCAGCCCCTGGCTGGGCTAGCAGGGAGCAGCGAGGCCCCTGGAGAGCGCACGGGGCACAGGAGCCTGCGGCACAAACGTTTCCAGCCAGGCCCTGCACGCTCACAACATGGGGCCCTGGTGTCCTGTCCCCCCGCAGCTGAGTGAGCAGGGCCTGGGGCCCAGCTGCAGCGCGGAGGGGCAGGTACACATGGGCAGGGGTGGCCTTGCAGCACAGACCCGCCTGGCCTTGCAGCTTCCCCCAGTGCCCCTCAAGAGACCTGCGGGAGGGGCTGGCCCTGGCGCCCCCCTGGGAGGTGCCCCCTGCGCTGCCGGGACGGGATGTGCTGCTGGCGTTTCTCCTGGCAGCACTTGGTGCCTCTCCAAGGCTTACTCAGAAGAGCTAGCGGGCCGGGGAAGGGAGCATGGGAGGAACGCGGCTTGGTTGGGTGGCAGAGGCTCCTCTTAAAGGGGCCCGTCTGTTGGGGGGCCAGGACCGGCCCAGCTGGGGCTTACATGCTGCAAAGCAAGGTTGGGGTCAGCAGGGGGCTAGCTGAGCTGCGGGAGAGCCTTCTGCCATCACAGCCCGCACCCCAAGCAGGGCCCAGCCCAGTGGCAACAGAGCCTAGGGAGCAGCCGCCCTCTGAACACGAGCCAGGAGCAGCCTCAGGCCGAGGGGCTTTGCCTCACCCTCCCAGAAGCAGCCGTGGGCCCAGGTCACCGCACCTGACCTGCAGAGATGCCTTCTGCCCAGCCACATGACAAGCAAGATTTGTGCCCACGTCCCCCGGCCAGGCCCCACAGAGACCAGGCAGGGCGAGGAGTGTGGAGTAGGGCTGCCGGCGAGCAGCCCTACCACCCTCCCTCTCCACCCGGAGGGCCCAGGGCGAGGGAGGGAGGACCCCCCCCCCAACCTTCCCAGTCATCTCTACCACAGCCGGACTATCCGACCCTTTGGTGGCTAATGGGAGGGGAGCATGGGGGTGAGACCCACCGCCAGCCCCTGCTCAGAACAACCTCCCTCCACCGTGACCGCCAGCGCCAGCTGCTCTCCGTGGGCCAGAGGCCAGCGTAACCATGTCAACCCTGGCGGAGGGACCATGGGCCGAGCCCGCAGCCAGCTGCACCGCCGGCTGGCGAGAGAACAGGAAAGGAGACCACAGCGCGCTCCTCCCCCAACACAAAACTGTTAATTTATTATGATTAGGCGGCCAAAATAATTGTACAGTTACAAGACTCATTCCCCACCAGAGAAGGCCAAATAGGAGCCAAAAAATCTCTCCTACCAAAGGAATAGTGACACCACTTTACAAGTCATTCAATAAACCATGGGAATGGCTCCTTGTGCAATTCTGCGAGAACGAGAAGAGAACAAAGCAGTCTGGAACCCCCTCTCCCCCGGGGCCGGTGCAGCTCTGTGCAGGGTGGGGGCCTCGGGAGGGGACCCCATGGCCTTTACAGGGCTCTCTGCTGCCCCCCTGCCCAGGGTGGGATGGAGAGGCAGGCTGCGCGCAGCAGAAGTCTCATGGTCCTGTCCCTTCGCCCCCAGCCTGCTCCGGGCCACGTTACATGCAAGGAGAGCTGGCTGGCTCCAACACAGGACAGAAGTCAACAGGGCTGGAGCAGAGGTGCTCCTGTCCCTCCTGCCAGCCCCGGCCTGCCGCTGCCCGGAGACCAGGGCTTGGCGCCTGGGCTGTACAGAGGGCAAGGAAGTCCTGCTGTTCAGGGAGCCAGGCTTTCCTCTGACCCCTGCGTACTGGGGAAAGCCAGCGCCCCTCGGCACGCCATGCCTGTGCTCCTCTGGGGCTGTGACGGAGGTGGGGCAGCAGGCCAGTGTGTGCTAGTGCACAAGAGGCCCGAGGATCGGAACACAGCCATGGGGTATCTTCCATGGCAGTCCTGGGACCCCACGACCCCCGGAGCAGCCCTGCTGTGCCTGAGACTGTGGGCAGCCACATGCCCCTTCTGCCACCCCAAGAGCCTCCCCACACACACCCTGCCAGAACTGGGAGCACAGGGCAATCCCCCCTTGCTCCCAGACTCACAAGGCGGATGGGGTCTCTGGCTGCCACTCATAAGCCAAGGGGGGATCCCCTCTGCAGGGCCTAATCCCCCTGGCCCCATGGAGATGGATGAGGCTGGAAGAGGTTTCCCATCTCTGACCCCAAGGGGGAGAGGGGATCCCTGCTTGCGGACTCTAGGGCACAGGGAGAGGGGAGGCACTTCCCCAGAGCTTAGCTCTCAGCTTCACTTCCACAGCGCTGAACGCGCCCTGGGCGAAGGGGCTGGCCCCACGGCTGAGCCAACCACACAGGCCACGAGAAAGCAGGGCGGCATGAGCGGCACACTGGCCCCTGCGCGGGCCTGGCTCCCTCGCCGGCCTGCAGGTACCAGCTCAGCCGCATCCCCATGCTCGGCCGCCCCGTGGTCCCGCCTTCCTGCGTGGCGTGGGCCTCGCGAGGGGTCAGGACTTCGGGGCCTGGGTCGCAGGAAGGGAGGCGCAGGGAGGGGGCTGCCCCCCCAGCCAGCCTGAGTGTGGGATCGAAAGGCTACGTGCCCAGGGAGGGAGCAGAGGCCAAGAGGCGAGGGGAGGCGGGGCTCTGCAGACGGGCACAGCACCGACTCTCCACAGCCTGGTCAACCGCCCCCATCTCCCCGCCACTTCTCCCTCTCCCTCAGGGCGGTGTCCACGTGCCGCATGGAGAGGGCTCTGCTCCCGCTTCGGAGGCTTGCGGGGGAGCCCAAGGGCCCCAGGCTTGGAGGGACGCCCCCTCGGGAGCCTGCCAGCAGCACGGCATGGCCCGGTCCGGCCGCTCCGCCCTCCCAATACTGCCTTTGGGGCTCACCCCCCAGCCCTGCTACGGCCATAGGGCCCAGTCCGGTAACAGCGTAATTGCTTAAATTAAAATATATATACATATATATACTGTGTACACACCGACCACAACAGAACAGTGCCAAACGGGGGGACAGGAGTCCAACAGCTTCTTTACAATAAAAACAGGAGCTCCGCCTTAGCGGGAGCAGAGCCTGGGGTCCCCTAAAATACCCATCTAGAGAGAGAGATGGAGAGAGAGGGACAGAGCAGGGGACAGAGAGAAGGGGGCGTGGGCTTGGACAATGGCATCTTCCCGCTTCGAGGCGCGGTCCCTGGGCTCTCAGCTTCTCCTGGACTTTGAGTGCTGAATAAGCCACTGTAGGGTGATGTCTGCAAAAGCAACACACAGAGTTACCGCCCGCAAAGGGCTGGGAGCCCCCTCCTTCCCCTCTGGGGTGGGGCTCCCCAGGGGCTGGCAGCCTGGCACGCCCCCTGCTCTCGCCTGCATTCCCGCCACTGCTCTGCGGCAGCGTCCCCCCGCCCTGGGAACCTGGCGGCTCCCCCAGCTCCGTGGGCTGGGGAGGGTAGGCACCAAGAGCTGAGAAATGACAGTTCTGCCCCATTTTGCCCCCTCCTGAGGAGCCAAATACCAGGGGCTGAGCTGAAACGGCCGGGGTTCCCAGCCCAGCCCCGACTGCGCCCCACAGCCTACCACTCACCGATGTTGTCCTTTTCTTTGCAGGAGATGGAATAGCAACAAATCTCTCGGTCCTGGATGGCAGACAGGTTCCTGCGGGGGACAGGGCGCCGTGAGCGCACACTGCTCAGTGCAGACTCTGCGGAGGAGGTCCAGGGCCCCGGAGGAGCAGAGACCCTTTCGTTAGGGGCCCCCGTCCACCCTCACAGGCCCCCGCTATGGGGCCAGATGCTGGCTCAGATGGGCCTTGCCAACAGGCTTGCAGCAATGAAAGACGCCCGAAGAAAAGTTTCCTGACAAATGGACCCAACATGAGCCCATAGGGCGGGCTGCCTATTCCCCAGCAGGCATCACAGCTTGTCCCACACCCACACAGAAGCCAAGGCCTGGGGCCCAACCCGCAGGCACCAGGCCAGGCTACCCCCGGCAAACGGGCAAGAGTGCCCCTCTGCTACTGAATGAGTCAGACCCTCCCAAACCGGCATCGCTACAACAGCAGCGGGCGCGGGGCCTGGCTCCAGCCCTGCCGAGAGTGTGGCGGCACCTTCCGCCGTCTGTAAAGAGCTGTGATGCGGTGCCGCGAGCCAGCACAGGCGGCGGGAAGCCCGGGGAATCGCTGTCCTACCGCCCGGCCGCCGGGCCCGGCTCCTGCCAGCTGCAGGAGTTCCAGGGCACTGCCTCAGCGCAGTTCTCCCCGGCTCTTACTGCCACCGGGTCCCAACTTCCCCGCCCCACAAACTCTGCCCCACACAGATCCAGATTTGCAGGCTTTCCGTGCAGGCCAGCTGGAGGCAGAGCCAGGCTGTGCTTTACCTGGGGCTGGAATCTGCCCCTTCTGCAGCGAGAGTGCAGGCAAAGCCCGCTCGAGTGCCCACCACCACGCCTGGCCCCGAATCCCAGCACACCGGGCAGCGCCGGCACAGGAACGCGGGGAGGGCTTTGCTGGGGCCCTGCCCATGCCAGGCTCTGCCCCGGGTGCCGGCCGCCCAGGCAGACAAACCCTGGGCCAGGAAGCCCAGCCGCAAGAGTCAAGCTGCGGCTCTGGTGCCACCATGTGGTCAAGGCCCAGAAAAGCTCAAGCCGAAGGACAGCTTAGCCCTGCCACAGCAACTTTCGGCCAGGGACCCCTCGGCACCGCGGGCTGAGCGTGGCCTGTTCTACCGCCGAGGCTGCTGCTGGACGCCCAGCGCCCGTGTGGCAGAGCTGGGGCCGAACTGGGCCCTGGGTTCCCCTTTCCCACCGCTGGCTCTGGGTAAACATGGAACTGCCACAATTTTCAGCAGTGACAAGTTTACACGCACGCCGGGGGGGAGGGAGCGGTGCTCACCGGGAGCTGGCTTTTAAGCGGGCTTCCCGGAGCACTAGCTCCTGCTTCCTTTCATTCCCCCGTGTGGAAGAAGGCGGCTCCGCGGGAACCAGCTTGAGCAGGGAGCCATCTCAAAAGCCGGCTCCCTACCAGACCCGCTCCCCCTCCACTGCCTCTGATCAGAGGCAGCAGCTGGGGAGAAGCATGTCACCGTAGGGATTAACCCAAGGAGCCCAGGCTCAGATAACTGTGTACACGCTCACATCCCTCGCCAACGCCCCCTGCCAACCCACTGCCTGGGACCGCACACCTGCCGCCATGCCTGGGGAGCCGGGGCACAGCTCTGCTGGTGCTCTGGGACGGCTTCTCCGAAGCACCGTGAGAGCAAACTGGGCTGCAGCCCTGCCCCAGCCTGCCAGCGCCTGCCGCTTGGGAAGAGGAGGACGCAGTCCCAGCTGGGAGCCGTACTTACATCATCTCAATGAGGTCCTTCTCATCCAAGGCGCCGGCCAGATCCCGCTTGTTCCCGAGCACCAGAACCTGTCGGGGGAAACACCATGTTCAAATTCTCGGTGCCAGGCCCGCCCCGAGCCCGCTGGACTGAATGCGACCGGGCCGTGCGGCCGTCCCCCAAACGCGCTGGAAGTTGGGAATCAGCCGGATATTAGCTCCCCGGGACAATAGCCGGGCAGGTGTCAACGGCCATTGCCCAGCAAGGCAATGACGCACCTGGAACTCAGCAATGCCCCAGACACGTCCGGACTTGTGCTCCCCAAGCAGCTGGCTTGAGGGTATAAAAACCAAACCCAGGGCCCATCCTCGGCCTCTCCCCCTCCTGAGTTTCAAGGCTGAAATCTATGAATGGCAAAACCCCGTGGGTGAGACGGGCACGCCTTCCAGGTTTCCCAGGACACACTTCCTTCGGAGCAGTGACAAAACCGTTTGGGGCAAGATTTTCTGTTTCCTTCAGAGAACCCTACATAGCTGACGCCAGAGAAGGGCTGAGTTGGTTTTGGGGAGCTCCTTGTCAGAGCCTGTTTAATTGCAAAGCTAACCCCACCCTTCCTGTTTTGCTAACTCGTAAGAACATAAGAACGGCCAGACTGGGTCAGAACAAAGGTCCATCTCGCCCAGTGTCCTGTCTTGGACAGTGGCCAATGCCAGGTGCCCCAGAGGGAGTGAACACAACAGGGAATCATCACGTGATCCCTCCCCCGCTGCCCATTTCCAGCCTCTGACAGAGGCTAGGGGCACTCTCTCTACCCATCCTGGCTAATAGCCATTGATGGACCTAACCTCCATGAATTTATCCTGTTAGAGTCCTGATTTTCACAACATCCTCTGGCAAGGAGTTCCACAGGCTGACTGTGCGCTGCGTGAAGAAAAACTTCCTTTTGTTTGTTTTAAACCTGCCGCCTATTCATGTCATTTGGTGACCCTTAACTCAAGTGCTTTTTCTTCCTAAATGAATGTTCTTGAAAGACAGCGGGAATTCAAGGCCCTGAGAAGTGGCTGCAAGGGCTACATACAGCAGCAGGCACTTGATTCAGTTTAAACACAACTCAGGATTTGCAGATGGCACCAAACTCGCACAGACCCATTGAGCAGCCCAGTCTGCCGCGGGGAAGGTGGGTTTGGGGATGAGATCCTGCGTGGCGCCGCACCGCTGCTGCATTTCTGAAGCACCAATCCCCGTATCCGGAGGAACTTATAACTCAGGCCTTGCGCACTGCCCCCGCGCCCTGCTGGCCAGCCAAAACCCTCCCTGCAGCGTCCCAAACAAGCAGCCCCTCCTCGAGCCAGCTCAGCGGGCGCCTCGATCACTCATAATCCCCACTTGACTGGCTGCTGTTTATACTCATTGCCTCCAGTCCAGCCAGCTGTCACAGGGCCAGCCAAGGGGACCAGGGGAAGTTGGATCATGATTTCCCTCACAAATGCCATTCCAGCCTGGACAGCGCTGACCCACAAAGCTGCTTCTACAGACCAAGGAGCGAGACGTTACCGCAGAGCCAGCTTTGCGGCTCGTGCGACCAAGGGAAAACCCCAGAGGCCACCCCCCCAAGCCTGGGAGACCCGTCCCTCTGCCCCAGGACTGAAGAGCACTTACTGGGATGCCCTGGAGCTGCGGCTTGTCAAGCAGGTTGTGAAGTTCGTTCTTCGAGGCCTCAATCTTCTCCTGGTCTGCAGCATCCACCATGTACCTGGCACAGGAAGGGAGTGTTAGCATGAGCCTGGGCCGCTGGAAGTGCCTGCGATGCTCCATTACCAAGTACTCCGGCCTCTTCAGAGCTGCTACCTCCCTGTCTCCACAGCTCCCAGGTCCATGCTATGAAGCAGGGCCCAGTGACCGGTCTCTCTCTGGAGCACCCGGATATTAGTCCCTGGTACTCACTGTGTCACCGACCCCTCCCTGGACACCCCTGGGCTCTTACACCCTTTGGGAAAGCCCTGATGCGTCCTTGTGGGGCCAGACCACAGGAACGAAAGCCCGTCATTAGCTCTCTCCCTGTCCAGAGCCAAGAGTTCTCACGGGCACAGCAACTTCTCCGCAGCCGGTGCTGTACGCTACCGAGGCGACCTCAGTCTCCGCTACACTTAATTAGATCATGCGAGCACTGGCGCCCGGGGCTGCAAAAGGTTTTGAGCGCCACGGATAAGTCAGCCTAATCCCTGCGTCCACAGGGCTAGCTAGCGGCTTGGGTAGCTGGAACATTCTTCCTTCCGTCCGTCCAGCCAGCCCCTACTGCACAGAAACCCCCCTTCCACCAAGGGAGGAAGGATCCACACTCCAGGGTTACAGCTGCAACCCAGACATCTCCTGAGTTTACCGTATGCAGCAGCAGCCACCACACCCAGCATCAGTGTAGCTGAAAAGCCAACAGGCGTGGGAACTGTATGCTGAGTGTGGGGAGTCCTACAAGCACTTCTGCAGCACAGGTCACTCTACTGGCTGGGGGCACTTCCCTGTGCTTAGTGTTACCCAGAAAGGCAGCGTACACCGTACTCCATAACGCCAGCCAGGGTAGATGCCAGAGAGCCTACCGCCAGGAGACCATGCCTGTACTTACCGCACTGGAGATCCATCTTCTGGCATTCGATTTAGTCGGTCTAGGCAAGACCTACTAAATCGAAGGCTGAGGGTGGCACCGGTATTCCTCACAGTCGCAAGGTGTAAGGGAAGCCAGCAGGAGCGTTCGCTCCTGTCAACCTCCCGCTGTGAAGATGGCGCCAAGCTCGGCTTAAGGGAAGCTGACTCCAGCTACATATTTTGCGGAGCTGGAGCTGCGTACAGAGTAGACCTGGCCAGAGAAATGAGAGCTACCAAGTTCTAAATGTGGCCAGGCTCACCCCATTGCCATGCATCTGGGACAACGGGACAAACTGGGAATACAGAGTGCAGGAGCGAGGGCTCTTGCAGCGAGCCAGCCGAATGGCAGCAAGGAGCTGCCGCCAGGTGGAGGGCCTAGCAGAGAGGGAATGGCATAGCGCCAGGCAGGCCGAGGGCATTGCAGAGCGGTGTCCGGTTCGATCTGGAGACTGCCAGCCAAACAACTAACAAGACACTCTCAGCTGATGGAGATACGTGTCCTCAGACCCCGAGATGCTTTGCAGTCAGGGTCAACGCTGAAACTGAGTCCCGAGAAGGCAATCAGCTAAGCTCTGGCTTTCTCCCAGGCCCTAGGCACGGGCACACAGCAGAGGAACAAGGAATCTCTTCTGTCTGATGAAAGGAGATGGAGCTGAATGTCATCAGCACACTTCAGACAGCACAGCTCATGCCAAATTCCTCCAAGCATCTGCCCATCAAGGATCTCGAACCTGGGGAGATCTGGGGACTGGAGACAGGCGCACACTTGCTGTCCTAGCAGTCAGTGAATTGATTTCGCCTCTTTCCGTTTACATGGATGGAGGTTCTCCGCTGTATCTGTTACCGCCTGGGAGGAACTCGTGTCCGTAGCGTGCTGGTGTACAGTTCGCATGCATCTGTGCTGAGTTGATTGGGCGCCTGCACCCCATTTTTAGAGTACTGCCTTCGTGAGTCAGACCCCTGCCGGGTCTCTGAGGTCGGACACGCAGCAATCAGAGGTGCCTCTGGCACAGTGGAGATGATGGTAAGTCTGTCCCTGCCTGGATGAACGGTCTGGGCAGCTACCACCAGGCAGCCCGCTCCCCACGAACCGTCTGCAAGCAGGAACTCAACAGAGGCGCAGACTCCAGCCAAGGGAACTTGCACAACTAAGGCTGCTGTGTCTCGTCAATACAGGGTTTGCCAGGGTGCGTCAGAGGCCCTGGAAGGAAGAGCAGCTGCCTACGGCCGGCCCTGAGGACCGCTCTTCAGAACGAGCTGAGCCACCCAAGGCTATTGGGCCCCCTTCCTCAGGCCCTTCCAACAAGTGAATAGCCCCCCACCAGCAGGGAACAGAGGCAGCAGCTCATCAGCCAGGAGCACCAAAGCCTGCAGTGGCCAGAATAGGCCTGTTATTTGGGGCAACATCGAGCCCAGCAGTAGCCTGCTACCTAGGGCCCCAGGCTGTGGTGGGTGGGGGTGACTGGGGAGTCACCCGGAGACTGGGACTCCTGCACTGAGCAGAGACGTTCACAGGACTCCAGAAGGAGCCCCAGGGACCACCGGACACCAGGCACCCACCCAAAGCCCAGCTGGACTCCGGCTGACCTGAGCAAGGGGGAGCATGGGGAGCATAGGTCAGGGCCAGGCGCCTGGCTCCCAGTCAAGGGCCCCTAGGATTAGCATGTTGCTTAATCTATCCTCTCGGGGACCCAGCCCCACAGATCCTGCCAGCCCCCAGCCAGGAGGCTGCCAGAGAACACAGCCTCTCGTGCGTTCCCAGGCTGTGCTACCGGAGCGCCGGCGCTCAGCCGCCCTGGAACGCCCGCGCTGGAGCACACAGCTGGGGGTACTTACACTATGGCGCTGACTCCGCGGCAGTAGCGCTCCCACATGCTGCGGAAACGAGGCTGGCCGCCGATGTCCCAGAGCTGGGGGGAAGAGAGGCAGAGTCAGATCCCCCACCCAGCCACCTCTCCCCTGGCCACCGTCTCCCCTTCTGCATTGTCCCCACGCGCCCAGCCCGAGTGACCGCCTGCCTTACCAAAGCTTACGCTGCAGCCCCCCAGCCAAGCAGAAAACCCAACGTTCCCACCGCGCCATCGATTCCCAGAGCAACCAGCGACCCTCCCTTCTTCTGGCCACAGATTTAGGGCCCACGCTGATAGGCAGGCACTATGAGCTGTGCCTTTACCCCATGCTTAGTTATAGGGCTTCCATACCCTGGACAGACACGGGACGGGAAGGACTAATCGACTACCCGATAAGCAAATGCTTGCCAGAGGGTGTGGTGAAGGCCAGGACTTTAACAGGGTTCAAACAGGAGCTAGACAGATTCATGGAGGTTAGGTCCATCCATGGCTATTAGCAGGGCTCGACGATCGCGGCGAAAACCACTCGCCAGCCCCGCAGGGCGCATGCGCGGACCGCTGGTGAACAGGGCAGCCGGCTGAAATCTACTCGCCATGGGCAGGTAAATAAGTGTATTTGTTGAGTCCTGGCTATTAGCCCCAGCCTCTGTTTGTCTGGAAACGGGCGACAGAGGAGAGATCACGGGATGATTCTCAACAGCGTCCCCTCTCTCTGGGGCCCCTAGCACTGGGCGCTGTCGGCAGGCAGGACCCTGGGCTGGATGCTCTCATGTTCTTATACTTGTTGACTCATCGCTTCCCCCCTACCCTTTTGCTGCCTCTATCAGCAAGAGGCAGCAGGGCGGGTACTTCAAAGTGGAAGCACCACGCAGAGCCCAGGGCCAGACTTAGCCTAGGCTTATTGGTGAATCGACTAGCCGATACTTGTTCACATCCCTAATTTGCACCCCAAGAATCTGCTGCACAAGAGCTTGCAAATCTCTAGAGCGTCACCGCCCCATCTCCTGGAGCTGCCTGCAGCCGTACCTTTATGGTGACATTCCCCTTGGTGATCTTCCTCATGTTGAAGCCCACCGTCGGGATCATGTCTTCATTGAACTGCCCCGACTGCAAGGAACACACACACCAGGTCAGCCTGCACACCCTCAGCCCAGCACGGAGCATCTGGGCTTGCCAGGATAAAACCGGACAGACAGCGGTGGAACGAGACTTAACAGGAGCCAGTCGCAAATCTGGAGGAGAACCTTAACAGGAGCCTTCTAACTGGAGAAGAACCGTGGGAGGACATCAAGTCCAGCCCCGTGGACTTGCAAACCTCACCCAGCCCTGACAGGTGTATTCCCAACGTGTTCTTAAAATCCTCCCGTAACCGGGATTCCACAGTCTCCCTTGGACGCTTGGCCCAGAGCTCAACTCCCCTTAAAACCAGAAGTCTTCCCTACTATCGAACCTCAATCCCCCAGCTGCAGGCAATGTATTACTTCTTGTCCTACCTTCAAGGGAACAATCCATCACAGTCCACTTTGCAACAGCCCTTTGGATATGTGGAAACTCGTCCCCCCCTTCAATTTTGCTTCTCTCAAGACTAACTACGCCTTTTTTTAACCTCTTCTCCCAGGTCAGGGTTTCTAAAGCCTTCAGTATTTTTCTGTCTTCTCTAGACTCTCTCCAATTTGTCCACATCTTTCCTAAAGCACGTTACCCACAATTGGACACAGTGCTCCAGCACAGTGAGCTATTAACTCTGAAGCCTAGGGAAGACTATTCAAATACAACCACCATTAGGCTGTTTTACTACAGAAAGGAGAAGTGAAGATCTTTATAATCTGATCTACAGTGAATGACGACTGATTTTGGTAAGAGGGGGAAGTGTTGGGAGTATGCCCTCCAATCTAACTCCTGGCTTTGAGGCTCCACCTGGGTTGAAAGTGTCTACAAAAATCTGAGATCTTCCTATCACTGAATCATGCCTGCTTGTTATGTTTCTAGCAAAACAGAGAATCAGACGTTTCTGGCTTATGTTGTGCTGAGCTAACATAGGGAGGTGCAGGGTGAATTAAAAATATATTTTAAAAAAGCGAATAGATTTACTTTCAAAAAAAAATATTTGAAACTACTATAAGCTCAGTCCAAAACTTATTACAATCGACTCAAATACTTTAAATTAAATAAAAAACATCATGACAGCAGTAAGTGTTTGCTGCTTTAGTTTTAAAGGAAGTCAAACCACTCAATTAGTGGGAGTCCCTGGGTAAGCCTCTGAAACCAGAATTTGCTGAAGTGCTAAATGCGCTTTAGTCAGTAGTGACCTCTTCTGCAGACACAGAGGCAATATATTCTTCATTTCTCTTTATTCAGCTAGTTCAGTCTAATGGCAAGTTGGTTCAGTGTTAAGAAACCAGATGAGAGCTGAAAGCAGGAAAGCTTTTCTGATCTAAGAATAAAATGAGGTGCAAGAGGATGAGATCTACTAGTTCTAAAGTGGAAAAATGCAATGACCAGAAATTATCAGTTCAGTTCACTAATACTTAGTTTAACAAATCAGTAGTTTTAAATCCAAAACATGTTTTGATAAATGTTTTTAATTCAGCCAGCGCATTTAGGGTAGCTTTACTGAACTAATGAAAACAATTTCAAAAACCTAGTCTTCTGCATTTTCAATTGAACTCTAATTTCCATCCAAGTAGAGCTCGATGCAAACCATGAATACAAATTTAAGCATCTACTAAATAATAAATGCATTATCCACTAATTTCCAACACAAAAAATGTAAAAATTAAGAATATGAATAAACATATGCTAAGCTGAGCAATTCACTTAGACTATGTCTACACTACAGTTTTTTCAGAAAAACAGCCATTTTTCTGAAAAAACTTCACTTACATCCACACTGCAATCGTGTTCTTTCAAAAAAAAAAAAAATCGTAAGAACGGAGAGGTTTTCTGACATTGGTAAACCTCTTTCTACAAGGAAGAAGCCTTTTTGCGAAAGAGCTCTTTTGGAAAAAGACATGTGGACGGGGAAGAGGGAGTTCTTTCGCAAGAAGAGGGAAGAGGAAAAAACACAGGTGCCATGATAGCCATTCCGCCCATAGTAATCACAGCTGAAATGCGAGAGAGCGTCCATTCAGCAGATCGCTTTTTCGATGCGTTTTGGCAGTGTGAACGCTCTCTTTCAGAAGAAGTTTTTTCAGAAGATCTCTTCCGGAAAAGCTTCTTCCAAAGGAAGCCTACAGTCTAGACGTAGCCTTAAATTTGATAGATACAGTAGATCACCTGGAAGCACCAAACTTAGTGTAAAGGCTCCACTTAATTCCCAATTGACATGTTTTAGTGGCTGCCTTTTTCCTAAAGAATAGACAATTCTTTAGGAAAACAATTTTAAAAAGATTAAAATGCACAGTTTAAAATCCAGGGTTCCTGCTTGCTGACTAAATAGGTGAATTAAGCTGCTATCCCCTGAAGGAGATAGCCCTGCAAACTCAAATTAGCTGCCTTGAAAACTCCCATGAAGTCACTCCACTCCCAAACAAAGGCCATTAATAAGCCTGGCATCAGTGTTGCTTTTGTTGGCCACCACCAAGTGCATAAGACGGGCTGCAAGCTGCCCTCAGGGGTGGAGACTACAAAATTAAGGCTTTCTTTGTCTCTCCCAGGGCAATTGTCTCCATCAGCAGGCAGATACATCCCCACCGACCCTCCCCTGCGCCACTCGCTCATACACAGCACTCACAGGGAGCGCGTTCTGATTTCTCCCCTCACTAACCTTCTCAGTCCATTTCTTCTGACCCCTGTGCAGCTTGTCAGCATTCTAGGGAAGATCTGCTCTAGCCACTGGGACTGTCCAGACAGACCAACGGGTTTAAGCCAAGTTATCCGGATAAGCCTAGGAGGCTCTCACACTAATCCCCTAAGAACCAGTGCAGGCCTTGGAATGGTTTCCCTGCCAGCCAGAGATATGTGTGAAGCATAAGTGTGACTGACCCATCGGGGGCAGCACCAGGGGTACAGATCCTTCCCCCCCCCCCATCTTTGCCACTTCCCTTCTAGCCTCCAGCATGGCTGGGGACTCCGTCTTCCATATCAGCAGGTGTCCTGATCAATTTGAACTTCTGGCCCATTTAGCTATTGGAAGCAGCTGTCTCTTCTGCTCCCGCTAAAGCTTCCTGGCTGCTATGAAGTTCGGGGCTGCTACTCCCCCAACTCTGACCTGTTGCAAGGAGTGGAGAGAAGGGACAAGTTATTCTCTTCTGCCCCCAACTCCCTCCCCTTTTAGATTCTACTTCCCCCTTGAGTAACTTCTGTCCTAGCCTGACTCAGCACAGAGTTCATGCCACAGCACGAAATTGACATGGATTTCTGGCAGCACCAATGTTGTCCCTAGATCGTGAACTGCAGCACTGAAACGGACTGTTCTTGTCACAGCTACAAGGAGCAAGCAGCACAGTCCACCTGCAGCCTTCTCTTCACAGACTCAAAGACCGATTCTAAGGCCCTGCAGTCGCCTCCTCTGACACCCGACATTCCCGGATTCACTCCTATCTTCTAGAACAGCCCAGCTCCGTTTCAACCCCTCGCAAACCCTGATAATTGGTCCAATGATTAGTTACCCTCAGTGGTAAAAATCTACCCTCCCTGCTAAAAAAAACGTATCACCAGTCTGAATGTGTCTAGATTCATGGCTCTAGGCCACCGCTGGCAGCAGGGATGTAAGAGACTTGTCGACTACTGACGCCGCTAGTTGCTCCCTCCCCCCCGCCATTGCTGCCTCTCTGACAGGCACAAGTGCAGGGATTTTTGAACTGTAGCCCGGTAGGGCTCTTGTTACAGAAATCCCACCAACTACAGTAGACTTCCGATAATCCGGAACCTGTGGGACGTAGCTAGTGCCGGATTATTGGATGTGTCGGACTTTCAGAAGGTACTATAAACTGGTTATATATATACTGTATATAACGTGTTTTTAATCCTTTTTATTGTACATACTGTATACAGTATACTGTAATGTTTTAGGTTTTTTAACCCTTTTTGCTCGGTTTAGCTGCTGCCGCTGCTGCCTTGTGACTCGTTTTTTGCCGAAGGTCACTCACTAGACTCTTGCCATTTTGATGCCGGACTATCGGAAGTGCCATACAATTGGAAGCCGGATTATTGGAGTTTTACTGTAGTTGATTAGTTAATTCATCTCAATTTAACATCCCTAGTCAGACGGTTACCTGGGCCTAGATTTTTCTTTTTAAATGAAAACTTACATTCCACTGAAATTTACGACTGCGGCCCCGTCCACTTACAAAGTATCTACGCTCCCCCGTGACAAATGGGTTTTCCATTCCAGGGCACAGTGGGTGAGAAATGACCGGCACCAGCAGAGCAGCATGGAGAGCGTATGGCAGGGAGGGACCCAGACCGTTAGTACTCCCCCACCCAGCTGTGCTCTGGCTGGCGGCAGACAGCACCCACCCTTCCCTTTAAAGAATGCGGATGTTAGGCCAAGACTGAAAAGCAGCCACGGAGCCTGGATGCCAAGGCGAGATGCTCGCCAGCCAAAACGACCATGGGAACTGCAGGCGCCGGACACCCCCGACAGTCAGTTCTGGCTGATCTTAAGTTGGGCCCTTGAAACTGAGCAAGCCAAAGCAGGGACTAGGGTTAGAGCATTTGCTCCGACTGGTTTTTTGGGACTGCAGGGTGGATGGATCCTTTGGAGCTACACCAGAGACCTGTGGATTCTTTATTCCTTGTGATATGGCCACCACCTTTACAGCCGCAGGCAGGGCAGGGTACGGACACCCCTTCATCACGGCTCCTTCACTGAGCCCAAAGGCCCAAGCCCTACTCTCACTGGCCCTGTGCATGCTCTTTGGAGCACTACCGCCTCCTGCTGGTCTGGAGAAAGAGTGGAGGGGGACAATCTCTGCCCACTGCCGCACAGAGGGTAAGGTCTACACCTCCACCTCCTTAATTCCACAGCAGCTGAATTTACACGGTTCAATTGCGAGTGTAGCCATGCACTGCAGCAGGGGGTGCCTGGGACCCTTTCAATCTGGGAGCTACAGCGGTGGTCCATGGGCCAGTTTCACATCATATGTGCTATAGGAATTTGCATACAAGATGTCCTGCCTCTTAGAAGAGCCCGGGGGCAGGGCTGTGCCTATCAGGCAGGAAGGCCTGGTTGGAGAGACATGCTAGCGAGGAGTGCTGGGGAAACTAGGGGGAAAGGGCTAAGCACCTGTAGGGTTGGTTTGGTCTCGATCTGTGTTTCTAAGAGCAGGTTGGACAGACATGGATCAGGGATGGTCTAGACGGGGCTGGGTCCTGCCGTGAGGGCAGGGGACTGGACTCGATGCCTCTCGAGGTCCCTTCCAGCTCTCATGTTCTAGGATTCTTTGTTCCAAGCTCTGAGGAAGGAAAGGGAAAAAGGGGACGTGGAGCTCCAAACAGCTCCTGAGATAACGCTTGGACAGGCCCACCAGCTTACAAGTAGGGTTACAAGTGGGGCGCTGAATGAGCAGAACTGCATTCCAGCATTACACCATCCCCACGCGCCCCACGTTCTCCTTAACCTGCCATCCCAGCTCAGAACGGATGTTTCGGGCTGGCTGCAGACTCGGGAAGAAAGGAGGGTCACAAGGTTTTCTTCGCAGCCAGTCAGTCCTTGTCAGGTTTTCCCAGCGAGTGGCCCGGGGCAGAGGAAGGGAGCTGTGAAGGCAGCCACTGCCCTACCTCTGCCGTGCTAACAAAGCAGAGGTTCCAGTCCAAGGCTGCTCCGTTCTTTGCATCCCTCATCAGTTACTAATCAGCCTCACTGGCCCGCTTGTCTTGCAGGGTCTGCGTGGCCTTGCTGCCAAGCAGTCCTACAGTGCTCCAGTACCACAGAGGAGTGAGGCCGACATTCGGACGGACGGACCAACCGACGTGGACCCCCCCCCCCGGTTCCCTTCCTGCTGCTTGCCCTGGCTCTGGGGCTGCTCTTTCTACTGCTGCCTGTTTCTCTCAGCCTTTCCCCACCGCCCCTCCGAGGGACGGACAGTCTCTCTTCCCATCACGTCTCTGAGCTTGCCTGGCTCTCGCCGGTTGAGGCTGCAGAGACACCGTGCCCCGTAGCGGCAGTTTATTTTTTTTAGTGCTGACCTGAATCTGGAAGGACGGAGGCTGCTACCCATGGCGCTGGCTCAGCACGAGTAAGTAGCAGGAGCACACACACCCCTGTGTCGGCTGCCAAGGCAGAGTCATGGCTCCGTGCCTGAAGCACAGAATCCCTAGCTCATGTAGTCTTCAGCCTAGTGAGCTAATACCATGTCTGACTCCCCGGGGACTGGCCTGAAACACCCACTCTTTATATACAGGCCATCAGAAAATGGCACCGTTCAGCCACGAGACCCCCGTCCTGGTGTTTAATCTCTGCAGCCCAATCCTACTCCAATGAGTTCTCCAGATTCCTTCATTCATAATCCCACACGCTTTCCCAAAGGCGGAAACCCCCGGAAAATGAAGGGTCTGGGGTACATCGCCCAAGCTTCCTGTCGCCACTGCACATCTCAAAGAGAACAGAGACATCAGAATGGTCTTCAGAGCCCGTTCTGCCTCTTAAGATTGTATACAGATAGTCGGCAAATACTGCTGGTTTGCCCCTTATGTTCTGCCTTAGAATTTAAGTCTTATTTCCCTCAAGGCTCTATGGAGAATTAATGGCAACAACACCCCATGAGTGACAAACAAAGGAGACCCAAACAACTGAACGGGAAAGGAGTCTGCCCCCACTTTGTTTTCATTAGCACCAATTAAATGACAAAGGAGTCAGGATCTCTTGGAGAAAGATTTTACACCCCACTTGTGAGGGGTCGGATCACAAAGATCCCTGGAGACTGTCACCGGATGGGCTAATCATACCTCTGAGCCCGCCTCCCTGCCTTGTGGGGCGCCCCACCGTCCTGCCCTACTGGGCCAGCTCTGGCCACCCCCAGCCAAGGCACAGAGTTGGGGTAACCCTTCCTGGAGAGCGACACGGATTCCGACAGCAGCTCAGGTCTGGGGCTGGACAGCACAGCCCTAAATAGGACCAAAGCCCCAAATAAATCAGCCTTACTCTGTATACAAGTTGTACAGAGCAAAAGCTCAAGGAGTTTGCTTTTTTTTTTTTAAATGACGTACAGCTGTTTCCCCACACCCAACAATTATTTACACTGGGTTTGATAGTAAACCAAAGTGGTTTTATTAAATATAAAAATTAGTAGGGCTTGCCAAGCGGCAGCGAGCCCTGCTCGCCAGCTGCGCGGAAGTGCATGCTGCGCATGCGCGGCCCCGCCAGCTTCAAATCTACTCGCCACGGGTGAGTAGATTGACTCATTTGTCAAGCCCTGAAAATTAGGGTTTAAGTAGTTGCAAGGGATGACAGACGGATCAAAGAAAATTACTAAGCTAAAATAACATATGCCAGCTAAACCTCATCACTAAGAAATTGCTACAAATCAGGATTTCTCAGCCTATTCCTCATTGCAGAGGAAGTCAGTTTCAGGCCAGACCTGATCTTTCTGACCTGGGTCCAACAACCCATCTTCACCCCTTTTCCTTAGAGGTGCTTCCAAGTTTCCTCTCAGAGTAGATCATTCTTTGCTTCTCACTCCTTAAAATAAATAAATAAATAAATAAATAAATAAATATCGTATATATCGTAGCCCAGTGTCTGTGCGTCTGTAATGCGGACGTACACGGCTACGCCCCCATGCCATGCACGTCAGCGCCCTGCCCCCCTTCTGCTGTGGCACTCTGCGCCGCTCAGCTGGGCCCCGGCAGGGGAGGGTGGGGGGG
>JANRFK010003199.1:3591716-3603548 GCA_030068395.1 Apalone spinifera | reverse complement strand
ATTTTATCTCTGAAGCAGACGACTTCTAAAAAATTGTAGACCAGTGTAATAGAATGTCCCCAAGGCAGAAAGGCTGTATCCCATCCCCCCAATCCTGCAGAAAAATACCAAGTTCAAGATGGATTCCAGCACCAGGTGGCATGGACCGCACAGTTTAAGCTTACAGGAAAAACAAAGACAATTCACAAATCATTGTCTTGAGTTCCAGGCCATTAAGATCCTGAATTACCATTAACGGCTTTCACTAGCAGTCTTGATTCATAAACAGATCTTCACATCTTATTTCTAACTGGAATACGGGGAGGATACAAGCACACAAATAGAATATACACATTCAGCAGATCACAAGCTTTTCAACGAGAGGTTATATGCCACATTTTGCATAACGCGCATTCAAGTTATGCATATTCATATAAAACATATTTGCATAATAAATATGGGGGCACCGTGTCACTACTGAGCTAGCTAACACAGAGAAAACTCCTCCATGATAGTAGAAGGCAGCTACACACACACACACACACACACACACACACACACCCCCGAACAAGGCTAGGGGTTTGATTGCTCCAGATCCTTCCTTTAGAAAGAATAATATACTGTTCAGCATTTGATCGCCGAATGTCACAAGCCCTTAGAAATGAATACATCTAGCACAAGCGTTCACCCCTGCCGTGATTTATCATAAAATTGCCACTATCCTAAAACTTTTCCTGGTTTTAATCTGGACTGAGGGAAGGAGGGGCCATAGCCTTGTATCCTCTAGCTACACAGCTCACCCTCCTACTGTCAGTGAAGACAATTTATGGAACTGCAATCAAAGAAAGGTAGCGTGTTTAGCCATCGGCACTGCTGGATTCAGCGTATTAGCAAATCTGCAGGGTTTTCAAACCTCCTCACAAGGATTTTGCAATAACTGCAGTTTCTTTTTTTATTTCCCCTTTTGTATTTTTAAAGACAAGTTCTGATATTCATGAAAAGTGGAGAGCAATCTCTCAGGCAAAAGCGAGATTCTTACATCTTTTTACTGCTGCAGCTTTGTTGTAAGAAGCACTGCAATACACTATTCTGGTCGAGGTATAGAGTCAGTGGTGTAATATTGGGGAACCACTGGATCAAGCGGTTCCCTAGATCCAGCCCACCCAAAATGCACCACTTTCATTCAGGGCTGGGGGATAAGCGTCGGAGCAGAATCCACTTAAGGGACATTTGTTACTTCCCCTGTTCTCTGCTAGGGGTCAACACACAGAAAAGCTTCAAAATCCAACACAGCAGACCCCCATTTATCTGATCTAACAGGTACCGGGACCAGATCATCAGAAACATGGATAATCCGGAGAATGGACAAAGAACCTTCTATCCATTTATTTAAGATGCAGAGTTGATTTTAAACTAACCCACCTCTCCTGGAAAGGTATTAAACACTGTCCTTTACTGACAGCTTACGCAAACCATTACTTCTAGTCAAGTGCACCAGGATTTAAAAATGCAGAAACGATCATGTTAACTTGCAACAACACTGTGCTATTTGTGTGCTGCCTGAGTTTACCATTTCTGCATTTTTAAAAACAGGTACTGCTCACTAGATGAAGAAGGGGGTTCGGGGTATGTTTTAATGCTTTAAACAGATCCTGTGTATGTGGTTAATATGGAGAGCCAGATAAAGGAGACCCAGATAAAGGGGATTCTCCTGTAATTAGGGTTACTGGATGATGAGAGGTGTGCAGAACTGAGCCGAGTCCACACTGAGTCTGAGCTCTGGCCCTGCCTTTTATTCGTTCTGGAACCTGCCTCCTAGAGGCAAAGCAATTCCCCGTGAGGATTTTGCCATTTATAGAATGGTTCCTCCCTCGCTGAGACCCTGCCGCCTAGCCCCAGAGTTGGAAATACGGCAAGGGCCTCGCTCAGAGAAGCCCTTTCATCTAGGGGCCAGCCTGAGGCTTGCCCTGCAAAGATGTTCACTCTCACCTGGGGAAAGCACAAAGAGGAGAGGGGTGACCCTGCTCGGTACTGCTAGAAGCAGAGTGGAAGAGGACTGGCCGCCAGGCAGCCCTGTTCCCCCACAGGATCCCAAAGGTGAATCCTTATGGGGAGCGACGTGCAGAGAGGACAGCGCAGCAGAGGGGCGAAGCGACCCCTTTGCCCACCTTCCTCGCTCTTGGGGCTCTGCTCATCCAAAACTCCCCAGCTCCTTGACAGCAGTGGTGTCTCTGGCACCCCTCGCTCATCCCCGCGCCCCACAAACATGACTGGCAGGGAACCGGTACTTCAGTCGGAGCGTTGCCAAGTGCCACGGTTTCGGAGTGCTGCCTTCCGTGGCTAGCGGGAGGGAGGCTGTTCCTACGGCAGCACAAAACCGTACGGCTGTTCTGACAGGCGCTTGCAACTGAACACTGTCTTACTGCCGCTCTGACTCTTCTTCTGTGCGGAAGAAAAATGCCGGTATCCCTTTGTCGTTGTTTACATGCAGCGCTGGACTGGACTGGGGCTCTAGTTGGGTCGCTGCTGTGCTCCAATCGTGTTCTTCCCAAAGGTGCACGGGGCTGACAGGTGAGTGACTCCGATAGCCTACTGTACTCACTGCACCCATGGGAAAACTCGGCGGTGCAGAGGGGCTGCCGTGAGGTGAGACGCTGGCTCGGTCCGCGTCCCCCTCCTCGTAAAGGGACTGCTGCTTGAGCAGAAATGGAGTCACTGACTGCCTGGCTCCCTGCCTTTGTATCCTCCCACTTCCCTACAAGTCACGGGCGCCCAACTCTCCACCCGCCTTCCCCTTGCTCCAGTCTCATGTCTTAAAAAAAGACTTGCTGCCTCAAGCTTAAAACAAGCCCCACCCACTTATGCTGGCTACAGATGCCAGCTGGGGACCTGCTACCCTCCTTGTCTGAAGCACAGTTTTCTCCCTTTTCACCCCTATGCTATCGCTGCCTGGGTCAGATACAGGCCCCGTGTCTCAACCCAAGGACGGCTGGATTTTCGTACCGATCCGTCTGCCGGCGTGGAGGAAAGAGGGGGTATGAACTGCGTGCTCAGAGTGGAGAGCAATTCTCTGTACATGGAGCGGATGCTCCAACCAACACTGGGAGGGTTACTAGCCTGTCCTATAGCGAGCGGGGTTTTGTATGAACTGGGTGTGGCGGGGAAGCGAAACGCTCAGCTCTCTGGCCCTTTATAGGAAAGTGGAGAGCATCTGGCCTCCAGTCTCTCCTTCACGGGCGTGTCTAGCCAGGGACACAGGTAAAAGTCCCCCGCACACACTGGTGTGAGGCCGAGACACGAGCGCACTGGAACCGAAACGTTTCCAGCCTGGGAGTTAGGAAGTGAAAGCACTGGCACTGCACTAGCTGCAGCTCATTTAACACCACCCACAACCAACGGCTAACAACGCCATAAGCTCAAATGCATCAAGGTACGACTTTCCCCCCGCAAGCGCTCCGGCTGGGAATTTCCTTTGTAAAAAAAAGGAGAACTGACCCTTGTGCCAAGTTCTACTTCTCCCTCGCTATTGAAAGAAGGTTGGATGTTAACACACACACACACACACACACACACACACACACACACAAGGATAAGCCAGCCTCCCCATTCATCTTTACACCCTGGGGACTCTCACATTTTGGGGGTGCACATACCTCCTGGCAAGCCACAGCTGGAGTACCCACTGCGGGGACATCTCCTCCCAAACACGCAAAATGAAGGGCCAGGGAAAGGACATCAGGGGCTCTGCTGCAGAGCCTGGCAACTCTGCAAAGCAGCTGCTCTACTGCAGCCTTAATCCAGGGCATCTACTGCTCTCCTCACAAGCCCCGGCACAGGGGCTGGTCTGCCGCCAGCGAGTTCACAGGCAGGCAAGGACTGTTGCCAGGACAGACTCTTGGGGGGGAGGGGGGGGTCCACAGAACTTTACAGGGGCTCTGGATCGGGACCCTGCATATCTAGAGTCAACCCCTGCATCTGACCTCTCCCTAGGTAAGCTGGGACAGGACACGGTCCCTCTCTCTCACTGGGGTGATGAGATTTCCCTCTCTCCCACCCTCCATCCGTCTTGTCTATTTAGATTCTAAACCGAGGGCGGGGCTGTCTCTTGCTAGGCCAGCCTCATCGCTGCATGCTGCTGCCATATTGTCTTTGCTTCTGCAGCCTAATCTTATTATAAATAAGGCATTGGCTAAGGCAGCGCTCTCATCCTGAGGAATTTATAAAGCCCTCGTGCTTCCCAGACCCATTACGTCTCTGTGCTCCTAAAGAATTCATAACCTTCCCCCCTCCCCCCGCAATATTAGCAAGGTACCCTGCGGATCTTGGCTGCAGTGCTCCAAGCTCCAGCGTGAACAGCGCCAACGTTACTCCAGCCAGTTTACTGTGAAAGCCACAATTTCCATGGCCTGGGCCACTCTTGGTACCCTAAGGTTGCAAGCCAGGAACACAGTCAGTGCCAACGATGGGACGGGTGTCAGGGCCTTGCTCTTTCCTCCCAGTGCAAGGAGAAGTCACAAACTCTCAGCAAGAATGCTGACAACTTCCCCTCCCGTTTGGCGCAGGGACTGGAGTGGGGATTTGTTACAAGGGCACCATTTTTTCCTCCACTGATCTGTTTCCCACGAGTACTCAGCTTTGGATCTGGGCTGAATTAATGGAAAGGGTTAGGCACGTTCCTCATCTAGGACCATAACTGCACTATGTTCATTCTGAGCCCATCTCCGCTGCGTTTGTGTGCACACTCGAGGATTTACCCAGCGCTGCTCAGGCCCGTCGCTCAATTAATGTTTGTTTTTGGGGAAATAAAATGAAATTGTCCGTGCTCCATTTTAATCAGTGCTCTGGGGTGGAGCTGGGGAGGAGGGGTTCAGGCTGCCCTGGGGAGAGAGGCCTCAGCCCTCTCAGCCCGCAGCAGCTTGGGGCCAGGTGAGAAGCGCCTCTCTATGGCTGCTGCAGCTCCGGCGGGCACAGCTGGGGAGAGGAGCAAGTTGCCTGGCAGGAGCAGGTCCAGGTTCAGCGGCCCTCCGTGCCCCCAGTCAGAGTGAGGAATGCAGCGAACTCTGCACTTTCCTCTCATTCCCTCACAAAGGGGAACAGCCAGCAATGTCCACTCCACCGCCCTCCTTAAAGGGCTTTCACCAGCCCCTTTCACCTGCCCGGTGAGTCTGTCTCTTCTGAATGGTTTTAAGAGAAACAATCCCACTCCAGGCACATCCCACTGTCCTGGCACAACCAATCCCTGACCCTGCTTTAAGCTCTGATCAGAGGCAGCTGCCTGCCAAATGTGGTGGTCCTAGCTCTTCACGCTTGGGAGGAGTCTGTCACCAGACGGACGGCCAGACGGACTCTCCAATATACAGGAGGCAATGGCTGTGGGGTCAATGAGGTCAAGCCAGCCTCGCTAGAAGTGCTCACTGCAGCTCCCCAAGTCACTCTCCGTTCAAGCCGATTCCTACAACTGGAGGGGTTCGCATCCCAGGCGGAAGGAGAGGTTCTGGGTACAAACGGGTAGGAATGATTCTCAGGGCCGTCTCGCTCTCAGTTGCTGGGTGTCCACTGGCATGTTCCTCAGAGAAGGGCTATGGTGGGGAGGGGAAGAAGAATCCAAACAAGCGAAGGAACAATTCCAGTGTCACAGGGGGATGCAGGGCTGGAGGGAGGAAGTGGGAGAAATGAACAAGGAGGTTGGAGGGCTTTAGACTGGCATAACGCCCTGGGGCTAGGACTATAGGACAGAACCAAGCCAACACAGCCAGGAGACACCTTTCTGGGGAGCCATGGAGGCAAGCGGGGACCAAATATGGGACATCCCTATAAGAAGTGCTAGCAAGCCTAGTCGGGGAAGTGTGACCTTTCACGGGGTGCGTGCGCAGGGGGATGTGTCCCTTATATGCTTGCTCGGGTGTGGGGCGAAAGGAAATAAGCCAAAATCTGGGAAGAATCTAAATATTTGAACCCAATCTCTCTCTCTCCTGCAGCCCCCAGTTAATCGTCACTGGATGCCCATTCCTACACGCCGTCTATATTTTGGTGCTCATCTCTTTGTCAAGCTGCACACGACATTAAGAAAATTCTGGTCGGTTTCTCTACTACTGTTTCACTCCTGTGCCCAAGTGGCATGGTCAGAAGTAAGGCTAGTTTTGTACTGCTGGTTCGTGCACTCCCAGGCAGCAGCAGAGATGGGCACTGGAGATAAGGATTAAAAACCAGGCACTGCAAAGGAGACCTTTCCCCTCCCACTTCACAAACACTGAGGCAGCAGAGCGAAGGTGGTTGGGAGCTCTCAATGAGTGTTGTCCCAGGACGTCACTGGCAGAGGCTTCCCTCTCCTTTCAGATCAATCTCTGCCTAGCACCAGGTGTCTGGACGTTCACTGAGTCTTCGCCAACTTGCTGCTTTGGAGTTGAAGTTTTACAATTGTTTTTAAAAAGGGGAAGGTGAATGAGCAGTCAGGGCTGGGTCTGGGTGGCCAGTCTGAGACTACGCCCAAGGCATCCAGACAATGTCAAGCACAGAACCTACGTGGTGCAAAAGGCTAGGAATCAAAACCTTGAGAATGGTTGGTGAGACTCCAGCCCTTCAGCATTGAGACCCTCTTAGTCTGCAAACGTCTCACGTACTTTTGGCAATACTGCACGTAATAGGGATGTGACATTTAGATTAATCAACTCAGCGAATAGTTGCTGGAATTTGCATCAACTGTGAGATGAGTCGATAAGGGCGCCTCCAACTTTGGAATGTAACAGCCCCACCGGCTCTTCCAACATTTCAAAGGTGGAAGTGCCACGGGGAGAACAGGGCCAGCAGCAGACACAAGCAGTCCCCGCTGGCCCTGTGCTTCTCACACGCTTGGCTTTTGAAATGTACAAGAGCCCCGCTCTCGCTACATTTCAAAGGCGGAAGCGCCGCCAATTCCCCACTGTGCCCTTGCCCCCCTCCCCGAGACAGTGCTGGAGGGAACCGGCTTTTAAGCCAGCTCCCCACCCTTGCTGCCTCTCTCTGATAGCGGGAGCAAGGTGGGGGGGAAGCAACTAGTTGAGCTGATTATCCCATAAGCATTTGCTTATCAGATAACTGACGAGTCACTTACATTCCTAGTACAGAAGTCTCACTCTTTCAGACTACTTCTTTCAAAGGAGGCCACATAGCTGGAGGGGCTTTCCCCTGTTGTATGACGCCCAGGAAGCAAGCGGCCAAAGAGCAAAGCCACTTCAAATCAACAAATTACTTCCCCAGCAGAATTCTACAAAACCAATGACCAAAACATCTACTTAAAGTCGGGCGACTGCGGCATTTGGCACTATTACTATAGCGCCCTCCTCTAAACAGGAGGAGGAAATGGAGCTCAGGGGTTTTCTTCAATGCTGTGTCATAGACCTTTTATCAAAGCATTCTTCAATATCAACTTGGCATGCAATAGTGGGCAGTGAACAGCCATTTTAACCTTCAGCCCCGAGACCTGTAAGAACCAAGAATTCTCTCTCACACACACACAGACACACTATTGCAGTGAGGACACAACTGCCCACCGTCACAGATGGTCTCAACTATGTCAGTTGTGAAAATCAGTGTCAAAGCTACACCAAAACGCTTACATGCATGTGCGCATGACTCATGCGCTCTCCATATCTCCGCTTCAGCCCAGAGGTGAAATCTGGGGATGATCCATTCAACTGATGAACTGTCCAAATAGGGAAATACGTATTCTGTGTGTGTGCGCACGCGCGTGCGAGGGAGAGTAAAGCCAAGATTTTTTAAAATAGAACTTAATATTTGTCTCCCAAGCCCGTATCTCAGCACTTGGCAGACCTGATTTTCATCACTGCTGGGCACCCAGCCATTCCCAGAAGAATCTCAACAGAAGCTGGTCCAACAAAAGACACCTCACTCACTGTGTCGCCCTTCGAAGAGGGAGTTGTGAGTGCACCTGGCACGACAGATGGGCTGCAATGTGTGTTCCCTCCTTGTTACAGACACCACTAGCCAGCTGTGAATGTATTACCCTTTAAGGAGGCGCCGCTTAGCTAGCACAGCCCCATTCCAGGGAGCTGTCAGAGCCTCCCCCCCACCGAGGTGACAGACAGACAGTGGTCAAATGATTCACCTGAGGTTGCAGAGAATTCCTGACTCAGAGGGCACCCTCCAGGCTGCTGTTTCTGTGCCTCTGAAGGTCACCACCTGTGTGAAGCTGAGTCAGTTGTGGTCTGACTGCCCACAGATGCTGAACGCCTGCAGCTTCTAGAGACTTCAAGTGGAGCAAAGACGGCACGGTACTTTGGAAAAAACAGGACCTCCGCAAGCAGCTAAGTTTCGTAGCTGCTTCTGAAGAGAACAAAAGCATCGACGCGACACGTGGAGTCTGCAGGAGGATAGAAAACTGGCTACCAAAATTCTCTAGTCTAGGGATCTGCACTACGGAAGATCACAGCACACAGCACCGCTGCTCTTACACAGGGCTCTCAGGACAGCCGGAGCAGCTGTAAAATTGACAAATCCAGGTCAGTTTCACTTTGCTGACCCGGTTATGGGGGGGTAGAGAACAACATGTTGGAGAAGCAAAAGCAGGAGGGGGTGCTCCTATATCATAAGGTGTCTGGAGGAAGAGAAAGAGGCGTGGATCGGAGTCCCCTTACCCCTGCTCTGGCTGAAAACAAAACCGGCCGCTTTGGAGCTCACGGCGTTTCTCCAGTGAAGGAAACTGACCCAGTTATCTGGCTCTATGGTGCTGGGGAAGCGATCTGGAAGGAAGTGACCTTAAAGAAAGGGAAAGATCACAGGCTGGCGGAAGGAGACCAAGGGAGGAAAACAGAATTACTTTACCATCCACTGTATCTGAATTTCATTCAGCTACAGATTTAATGGAGAAAGTGATCTACAAATGAAAAACAACTCCCCTTCAGTGCTGGAATCACCACCGGAAAAGGGTTAGGATGGGAGAACATAAACACGGCCAGCCTGGGGCAGAAAAAAAGTCCAACTAGCCCAGTCTGACAGCGGCTGGAAGTGAACTCCCAACTAGAAACGAGTTTATTAATCCCTCACCGCCGCTTTCAGGGAGCTTCCGTTTTTGGGCCAACCAGCCTTCTCGGCAGCGTGGTACTACCGCCGGGTACACACAGCCACGTCCCGCTGCACCCCCGCACAGCGCCGTGGCCAGCACTGGCAGCTCTTGTAAACCAAGGATCTGTAGCTGGGACACAGTCTATATGTGGCACTTCACAGCGCTGTAACTGTCTGGCTCAGGGGTGTGCCCCCCGCCCGAGCGCAGCAAGGTACGGCGCTGTAAAGTGCCCACGTGAGCCAGGCTACAGCACTGGGAGCTCCCCCCTTCAGGGAGGTAGTTTACAGGGCGCTGGGAAAGCTCTCTGCCTGCCTGCATGCCGCGGCCACGCTTCCAGTTTAAAGCCCTGCCACATAAGAACGGCCGTACTGGGTCAGACCAAAGGTCCATCTAGCCCAGTAGCCTGGCTGCCGGCTGGACTTCAGTGCTGCACTGGACTTCAGTGTAGACAAAGCTGCATGGCGGAGGGTAGAGCACTCCTCCCCGGACCGCGTGACCAGATTAAAAAAAAACTGCTAGGCAAAACCTGAGATTTTCTGCCACAACACAATTCACACGGCACTGCTTCTAAAAGCAGCTGCTTGGGACCTGGCTCGGCTGCATCTGTTCCAAACGGGTTGAAAGCCAAGGGGGGAGGTAATCTCTTTTATTCTGCGGGTGTGAGAGACATATGCTTCGGAGCATCTCTCGCCAGCGCTCATCCATCGTCTCTCTAATGCCCTGGGACCCGCACAGCTACACCACCGCATACATAAAATGGTTTCAGACAGTTACCAGCCCTGATGGCAGCCCTCTGACAGGTCAGTATGCCAGGGATCTAGTCTTTGATCAGCATCTTCCTGTGGGGAGAGGCTCAGAATATATTCCTGTCCTGAAAGACTCACTTGCACTATTGCTTCACTAGAAAAAGATGTGTTCTTACATCAAGATGGCTCTCTTGCTATAATCTCCATCGGGATTTTTGTGGTTGCTAGCCAGGGTTCTGTACACCTCCACGGAGATTCACCTCAAACTGGCTACATGGAGACAGAAACCACAAGGCCTCGTCTCCACTAGGACTTCCCACTGAGGTAGCTACTGATGTAAAACCAAGCCACCTTTGTTGCGGTGACGTCATGGCCGGAGAAGCGTCTCCCTGGGTCTTTGTTTAAGAGGACACATAGAAGATGCGTGTCATCTGCAAGCGCTGACTCCAGTATATTCACTAGCTCAGGAGCAGCAACACACCCTGGGTTGTAACTGGCCTTAAAAATCCCTGGTCCCAAGGGAAATATCATCTGACTTACGATTACAGGGGGGAAAGCTATCGCCTTGCAATATGAAAGAGTGGCTGACAGAGATTAGCAGTCTCCTGAGAGCCATGTTTTCAACACTGCAGCCAATAGCTTATCCCTTGGACTCTATGCCAAGTATTTTCTAGATCCTGCCTCTGCCAATGGAATCACGTGACCACATCTCAGCCAATAACAGTTCCTACAGTAACAAGAGCCACTGTCTCGATTTGGGCAGGTGATTGTTTCATCTCCATCCTTCACAGCCACTCTCCTGTTTGCATTTGCAATAAGGTCCAACAAGACCCGGTGCCCAGGGACTACTGAGACCAATGAATTTACTTTTGTGCCGTTTTTATTCCTTGCTCCATTCTGGAGGTGCAAAGGAGGGTGTGTGTGGAGGGGGGAGGGGGGAAGAAAGGATGCAAGCAAGAGGCAGGTTGCATTAGATCCATCTAAAGGAAAGGCTGTAAGGATAAATCAAATCAAAGAAGATAGTAAAGAAATGCCGACAGAAGATTTAACATGTCTATGTGATGCCGTTTCCAGGATGCGAGGGCAATCAGGACAGAGAAAAGCATGCTCTGGATAGACGTCAGTAGAGAAAGCAAGGAGACTTAAACCTCAGATTTAGATCAGTTTCAACAAGTACTTGTCATTTGACAGTAACCAGAGTTCTGCGTTAAGTTAACTCTTATTTTCCCCCACTGTGCTCCACAGAAGGAGAAAAATGAAGACCCAAGAATGCGAGCGAGACTGGGCTGACGGGAAGCTGGTGGGTCCTGAGAGAATCTGCCACAAGTTCTCTCAAGTGTCTCCCAGTTCTTCATCGGCCTGCCAAAGGCCTTGCTGCCACGCCATGCTTGTTTTAATGAGACTCAACATTTCATTGATCTTCAGGTCTCCCTAATTCAATGCTTTTCAACCCAGCTTCCCTCCACAATCTAGTCCAGCAGAGGACAGAGAAGACAATGCAAGGAAAAGGAAAGGGGGGGGGGAGAAACGAGGGGGCAGCAGGAAAAGCTCCAATGCAGCCTTGCAAGCTGTACAAATTCCCTGTTGGGGCGATGAGTAAATGGGGGGTTAATCCTGGACAAGCCCCTTGTCTGCCTTTCTCATCTCTCTGATTGCCTGTAGGAGCACTAGAGGCTGGCTGCAGAAAGCAACTTTGCCCACTGCCCTCACAACACATGCTCTCTGCCCTTAAGGCCATAAGAGAGGGGAAAATAGCAGCAAGTCTGCAACTGATGCATGGAGCAAGGGCCACGAGGAGACAGGCAAGGAGCCACAAAAGCACTACTAGGGAGGTTCCTGCAAAAAGAGGCAGAGGCCCATGGCCCAAATCCAGCTTGCTACACCCTTACGACCCTCAGTTCAAAAGGCAGTGGAGTAAATGACAGCTACGGTCACGCTTCAGTCACCGCTACGGTCACACTTCTGAGACTTTACACACAAGCTAGAACTTTGTTTAACTCAGGAAAATCGATACAGGTAAAATATCCATGTTATTGGTTACCAGTG
>JANRFK010003199.1:3475058-3485892 GCA_030068395.1 Apalone spinifera | reverse complement strand
GCCAGCCAAAGGACCAGACGCAATACGCAGCAGCTGGCATCTGCAACTGGCACTCCTCCGTCTCCAGGCTCACCGTGCAAACCGCACACGCCTCCGGAGCACCGGGACTTGAACCCTGGCCTGCCGATATCCTGACGTTGGCGCGAGCGGGGAGGCTGAGCAGCTGTAAGAGCTGGGTTGCACCAGGGCGCGTCTGGCCTTCCAAAGCTACGTTGGCATGGCCGACGCCGTCGCGCTTCAGTGTTAACCCTTCACGTGCTGGCAGGAGGGCCTGTCCCAACAGGAGGAGTCTTCTGCCGACCTGGCCCTGCCTACGTAGGGCGTTGGGTCAATGCAGCTACGTCTCAGGAGGGCGGATTTTTCCCACAGGTGAGAGCTGTAGCTAGACCTCGCTACGTTTGCGGTGTCGCTCTGTGGGGCCAATGGTAGAAATTAATCAATTAAAAAATCACCCGTTCACAACCCCAGCACGTTGCCCTCACGGGTGAGTATTCTGCAAGCCCTTCAGAAAAAGCCTCCAGCAACTCAAGGTGGGGGCTGGAACGAAACGGGAGTAGCGTCCCATTATACGTAATCGGGGAGATTCCTCGCGGGGGGGGGGGGGGGGGGGGGCGGCTCAGGCTAGGGGATTATTAGAGGAGGGGTCTCTATTATTGCAGCTTGTATTCTCCTGCTGCCTAAGAGGCCCTAGCCATGGACCAAGGCCCCGTCGTGCGAGGTGCAGGAGCTGCTGAGAGGGACTAGTCCGGAATTTTCCATACCAACATTTCTGATGGAAGACCTGAGGCGCTGGCAAGCAGAGAGCGGCTACTTTCCTCAGAAAACCAAACGCCTGAAAAGCAGAATTTTTCTGATGTCACCGGAAATGATGTATTTGTTTATCCAAAAACAGCTGAAACGTGCCTGTGTGTGGGGTGGGGTTTTGTCTTGGGTTTCGTGCTATTTGTTGGAAAACCAAGAACTTGACATTTTTGACAATTTTTTTCCCCTTCAAACTTCTCCTTGCTGTGTTTGAGGGGAAGGGGACAAGACAATGCATTTTCCAACCCACAATCACAACAGGATTTCTTAGAATCCTAGGGCTGGCAGAGACCTCAGGAGCCATCAAGTCCAGCCCCCTGCCCAAAGCAGGACCAATCAATCCAGCCAGGTCTTTGTCAAGCCGAGACTTAACAACCTCTAGGGACAGGGATCCTCCCCCCTTGCCCCCCCTTGGGAACCCATCCCAGGGCTTCCCCACCCTCCTAGTGAATTAGTTTTTCCTAATGTCCAACCTAAACCTGCCCCACTGTAACTTGAACCCATTGCGCCTCGTTCTGTCACCTGCCACCACTGAGAACAGCCTCTCTCCAGCCTCTTCCGCGAGGCCGATTCTGGCTTTCACTTGGGTCTTCCCTTCAGGCCAGGCCCTGACTCTGCCCCACCTTACCCCACTGAAGCTAATGGGACAACCTCTTCAGGGGAGCAGACTCCGACCCCCAGCCTGTCCTTGGGCCATCCTCCAATTGGCCCCCAGCAGGCCTCAATAAACAAACCAGTGTTAGGCCCTCTGGATTTGGCCTGTAATTTGGAAGGGCACGGGGGAACCTCTGCCCCACCCTTACAGTTCATCCCCTGCCAGAATTAACCCCCTAGACTGGAAATACCCTGGACTGAACGAGCCTCCCCCCTCGGCAGGCAACAGAACAATTCGATGACACCGCTGCATGCAGCCCTTGAGTTCCCACGGCTCTGTCAGCAGCTGCCTCCCCTAAGAACAGGCAGGCTGCTCTGCTTAGGGGCAGGGACCTTTCTTGCATCCTTGTTGTCTTCAGTTCTTTACCAACCCCCGAGAGATTTGCAGGGACGCAGGGTCTCACTGCCTGCTCTCCCCTCCAAGCAGCAGCAGGGTCTGGCCAGGATGTTGTGGCTACTTCCAGCGCAAATTGCTCCAGGGTGGTTTGCAGGGAGACACTTCTCCACTGACCTCCTAGTTCCACCACAGTAGCCATGAGAGGAGATGCAGCCACAGGGCTTGTAAAGGGTGGTGCTAGCCTCACACAAGCACACCCTGTCTGGATGAGGGAGTTTATCTGCACTGCCTCTTTAAAAGCCTTTTTGGGGACTCAGCCAGCCAGCCGAGTCCCACTGAAATTCTCAACCCCCTTCCAGGATACACACCTAACAAGGGGCCCTCTGCTGGTGTCTGCAAGTCTGTGTCAGTTAATTCTCCCCATTTGGATCAAGAGTCGTGTCTCCTGGAGACAGCTGCCTTTGCCCTTAGCTTAAGGCTTTATCTTCTAGTTCATAGTCTCCAAGCAGCTCTCCCTATGGAGACACTCCCTCAGGCCAGCCAGTTACCCCTGGTCCTCTCTCCCTCAGGTCTGGGCTGCAATTGCTCTGACTCGAATGCTTCAGCTTCTTATGTAGTCCTTCCTGGCCCCTGATTGGCTAGTTTCTTCCCAGCCCCTCTAGCTGGCCCGGAGGACTTCTCTATGGCCCTTTCTAGCTGCAGGGCCTGGTCTGCCCCGTTACAGGGCTCGAGGTAAAAAGGAACAGACCAATGTGTTTTTATTGCGTCACCAAGATTTTGTTTGCATGCGGACATACCTTGTAGGGGCGACTGGAAGAATAGGCTCTGAACAGAGTTGGCCTGTTGGTCTTTTTGTTTACACCAGGGTGCAGCTCCATTGGGTCTGGTCCCCCTTTCGCTCACCCTGGTGTAAATCGGGAGGAACTCCACTGAGCAGCACGAGTGTGCGAAGCCCAGGGACTCTTCAAGCGTGCAAATGTTTTCAGAAAGAAGCCGGGAGGAGCCCAGGTAGTCGTGTGAGTCGCTTGCTCTGTAAAACGGGGGTGGGAAGCCACGTAAGGCTGCCTGTGAAGCAAGGCCGGATTGCTTCCTTCCCCGTCGCTGCGGGGCACCGTGCCCAGGACAGATCAAGGTCAGCTATTAACAATGTGCGCCCAGTGGAAAGAGGAATTCCACTGCAGTGCCATTAGTCCCCCGCTTGGCACACACCGGAGGCAGCCCGGGCTGGCGTGCTGTCCAGCCATTGCCTGCAACTGAATGGGGAGCCAGGGGCTGCCGGAAACCAGTAGCATCATGGGCTAGTCTGGCACAGCATGGGGGCTAGGAGCCTGGTGGGATTCACAGAGACACAGAACCCCAGGGCTCCGTGGCACGCTTGGCCCATGCTTGGTAGTATCCTGCCAGTTGGGAATATCTGCCTTCACCCTCTGAGTGCTGCCACCCACCCCGGTGGTACAGGAGCGGGAGGGGGGAGGGCGGGCCGTGGTGGTTACCAGCAGAGGAAACAGGACAGCTTTGGCAAATAGAATAAGGCCAAATCTCCCTCTCCAAGACCCCACTCATAGGATGGCTCACGACAGACTGATTGTCCTGCCAGTTTCATTCCATTTCCTGTTGGGTGCACCCGTTTGTGACCCACACAGCTGGCAGTAAAGAACATCCGCAGCACCAGCTGAGCAGGGCAAGGGTTGGACTCTCTCCTCGATGGGGAGAACTCATTGGATAAAGGGACCCCCCTCCCCTCCAGTGCGGTTTCTCGGCAGCTTTGCAGCATTTCAAGGCAGCGGCCAACCTGGGGGAGGCCTCCTGCGTTTTATCAGTAGAATTTAGGTGCAGCGCTTGGTGCGGGCCGGGTCCACACCGCAAAATCGGTTCGATGTTTTCGACATGCTCCCGAGGGGCTTGTGCCAGGCCGTGCGGCCTCATGCAGGTGGCCAGGTGCATCGGTGGGGATGCATGTGGCTGCAGAGGGAGGCTTTGCAGAGCTCAGTGGTAAAAGCTGGAAAGCCCAGCAGAGAACGTGGGGGAAATGTCCATTATTTCCTGGCATGATATTAAGTTGGGAGACAACCCTCATTTTGAATCTGGAAATGTGGGGTGTAAACTACCCGGCAACCTCCTTTCCCAGCTCTCAATTTGGGGATAGCAGCATAGACACTGGGGGCTTTCATGGAGGTTTCTATCTCCACTCTCCATGCAGCTCGCTAGCTGTCTAGCACCAGGAGCAGACTCCAGCCTGGGTCCTAAATCTTATGCAGCTTTTGTCTGCCCCTTTTCTCTCCGTTTATTTAATAATCCCTAGTTCTTCCATAGCCACCTTCAGCAGCGGAGCCTTTACCAAGGAGAACAAGCTGTTTAGCCCCATTTTAGACATGAGGAAACTGAGGCGAGAGGGGATGAATGTGACTTACTCAAGGACTCCCAGTGGACCAATGGCAGAGCCAAGCACTGAGACCCAGCCCAGGGCTCTGTCCTCCTGGCTTCCTTTGTCGCTGTCGTCCCAGGTGAATACGCTCATCTGCTTTTAAAAGAGGCAGCCGTGTGAGCTCCCACTGCACAATGGCTGGGAGGGGGGAGACCCGGCCGCGGTGCTATGGGGCAGCCCGTTGAGCATGCTGGGTGCAGGGCCAGGAGGCGAGGGGGGCTAGGAAGGCCACCTGTGGCGTGATGGGTGGAGCTGGGAGGTCAGGTGCCGTGAGTCATGCCACAGGAGGGAGTACAGCACAGGCCCCACCGGCACATGCCTAAGGTCCCGAGTCGTGGAAGATCTTAGCTCCAGTCTCTTTCCAGCCCTTGCGTGGCCGCGGGGAAAGGATCTTGAAAAGCCAGCCGGAGCATAAGCGGCAGCTGCCGGAGTCTGAAACAACAGCTCCGAGGGCTGCACGCTGCCCCACTCGCCCCAAAGGCTGGCTAACGTTGGCGAATGGGAATTTGCTTGTGCTCCTCCCCCCCCCCCCAAGGGCAGGGGTGTGGGGGCGTGGAGGGGATTTAGTGCACACGAGTGATTCAGGGTCAACATCTGGGGGAGGGAGCAACTTTGGGGGAGTACCCAAGAAGCAGTTAGAGGCAGCTACTCTGGCGGCGGGGGCGTGTGTGTGATTTAGGGGCATCACCTGAGGTTTCTTTAACGTTAGCATCCGAGGAGCTGTGTAGGGTGAGGACATGGGGGAGTTTTGGGGAGCATCGCCGACAGGCCCACGTGGAGTCCCAGCACAAAAGGCCCCGGCGTGTGGGTCCGCATTGGGGTGTGCCCACCCAGCAAACTGGGCAGCAAGGGCCTGCCGGAGTCTGCAGACAGCCTGAGCCAGAAGCCCAAACCTGCGTTGCTCCTTGCTCTGCCTTTGCGCCAAGGGGATTCCAGCACGTGACCGGGAGGGAAGGGATCCTTTTAAAGGTCAGGGAGGGAAATACTTTGCATACGCAAATGCTGCAGAAGGGTTTTCCGGCAGGCGTCGCGGTGTCCTTAACAATTCCCTGCCAAACCCGTCACAAAGACTGATCTGCTCAGGCAGGAGGGCTGGTGCTTTAGACGGAAACCACCCAGCACTTGCTGTTGTAGATGGAAGCCAGAAACGCAGCTAGACAAACAGCTGGCGCGCAGGGCCTGCCAGCCGAACGGCAGGGCAGCACCCGCGGCAGCTGGGGCCTTTCTCAGCAGGGCTGGCAGTAGAGGCACCGACGCCGTGGGTGCTTCAGGGCTCAAGCATCCATGGAGAGAAAATCAGAGGTTCTCAGCACCCAAAGGATTCCGGCCCCAGGGCTGGCGGCGGATCAGCCCGCTGCTGGCAGGAGGTGCTCACGAGAGGGGGACGGAGAGGAGGGAGCCAGGGGGGAAGAGCGGGCGGGTCTGAGGGGGGATTGAGGATGGAGTAGGGGTGGAGAACCCACCCAGCAGGAAAAAGTGAAGCTCTGTGGCTGGCAGTGGAACCCTTTGCACTATTTGCACAGAGATCTCGTCTCATGCTCTAAGAGGAGGGTATGTCCAGAGGCCCCTCGGGCACGGAGGGGGGAGCGATGTGCCGAAGGTCACACACAATGATCGCATCCGGAGGCACTCGGTCCCCGGGGTTCCTTGTTCCCAGACTTGCTCTCAGCACTGCCTTCCTGCCTCGCTGGTTAGTCCTTCAACACACGCAGTCCTGGCCTGTCTGATTGCACGTGGCAGACGTGGCGCCAACAGCCTCCGCAGGCTCCTGGGCAAGTGTGGGAGGGCCCCTGCTCCCACTCTTGGAAGGGGCGGAGCCTCAGGCAGGAGGGGCGGGGCCAATCCTGAGCGCCGCCTGACGTGCACCACACTGGTCTCCAGGGAGCCACAAGCCCCCCGCAGCCCTCAGAGCTGCCCGGAGCATGGCACTGCCTTTCTCCCAGCCGTTAGTGCTGCCCAGAGTGCATGGAGTGGCAATTTGCAGCGGTCAGGAGCCCCAAGCCCTACTGAATTGCAGGGCCCCGGCAGAGTGATCACAGCCGGCAGCATGGGTTTCTATTGGTGGTGCGCATCTGCACTTGCCTTGGTGCACAGAACAAAATTTATTCTTCACTTGAAAAAAAATTCTGATGGCAAAGGAAAGTTCTCAGGAGCCCCTTCAGTGTCACGGTGTGGAGTAGGAAACAGTGGGCAGGACCGACTGTCTGATCACTACCCTGTGCGCATCCCTGGTACATTATTCTCCTGCAAGCATCCCTTGCAGAAATAACGCTGGCTCCGCCTCACCCTCCTGCCCTGGTGAACAGAACTGGTGGGGACAGCAGAGGCACACTGCTTGGAGGAGCTGGAGACCAAGGTCGTTGTGACTGCTCCCTGTGACCCGAACTGCGGCAAGGCTGTCTTCCAAACGAATGAAATGTGCAGGGATAGTGACTTAAGAGATGGACAAGCCTTCCTCAGGGGAGCAGGAGAAAAGCGGTGCTAAATCGCCTGACGAGTTTCAGCAGCGCCATGGCCAACTCTTGGGATCTTTGGTGCTTTTCTGAACGCCCCGGCTGGTGGAGACAGCTGTTTACTTGAGCGTCCCTTAAAAGGTTGTGCAGGAATGCTAGAAAACAGGACCCCCCTAAAGGCTCAAAACCGAGCAGGTGAACCCAAGGAACACAATGTTGATGGCAGCTGCTCCGGCCTGGGTGGCCAACCAAACCTCGGGGCCTTGCAAGGTGGTTTCCATCGGGATCAGAAGTTGGAGATACCTGAAGAACCCTGGGCAGATATAGAATTATCTCCGCATCCACATAAACGAGCTGCAGATCCCCGTATCCACATAAAGCAGATTGCCAGGGATTTGCAGGGCTCTAGAGTCACTTGAGGCTTTGCACAGTCTCCTCGCCTTGGCATCGGAAACCCCGTAGGTCCGCCCAGCTTAGCTCTGTCGTAGAGATGGCCTGTGGCTTTGGGCAGTTGCTCTCAATGGCTGCAGTTGCCCTCACGACGCCAAGGGGCTTAATAGCTCCTTCCATTGAGCCTAAAAGAGGCTTCGCAGCTCCCTGGCTTTAACAGGCTCCGTGATTGTGTCTGGCTCGGAGACCCACGAGCGCCTTTCAGCGTAACTCTGCCAAACTCTCCGCCGTCGGAAGCCACTCTCCTGATTCTGGGTGGCCCATCGCGTAGCTTCTGAATTCTTGAGACGGGCTCTCCTGACATTCCTGGGCACGTGTGGAGACAAGGGAGTGCACTTAAAAACGCCCCTCTTTCCTCGAGAGAGCGACCGGATCTTCCCTCCGTCCCACCCTGGGAACAGGAGCCCGCGAAGGCAGAGGGGAAGGCCCTGGTTATCTAGGGCAACGCTGGCAGTGGAGCGAAGGCAGCGACAGGAATGCAGCGAGTCCAGTCAAAAGCCATGCGTGGAGGAGTGTTCGTTGGTTAATCACAGGCCACGAAGCGCTGTAGGAGCTCCGACGGCATCAAAGGGTTATTAATTACGGGGGAATTAATTCCTCCATTGCGCAAAGCCGTAGCAGGCAGGTCTAGACTAGAGAACTTGGCATTGCACACACCTGCCACGCTTGCATCCCTGGGTGCAATCCAAGCCCTGGTGAAGTCAATGCCTAAACTCCCGCGGCCAGGATTTCATCCCTTTGGGCCACACGCCGAAGCACCAACAACCCTGAAGAAACTTTGCCAAGCACTATTGTGACTGTTGTTATGAGCCAGGCTCCCCACCCAGCGTGTCCTTCCTCTGGGCCGTGGACTGGCGCAAAGCCAGTGCAGATCCGGACCCCTGGTTTTGCGGCTGGACTGCTGTCCCGGGGGCCTCCCAGTGCCGGCCCCCTATGCCTGACGCCCAACCCCTGCTGCCAGGCCTAGGGGCAAGACCCACCGTGCTTTAGAAATCCCGGGAGATGTGCAATTCTTTCCCAGGGAATTGTGGGAGAAGTTGTCCACCCTGAGCTCCCGGGGAATTGTGGGAAAGCCCTGGAGTTAAAAGCAGCACGCCCCCCGTGCTTGAGTTAAAGAGGCGCGGGCCACATTGGGGCAATGCTCTCTTTGGTTTTGCAAGCCCTACACCTGCTTAGAGCCAGACCTCAGAGTCCTCCAGGCCCAGGCCAGAAGGGACCAGAGCATCCAGTCTCTCCTCCTATGTAGCACAGGCCCCCAACTGCCCCCGGTACCCAACAGCCAGAAGGAGACCTAAGTATTCCCACCTATCGGAGACGAGGCCGCCAGGAAAAGAGCAGGAGGGACCAGCCAGGGCTCCGTCAGGGACCGTGGGTGAGAGATGCCTGGATGACCCCATCAGCACCGTGTGCCCCAGGCTGCATAGGAAGGTGGACCCTGCCAATCTGACCCGGCAGAAGGGCCCTTCCTGGCCCCAAATTCACTGGCAGGGCCTATTCAGCCTTTCTCCAAAACCTGCTTACCCTTCCACCTGGCACCCTTCATCCTTGGACCGAGCTGCGCACAAAAGGAGGGGGCGAGACCAAGCCCTTCCCCGCAGGCCTCCCAGCCGAGGCCCAGGAACCCGACCCACGCCCACACTTGGTAAACAAGGGCTCAATAGCCCTGGCCGCTGAGTGCACAACTACAATGGAGCCACCTCCCTGTGCCCCCGTCACCACCCAGTTCCAATGGGGCCTCCCCCCCTTTTCATTCTTCTCTCTTCCCAGCACGTCTGATGTTGCTCGGCCCCCGCTTGTTCTCCCTATTGTGCCCGGGCAGACAGACGAGCCGGAGACAATAGTCAATGGAGAGGGCAGATTTATCCGTTGGCCTTCATTGTCCTCCTGTGTCTCTTCAGTAGCCAGGGAGCGCCAGGCCGGGCAGGAGTCCCAAGCTGGGGTGTATGCACGAGAGGAGAGTTTCTTCCTGAGCACTGATTTGGTTCAGGCAGGTCTAGACCCTGAAGCCGTGGGCTGTCACTGGCCTTGCAGCACAGTCTGGCCTTTCCACGCCAGCGTTTCTCCGCCTTGTCAGCTCGGATGCCCCTTATTCAAAGGCAGCAACGTTCATGAAGCTGACAGATGAGGCAATTTCCCGGAGAAACCTCCCTGAAGGAACAGCGAGTAGCTAACAAAAATATGTCGCTAGTATCCTGAGCTTTCCTGGGCAAAACCCACTCCCTCAGGTGAGCAGAGTGGAGGGAAAAAGTGCCTTTTCCCTCATGAGTGGAGGGTTTTTCTTCTCCACTCCGCTCATCTGAAGAAGTGACCATAAGAACGGCCGTACCGGGTCAGACCAAAGGTCCATCTAGCCTAGTATCCTGTCTGCCGACAGTGGCCAATGCCAGAGAGAGTAAACCAAACAGGGAATCACGTGATCCCTCCCCTGGATCTGAAAGAGGATAGAGACACCATTTCTACTCCATTAATATATCTAGTTCTTTTTTGAAACCTCTTAAAGTCCTGCTCTTCACAACATCCTCTGGCAAGGAGTTCCACAGGTTGACTGTGCGCTGCATGAAGAAAAAACTTCCTTTTTGTTTGTTTTCAAACCTGCTACCTACTTAAAAGTGGCTTTTGCCCACGAAAGCTCATGATACTCTCTCTATATGTGTTAGTTTCGGAGGTGTTACAGGACTGCTCGTTTTTTTAGACTAACACGGCCACCCCTCTGCGACTTCTGGAAGGAAGTTGAAGTTTATTAAGTTGAAGGAGTTCCTGGTGTTGAAAATGCAAATGATTCTGTATGTGTGTGGGATTGTCAGTAACATCTCCAGGCGAGAGTCGTGACTAATGTAACCCCTGGGAAGTGTTAAGAGACTTCAAAGGACTCTGTTAACACTGTCTCTCCCTCTCCCCTGGTTGTGCAAAAGCCCGGCCTTTTGAAGCTTTGGCCTGAGGAGGAGACCCAAGGCTGGCTGAATACCTGTTCCCTGTCTCTGGAGATCAGAGCTGCACACTGCAAATGGCAGTGACTCAGTGGGTTCTTGCTCTGAGCCCACGGTGGTAGGAACCAGTAGCCACAGGCAAAATCCCCATGTGGGTTTGAAGGCCTGCTCACGAGCCGGAGCCTTTATTGGACTGAGGTGATGGCTGCCTGCGTGGAGGTTCTTGCTCCGGGTTTAGTGTTTCTCCCGCAGTGCTTTTACCTGAAGAATAAATGTACTTGTTTGAAAAGAGCGGGGAGGGGGGCTATGGGCCGTAAATCTGTTCCCAGCCACTGGGAAGGCAACCGTGCAGCCTGGAGGGAGAGAGACAGGCGTCTCCGCCCAAGAGAGGTGGTGGGTGCAGGAGCTGGGGCATAAAGTTCCCAGCTTCCTCAGCGCTGGTAACCAAAGCGTCCTATCTCTCCCATTTTCCTTTCCCGCTCCCCAGGCTGGCCCAGGTTCAGCCTTTTGTGGCGGTGCCCAGGGTGCCCTCTGCCCTCTCAGGCGTTTCAGTGGGCAGCATCTGGGGCTGTGGTTAGAGGCGGGTGCTCCAAGATGCTGCTGCTAAATGACCCAACGTGGCCTGTAGGCATAAGGGGAAATCTGGGCACTAGAAGGGGGCAGAGGATGGAAGAAGTTAAAGGAACAGGGGTGGGGAATAGGGATGTTAAATTGAGTTTAATCGACTAGTCGATAAGTGGTGTGGCAGGGTCAGTCCCACTCCTGGGCCCCTGACCCCTGTTCAGCC
>JANRFK010003199.1:3442191-3458373 GCA_030068395.1 Apalone spinifera | reverse complement strand
GACCCGTTCCAAACCCCTAATCATTTTAGTTGCCCTTTTCTGAACCCTTTCATTATTTAAATCCCCGCTTCATTTCCCTGTGTCTAGAAACTGTCGACGGAGCCATGTAGTCTAGACATACCCTCAGGGGAGAACAGCACCCGGTCGCTCTGAGCCGTGGGGCTTTTGAATTGTGTGCCACGCTCAGTTGCCACGGCAGCAGGCATGATATGAGGGCACTAGATGTGCTGGTGGGCACGGGATTTGTGCTGGCAGCTGACCAGGACGGAGGGCTTGGCTGCAGGCCGTTCCTATAGGCAGGGCTGGGAGCAGCGAGTAGACGGCAGAGTTTGTGGGCCGAGGAGGAGAGGGATAGGGAGGATGAGAGAGATGACAGCTCTACCCCTCCGGGGGGTAAAGGGAGCTCCCCTGTGCGCAGCTGGGCAGAGGCGGTGTGTGGATGTCGGGGATGGATCTTTCAATGACGGCCCGCTCGGTTCATTCCCACTGACACACCTGACGCTGGCCAGAGGATGAGATGCTGGGCTAGACATTTTGACCCAGCGTAGCTGTTCTTACGTCCTTGTGACTCTCTCCCACGCGCTCACGTCCATCGGCGAGCAGGGAGCGTTGCCTGCGGCTAACCAGTCTGAGCACAGACCAAAGTCGTTCATTTGGTTTTCAAAGTCTCATTTTTTTCAAATCAGCTTTGGGGTTATTTCGGAACCTGCTCCGCCGGTGAGCTCCTGGGGCTGGTGATTGCTGGCCAAGGTTCCCACTGGGATAAGGAAAGCGAAGGGGTAGGAGGAAGAGCCCTGCGGTCCCAGATTCTAGAGGCAAACGGGACCACTATGAACATCTTGTCTGATCTCTGGCAGAGCACAGGCCAAAGAGCCTCCCCAGGGATTCGTGCATCAAATCCAGTTAAGCCGGAGTGCGCATTTTAGCAAAAGGTGCCCAGCCTTGATTTAAAGACTTCACGTGTTGGAAGATCGACCACACCTGTTGGCAATTTGTCCCAGTGATTAACTCTCCTCTCTGTTAAAAATGTGGGTCTTGTTTTGGCTCTGAATTTACCTAGTTTAGCTTCCAGACAGACACTGGTTCTCCCTTTGTTGGCTACATCCAAAAGCCTCCTTATATAGAAACTCTTGTTCCTGGCAGGCACTTATAGGCCATGATGAAGTCACATCTTGGATAAGCTACCAAGTTCTAGCTTCTTAAGCCTCCTGCTCTTCGGCAGGTTTTCCTTCTTGCAGCTCATTCCTGATTTCCCACTTCTATTCAGTATTCCCCTGGCTAGGTAATTAATGGCTGATGGTGATCATGACCTCATTGCGTATATCATGTGCAAAAAGAAAGAGAGAGTGTAGTAATTTAATAACTAGCACAATTAGCAATGTGTGTGTATATATAAAAACACGTAGCATTTTAAAAGGGCCAGTTTCCCAAATCTAAAAAAAATCTGAGAGTGAAATTGATTGGGAGGAATATTTTAAACAGAAAATTATGAAAAATATTCGGAAGTAATTTAAGAACATTTTACTAGGTGCTCAGAAAGCCACAATTCCTTAATCAGGAAAGATGGGCACTTTGACTCAATAAACATCTTCATTAAGAAGGGAAGTGAAAGCAGAAATTGTATATAAAAGAATGAGGAAATGGGGAAGGTGATAGCAAAAAATACAAATGCGAAGTTATGAAGGTCAGACAATTGATAAGGGAAGCTAAAGGCATCAATGAAAACACAACTGGTGGTAGGATTAATGACAATAAGAAGGATTTTTTAATATATATTTGGAACAAAAGGAATCCTAGCAATGGCATATGTCCTTTATTACATGAGGATTGCACGTGGAGCTGACAGCACGTTATACTTAAGTTTGCCTAACAATTCCTATTATAAGAGCCTGTTTTCAGTTGTTTATAACTTTGCTAAAGGTTAATTGTTTGAGCTGACATTTTCCATGCTGGGTGTCTGCCTAAGACTGGTTTTAATTTTTTTCTGACAAAACGGCTCAGCCATCTCCAAGAACAACGGTAAGGGAAGCTACCTAGTTTTGCCCTGTTCACAAATTCTTACAACTTTGCCTGTGAGTGGCTCTAGAGTAGGGATGTAAGTGACTAGTGGAGTAGGAACTTGACTAGTCGCTTCCCCCTCCTCCTTCTGCTTCTCTTAGAGAGAGGCAGCAAGTGGGGGAAGCATGAGCCGGTGCTGGGGGGAGCCGGCTTAATAGCCAGTTCCCCCCCAGCACTGTCTTGGGGGAGGGAGGCAGAGAGGCAGCGGGAAATGGTGCAAGCGGAGATTGAAACAAGCCCGCTTGTGCCGGTCCGACTGCTGCACTTCTCCCTTTGAAACGTACAAGAGCTGCCTGGGGCACAGAGGGGAACACGCTCCAGCGGGGACAGCTTCAGGGCACGGTTCCCGCTGCTTCGTTCCCTTTGAAATGTGCAGGAGCCATTGCAAAAAAAAAAAAAAAAAAAAAGAGGGAGAGATGCCAGATGGGTGCTGAGCGGGAGAGGTGGGGCAGGGATGGCTGGAGCAGTATTGAGTGGCAAGGAAGGGGGTTGGGAGCAGCCAGAGCCCATAAGCAGCATGTGACTGGACAGGGCACTGTGACATTTGGGGCAGTTTGGTGCCCTACATTTAATGGTGCCCTGCCAGCCTCTCCTAGCCAGGATTGCCCCCAGAGGCTTTTTAAAAATCAGGGTCACCCTAGTGATTTAAGTGATGGGCTACATCCCGCAGCCTTGTGCCTGCAGCTTTCGGCCGCCCTGCTTCTCCCTGCGCCGTGCTCCATGCGTTACCCTGCAGTGGGAGGAGGTGAGGTTACTGTGGCATGAGACGCCCAGTCCGGCTGCCGCGTGGGGCTGCCTTGACATGCATAAAGGTGCAGTGCGGTGCCGGTTGCCAGGTTTTCGCTCCCCATTATCTCCGGCAGCAGTGGAGGGATCATTCATCATCAGGGATCAAGGATGGCTTTGTGGTTACGGCACAGCGCTGCGAGTCAGCAGCTCCGTTCCAGGCTCTGCCACTTAATTCTCACTGTGTGGTCCCGGGTGAGTCACTTCCCTCTTCGCTGCCTCAGTTTCCGCACCTCACTCCTCAGCTCACTTGGCAATCCTCACGTAAGAACATCAGAGCGGCCAGACTGGGTCGGACCAACGGTCCTATCTATACCAGATAGATAGGTCCTATCCTATCTGCCGACAGTGGCCAGTGGCCCCAGAGGGAGGGATCACAACAGGGAATCCTCACCTGATCCCTCCCTTGTCATCTACATCCAGACACACAGGCTGGGGACACCATTCCCACCCATCCTGGCTAATAACCTTTGATGGACCCAGCCCCCTAACCTCTCTGTAAACCGAGAACAACGATACTCCGAGGTGTGCTGCTGTGAGCTGTAACGCGTTAGTATTTCACGCGGGGCTCTTCAGATGCAATCAGTGACGTAGGTCCAAGGGCTCGCAGAGCGTCAGCTTCATCTGATTTTGGAGTAGCAACCGATCCAGGGACTCCCTTCCCAAGCTGGCTTCCTGACAGCTGTCCGTCACGCAGTTGGACTGCGTTCCTGGCACCCGGTGCTTCCTTCGCTCTCCACCCCTGCCCTGCCTCGGGCTATCACGCTGCATTCGCCATTGGCAGCAAACGGCCGGGAACATGTATGATCCCTGCACAGGCACTGCCTGGCTCAGCCTTCCAAGAAAGACCGCTCCGATCCCCTGGGAAAGGGGTCTGCGGAAACTCGGGCCAGAAGCTTCGCTTCTTTTCTTTTCTTTTCTTTTCTTTTCTTTTCTCGGATTAAAGTTGCTAATAAATGCCACTTGCTGCAGCCTGGAGCTGGGAGCCACGCGAGACAAGGGCAGTCGGCACGGAAGCCATAGGATTTGGATTTTGAAAGCTGGCCTGGGAATATGAACCTGTTGAGCCCTGTTTCCCGGCAAAGGCTTTCGTCACGGCGCTTTGAATCCCAAGGGGTGCACTCGGTGCCCGCAGCCTGCAGGTGTCCCCAAGGCTGTTAGCCCCACGCCTTCTCTCAGTTTCGGACTCCTGTTCCCACTGGGTCGCCTCCTGGCAGAGCAGGGCCTGTTATCGGTTGTTCTGCTTGGAACCTGAGCCCTGGGTATCGCCGGGGGCATAGACAGGGCCGGGAAAGGGTGCAATGTCCCAGACAGACCAGGGGCAGCATGTGCAGACGGGGATCAAATCACCCTTTATGCTTCTCTTCGTTAGGCCAGCAGCTTGAGAGCCAGGAGTCCTAGGGCCCAAAGGAGCCCATAGTTCATAGCATGAGGAGCCAGGGAAAGGCAGTGGGTGACTCTACAGCCACCAACTGGCCTACAGGCCCATTCCCCCCACTGGTGTCTGAGGGAACTGCAACACTCTGGGATCTCAGCAGGGGAACTTGGAGACGCTTCCTCCTCTGAGGTGTCTGTGGAGCATCTCGCCCCATCTCTCTTGGCTAGTGGGGTATAGGGGCTGGACATCTGTCCCCCGTGCGTTATACGAGGCTGTTGAGAGTGTTTTCCAGCCTCAGAAGCACTCTGGTCTTCTCACCCCTCAAGAGCTGGCCACTCACTTGGTGCGGCAGCTGCCCCCAGTGGCCAATCTCAGTATCGTGTCCCTCCTCTCTCTGCCCCTCCCTTTCCATGTTACGGAAAACAGTCCCATTCCCGGCACTTCCCCTTTTCCAGGCACAACCAAACCCTGACCTTGTTTTAAGTTAGGAGAAGAGGAAGCTGCATCCTAAATTTGGTGGTCCTAGCTCTTAGGGTACATCTACACTAGCCCCCTACATCGATCTAGGGAGGCTAATGAGGGCGACCGGAATTGCAAATCAAGCCCGAGATTTAAATATTCCGCACTTGATTTGCATGTTCCCGGCCGGTCGCCATTTTAGAAATTGACTAGCCTGAAGTAACTGCCCGTGTCTACACGCGGCAGTGAAACGGGATTCCGATTTAAAGCCCTAACTCGAATTAGCTGGTATTCCTCCTGCATTGTAAAAGATAGATAGATAGATAACTGTGATTTTACAATAAGTAGTCCTGTGGCACTTTGGAGACTAACAAATATATTATATTATGAGCTTTCATGGGCATGATTTTACATTTACTTCCAGTTTGTTGCCGAGAATGGTAAATAGGATCAGGCCCAGCGCCGATCCCTTTGGAACCCAACTAGAAAATACTCCCCTGCAATCAACATCCCCTCTTGACAACTACTGTCTGAAATCTCTCACTTAGCTAGTTCATAACTAATGTCAGGTGGGCTTCGCTGATCTTGTGTGGGGCTCATTTTGTTATCAGAATGCTGTGTGGCACTAAATCAGATGCCTTAAAAAAATCTCAGTATCCCAGTTACCATAAACCCGTGTTGACTGGCATTGATTCTATTCCTGGCTTTTATTATATTATCAGATGAATCCTGTATCAGCTTTTCCATTTTATTCTCTAGGACTGAGGTCAGGCTAACCAGCCTATAATCACTCAGGTCGTTCTGCTTGGCTTTACTGAATATTGGCACAGCATTAGCATTGTTCCAGTCTTCTGCAATTTTCCTGGTATTCACAGAATTAATAAAAATTAGTACCATTGGGCATGAGATCGCCCCAGCCAACATTTGTAGGACTCCTACGGGCTAGTTTTCCAGGCCTGATGATTTAAAAATGTTTATCCCTAGCAGATGTCGTTCGGCATCATTTTTGGTTATGAATGTACTGGAAAGTACTTCATATGATATAAACACATTATCCTGCTTTCCAAATACAAAATGGATATACTTATTGAACGCTTTTCCTTTTCTGCATTATTAGTAACAATTTTACCAACTAATAAGGTGTCAATGCCATTGCTAAGGTTTCTTTTGTGCCTATTATAATTTTAAAAATCCTTGTCTTACTCGCCCTGCTAGCCACAGAATTTCCCCCAATGCCTTTAGCTTCCCTTATCGTTTTGCTGTACATATAACTTCTGATTTGTAATGATTGCTATTTATTTCCACTTTCCCCCATTTGTTATGTTATTTTTTTTATTTCTAACCACTGCCTTCATTTTGACACTGAACCAGGATGGTGCGCAATGTAGACTTCTCTCGGGCTGGAGCCTGGGTTCTGGAATCGTCCCTCTTTGCAGGATCTCAGAGCTTGTGTTGCATCCCAAATATCTACGCTGCAATTTTGTGTCCAGGTCTGCCAGAGTCAGATGACTCTGGCCAGCTATGTCTGTTCTATGAGTGTTTTATGGTAGTGTGTATGTACACATTGTGTACGTTTGTTGTGCTTCTCACACACCTGCACATGCAGCTCTCTCAGATAACACATGTCCATGCATTGGTATTCAGCCCCTATTCACATCCCTTCACATACATATTTCAGATTTCAAACCAGCCTTGCATGTGGCCTATGCTTTGGGTGGTGACTCATCCACGTAGAATCCTAGAATTGGAAGGGATCTCGAGAGGTCATCAAGTCCTGTCCCCTGCCCTCATAGCAGGACCAAACACCATCTAGATCAGCCATGGCCAACCCATGGCTTGCGAGCCACATGCGGCTCTTCCCCCCCAAAAGTGTGGCTCGCGAAGCCGCTCCTGCGCCCCTCCCCAACGGCCCCTGGCTCCCATGTGCTCACTGGGTCAGCGATTCAAAATGGCATCCAAGGTGGTGGCCATCGATGGGAGCCTGATATGGCCAAAAAGCCTAAGCTTGCTTGCTCCTTAAAGGGGGTCTTTCCTTTATTTTATTTTTTTTTTTCCTTGAGAATTCTGGTGCGGTTCTTCGCATTTTTTCCGCCGCTATTTCGGCTCTCTTTGTTAAATGGGTTGGCCACCCCTAATCTAAATCATCCCTGATCGATATCTATCTAACCTGATCTTAAATATCTCCAGGGATGGAGATTCCACAGCCTCTCTAGGCAATTTATTCCAGGGTTTAACCACCCTGACAGGAAGTTTTTCCTAATGTCCAACCTAAACCCCCCTTGCTGCAATTTAAGCCCTTTGCTTCTTGTCCTATCATCAGAGGCCAAGGAGAACAATTTTTCTCCCTCCTCCTTGTAACACCCTTGTAGGCACTTAAAACTGCTCTCATGTCTCCTCTCAGTCTTCTACTTTCTAAACAAGCCCAGTTCTTTCAGTCTTCCCTCATAGCTGATGTTTTCTAGGCCTTTCATCATTTTTGTTATTCTTCTCCAGACCTCCAATTTCTCCATATGTTTCCTTCGATGTGGTGCCCAAAACTGGACCCAATACTCCAGTTGGGGCCTAATCAGCGCAGAGTAGAGCGGAAGAACGACTTCTGTCACCCACCCCTTCCCTTTTACAATACCGCAGCAGTGCCCAGGTGATAAAAGGCCCTGAGATAGATGGAGAATTCCCCCAGCAGGGGAAGGGCTGCCTAAATTTGCCCTTGGAATAATGCATTATTGGAAGCATGCAAAGATGGCCTTCCACATACCCCGCTGTCCAGGCAATACGGTCTGTGCTGTGATAGTCTCCACACAGCAGGGCAAAGAGGCCTTCATGTGCATGGAATCTGGCCATTAGCAGATTATCAGGAATTTTCCCACTAACTATTTGCTGCTGTTGTTGAGAAATGCCAGTTCGTCAAAACAGAACCCTTTTGTGGGAAAGGGTCTGGAATTGGCCTGCTGTCTCATTGTAACACTTTGAAAACAAAAAAGCGTCTTTCGAAATTTCACATCTAGTAAAACCCAAATCCTTTCAGATGTTAAAGTGTGAAATTGACATGATGTAAAAAAAAGGTCAGATTTTTGGTTCACGGAAACAGTTGCGACTTTCTGTCCCAATTTTGACTCCTCTCCCCCCCCCTGCCATTTTGGGATGGGAAAATTTCTCAACAGTTCTCATGGGACGAGACCATTTCCCACCTGCCCCTGAGGCTCTACATTTCCAAAAAGGGTCTGGTCAAATGGAGTGCCAATGGAGACACCCTTATGGTCCACAGGTGCCAGGGGTTGGAAGAAGCTAATCTTGTCCAAGGAACTGGGCAGCTTATAAAATGAGGGAATGGAGGAAATACATTTAATGTCCTGTATTGCATTGTTGGGGGAAAGCTTAAATCTTAAGCCAAGTCTACGCTACAGAGTTAAGTCAACACAAGGCAGCGCACAACAACCTAACTATGGACGTGTCTATACTTAAATTTTGCTCTTGTCCACTGGGACGGCCCAATTATGCTGACTTAATAAATCCTCCACAGGGTCACGGTCGATGTAGTTAGGTCAGCGTAGTGTCAGCAGAGATGCTGCGTTGCTTCTGGCAGCTGTGGCTGGCTCTCAGGAGCCATCCCGCAATGCTCAGCCCGACGGTACAATGACCACAAGCACTCCTGGAGAGGACACGCACCACCGACCCAAAGCAAAGTGTAGACCCGGGCCTGCAATGTAATTAATGTGGTGGCTAGTCGCCTGTGCAAGTCTGGTTGACTTAATATTTGTAGTGTAGACACGGCCTTCCTTGGCAAATGAATCCAAACTGGCTCGGGTCTGAACATTGCTGTGGCCTGAAAACCAGCAGGGAGGTCGTGAGCGAGAGTAACAGACGCTCCATAGAGGTGGACGAGGCATTCGGTAGCACCCCTATAGGGAGCTGCAATGTTAGAAATGGGCCTCTTCGACATGCTGTTTAATGGGCAGGGCAGAGGGGAGTAACGGGCACGAGAGGGACATTTGCAGGTGATACTAAACCCAGTTGGAGCAGGGAGATGATTGGCTTGATTCTCCTCTTGTTTGCACCTTGTAATGGGGCCTTGTGAGCTGAGCCAAGCTGGTATAGGACGAGTCTTGGTCCGTGGGCTCTGTGTGGCAAAACAAGCAGCCATCTGGGGCCTCGCAGCCTCCTGGCTGAGGCAGCAGAACGATCAAACAGCCCGGGAAGCTAGCCCTCTGAGCAGGCTCAACTGCAAGCTGGCTGCAGCCACTGGCCAGGGCAAGGCAAACAAACAGCCAGGCTGGGCCTCTGAGCTGGGACACACAGCTGTCAGAGCTTCCTCAGAGCATGGCCAGCTGGCTTCCCCCGCAGCAGGCAGCTGACAGACTTACCGGGCCCCTGGGCGAAAGGGGGAGGTGTCTTTGCAACCCTAGGAGGCGCGGCGCCTCAGGCAGAAGGGGTGAGGCTGGGGCTAGTCTCCCCCTGCAAACCTTCACCGGTGCCCAGGGCTCCGGGGGTGATTTAAAGGGCCAGGGACTCCTGCCACCACTACTGCCACAGCAGTGGCAGCTGGGAGTCCCAGGCCCTTTTAAATCGCCGGCTCTGGAGCTGCTGACCCCTTTGCTCTTCCCCTCGGTGGGCTTGCCCAGCAGTCTCCACGGTTGGCGAGTTGCCTGAAGCGTAGCCTGGGTCTTCTGGCTCTACCGCCAGGAGCATCGCAGGAACTGGCAGGGTACGTCCCTCCTCCTTCATCACTGGTCCCAACTGAGCTGAGCTCCTGCTTTTATCTGGAGCATGTACAGTAGGGAAGAAGGGGCGTGGCTTCCTGGGTCTTCAGTGATTGGTCAGCTATTCAGGGGCACCATGTGGTGTGTGTGTGCATCCCCAGGAGAGCTCTCCGCCAGCGAAAAAGCACGACTGCACTGTCTGTGTCACCACGCTGCCACGGCCACGCTGTCACGTGGGCAGTGTGGCCATCCCCTACGTCAATGGAAGGCATCTTCCGTCAACCTAGTGTGATGTTTTTGATGCTGCTTGTAATGATTAGAACTGGGAGCACTGGCTGTTGGCAGTCTGGAAGCACAGGAAACAGGAAAGAGGGGGGGAGGAGAGAAGCTAAAGCTGAGGGAGAGCTACGGAGGGGGCAGCAGCAGCTTTGTAAAGAAGTTTCACCTGGGGGCTACATCTAGACTGGCGCGCTTTTGCGCCAGAGCTATGCAAATGAGGCTTAGCGTTAGAATATCGCCGAGCCTCATTTGCATAGCTAATGATCCGCCATTTTCGCGGAAGAGGCTCTTGCGCAAGACGGGGCTGTCTACACTGCCCCTTCTTGCGCAAGAAAAACCCTTTTGCGCAAAGCCGTTATGCCGATTATTTTCAGGCATAACGGCTTTGCGCAAAAGGGTTTTTCTTGCGCAAGAAGGCGCAGCGTAGACAGCTCCATCTTGCGCAAGAGCCTCTTCCACGAAAATGGCGGATCATTAGCTATGCAAATGAGGCTCGGTGATAGTCTAACACTAAGCCTCATTTGCATAGCTCTGGCGCAAAAGCGCCAGTCTAGATGTAGCCTTGGTAAATAAAGGCCTGCTGAAGTTTGTTAGTACCTTGCTTGCATGATACAACACCTAGCCGTGGCTCTACCGGGGATTAAGTCAGTTTAACAATATCACCGGGCAGGGGGGAAGGTGTGGATTTTTCACACCTCTGAGCGATGTAACTGGCTCCGGGCCTTGATAGTCTTCTCTCCATCCCTGAGAAGCTGTGGTGTGTGTGTGTAAGCGCACATTTGCCTAGAGCTGAGCACTGGAACCTTTTGTGAATTTAGGTCAAATGTGGAGAATATGGGGGAAAAACCATGACCCATGATAAAAAAAACCCGTTTTGGAATTGTCAAAATGTTTTGTTTCGGAAAGGAAACAGTTGGACTTTTTTTTGTTTCCAAACTTAGCTAATTAAAAAAAAAGTGAAACGCGCGTGGAAAAGGACACCCGGCGAAATGAAAAGCACCCAAATGAGAGTTGCGCCGATTGAAAAGGTGTAGAATGGAAGTGGCTGAAGGGACGTTTCATTTGGCTTGAAATGAAATGGCGGGGGAGGTTGCGTTTCGGTGAGAAAACCCACAAACGATTTAGTTCTGGTTCGACCCAAACCGAACTCTTCTCACCTTTTTCGGTGTGGGGACTGAACTGCTCCTCCAGGCCTAGGCCCTGGTGTGAAGCGCATTGGAAACATGCCAGCCAGCCAGCTGAGAGACAGCGTTCTGGGCAGCAGTTCCCCGGCGACAGAGGCGAATGAGGCGGCTTTGTGCAGCATCCTGCCTCATTTCACTCTCTGGGGAACCCCCCGGCAGGGCCAGGGGCGCAAAGTGGAAAGCTCCTTGTTCGGCCAGGACAGCCCAACAAGGACCTACAGCCGGTTTCAGAGCAGCCTTGCGCCTGTACCTCTCTTGTGTACTTTCCTATCTACCTGGGAACAGCCATCCTCTGCTCGCTAGCCAGGAATCGCGCCTCACGTGGTCTGGGGCACGGGGTCCCCTAAGCAGGGACCAGCATGGCCTCTTTGGTTTGTTTAAGGTACCGAGGAGGGAGGGCTGCAGCACTGGGAGCCCCCACACAAGGAAGGCGCTTTGCCGTTTCATCTCCCAGGCATCCCCTCCCCACGTGGGAGTCAGCCATCAAAGGGAGCCGTTTCCCCTGGTGACAAACGGCCCGGCTTGCCAGGCAGCTTACATACCGCACGGCGGCAGGTTCCAGCTTGCTCCCCCACATTAAAGAGACGACCCCGTGCTAGATATGCCGTCGGAGGGCTAATTACGGGAGCAATTTTCCCTGGATTCCAGCCGGGGAAGGGGGGCCTGAGTACAAGTGCACCCACACAAATGTGCCTAGCCAGCGGGGAGCGAGCAACCTCAGGCAGTGGCACGTGAGTCAGGCCTGACAAGGCTTTCTTGGGTCCTCCCGATGGCCTCCCACCCCCGCCATCTGGGTGCTGCCGGCTCTTGTGCATCTGGTGGGATTTTGTGTTAAAACCTCAGCTCCTGGGGCCCTGGGAACAAATGGGGGATCCCGGGTGTCCTTAAAACCAAAAGGAATGTCTAGATCTCGCGGATATGGGCGCTCGACAAGGTGACTGCACTGCTTAATGATAACAATGTCCTGAATTTAAACCCAAGCTCATGGTTTTTGAATGTGCTGGGTTGGCCAGTGGGTGGGTATCAGGCACCGGAAAGTGACGCCCAGGAGGAGACAGGCTTATGGCCAAGGCGTGGGGTGCAGGGTCGGGAGATCCCGTTCCGTTCCTGGCTCTGCCACGGAGCCCCCCCCTGTGATCTTGGGACGATCACGTGACCTCTCTCGATGCCTCAATTACCCTCTGTAAATGGGAGTGTGGCCATTAGAACCACTGGGAGCACGGTGCAGAGGCGTGGGGGAAGGTAGTGGGGAAACGGTAGACTTTCCAAGGGCCAAAATGCAGGTGAATGGAGTCATGTTCCAGGCCAGAAGGGACCACCAGATCTGACCTCCTGCAAAGGCCACCGACCCCGCCCTGCCGCCCCATGCCATGCCCCACAACCAGAACTGGCGTAGAATGCTACCGAAGGGTAAACTGTTCTGGCCCCGGCCATTTCTTGCGGCGGTGAGTTCCGCAGGCCAATATGCATCATGTGAGAAAGGGGTTTCTTTGTCTTGGCTTTGAATTTGCCACCTTTTGACTTCATTTCCTGCCCCCTTGTTCCTGTGTTGTGAGCTAATACTGAGAGCTCCCTTTCGCAGAGCACATGCTGCTTTACCACCCCCTGTTCATTCGCCAGCCTGTGCAGGTGGCCATCTCAGACAGCACGGTCTCCAGGAGAGAGTTTCCCTTATCTCCTCCTCATCTCTCCTGTTCATTCCATCACCTCTCTCTGATTCTGAACCTCCTCTGCCTCTAAGAACTTCAGAACAGACCTACTGGACCAAACCAATGGGTCCATCTAGCCCAGTATCCTGTTTCCCACCATGGCTGGTGCCACATACTTCAGTGGAAATTAATGGGATTCAGACCCTCGTCATCCAGTCTCAGCTTTTGGCAGCCAGAAATGTAGGGACGCCCAGAACACGGGGCTGCATCCCTGCCTGTCTTGGCTAATAGCTGTTGATGGGTCTATCCCCTATGGACTTGCCTAATTCTTTTTTGACACCCAGTTATACTTTTGGCCTTCACTATATCCCCTGGCAAGGAGTTCCACAGGTTGATGGTGCCTTGTGGGAAATCCTTCCTTAAGTTTGTTTTAAATCTGCTGTCTGTTAGTGTCCCTGGGGTAAATAACACTTTTCCTCCACCCGAGCCTTGATTTTATAGACCTCATGCATCTTTCCCCTTCTCTTTTCCAAGCTTCGAAGTCCCAATGTTTTTAGTCTTGCCTCAGATGGGAGCTGCCCCATGCCCCTGATTATTTTTGTTGCCTTTCTCTGCTCCTTTTCCAATTCTATTAGATCTTATTTGAGGTGGGGCACCCAGGGCTGTGCCCAGTATTCCCATGTGGGGCACCAGGGATGTCTGCAGTGGCATGGAGAGAATTTCTGTTTTCGTCTCTCTCCTGCGGCTTTTTCAGCCTGTATCAATGGGGTGATGCAGGGCACCTGAGCCCCACTGAGCCCTGGAGGAGTCACGGCCGCGCCCAGCACTTTGATATTTGATCTGTTGGAAGGAATTCAAAGAAGTGTGACTCCCCCCCCAGCTTAGCACAGCTCTGGAGAGACTGGCTGATAGGGGAAGGCTGAGCAGGCCGGTGGAGCGGTGGGGACATGCTACTAGGCCACGCCAGGCCAAACGGTGCCAGGAAGGGCCGATAGGGTGGCAAGAGAGGGCATGGGAACGGAGGGAACAGGGTTATTTTCCCTAATGAGTAAGGGGCGCCCTTTCCCGGCCACCCTGCTCTCTATGGGGCCGTCTCCCAATGGCTCTGCCATCCCTGTCGGCTTGCAGGCCAGCAAAGCAGGGCCTCTCCTTACCGTCACGGCCAGCGGGTAGCTTTGTGGAAAAAAAAAGTCAAGGCCTCTTGGAAGCGCAGCCGCACGCTTCATTTCCTCTCCCCTGCCCGAATGACTGTGGCCCAGCAGCCTCTTCCAGCAGGGCACGGAATGGCCACAGCCGTGGTCTGAGTTTGGGTCCTCTTCCCCCAGCTGAACTATGGAAGCGACACCATTCACCGGCAGCAGCAGTAGGCCATTATCCCCTTCCCTGGAGCAGCCACTAGAGGGGGAAGCAGCAGCATTACGGGGCATTGATGACACTGGCTCCTCTTTCCTGCAGGCGCCTCTCTGGAAACCAGCTCTCCCAGATCCCAGGAGAAGCCTTTTCCGGCCTCTACAGCCTGAAGACCCTGTAAGTACCACGCGCCTGTTGCACTCCTGCAGTGCCGTTGTCCCCGGGGGCGTCATGCGTGGCATGGGGCTTTGATTCAGAGGCAGGGGCCATGCTACAGGGCACCCAGTTGCCAGTTTCTGAATCCATGCAATGCCAAACCAAATGGTCATGCGGCAACACCTGGGCTCGCTGGGGACCCTGACTTGCAGCCAACTGGCTTTTGGCTTAGCTGGTTGGTTGCTCGGACCCAGCTTGCAGTGTTCAGAAAGGAAGGGTGGCTCAGTGGTTAGAGCAGAATCCCGGGATGGGGGAGAACCTGCCTCCAGTCCTGACCTGTTGCATGACCTTACACAGCGTACACTACCAGTGCCATGACGTACTCAAGGACCAGCAGCCAGCCCAGTCCTGGAGCCCTTATGCAGGGGGTACCCCGGCATCAGACACGTGGGTGATTGATCTGTGCTTTGTAAATCCTCCTCCCTCGCCAACAGGTTCTGTAGTTCTCTCCCCAGGCCTGCATCACACCCTGGGCCCAGGCCGTGGCTACCTCTGATGTGGCCTTGTCTTCCTGAGAGAGAAAACTAGCAATCCCTAGGCAGCGTCTTTCTGGGATAAGACAGCTGTTTCCCCCAGGACTCAGACCATCCCTGCGGCCATTCAGCCAATCTCTTCCACTGGGAGACAGTAGTGTGGGACCTGGGGATGGCCCAGTAGGAGGCCACACGAGACGGGCAGAGGCTACTAAATTCCCTGGGATGGGGTCCTCCCGGAGCTGAATCTGCCCGACTTTTTGCTGCTCTGAGATGGTCCGGCGCAGTCTCTGCCCATCTCTCCAGCTGCCTGTCCTCCTTCCTCATGCCACAAACATTTCTGAACATCTCTCCTGCAATAAACATTTTCCCCCGGAGGCCGTGTTTTGAACTCGACCGCACTGTGAAATCGGCCTCGCCGGCACGGTTTATGTGAAGCGAGCAGGTACTAACCTGCTCCCAGGATTACAGAGTGCAGCCCTGTTTGCTAGGTCTTCTGAAGATGTAAAGTATGAATCCTGCCCCAAATCTCTGTGCTTAGCATTTAGGTTTTCCTTTATCCGTAGCCTGCATTAGGCAACATATCAAAGGAACAGAGGAGAAACCGCAGCTCCCCCACCCAGTCTCAACAAGGGGAACTTTCTACTCTGGGAATTCGTGAGCTTTGAAAGCCTCTTTTGATCAGTTTATGTTTGACTGACTCCCAGCCAACTGCAAATGCAGAATGTAGGAAGATCTCAAGGTGTTTCTCCCGTAGCTTGCACAGCACCCCCTGCTGGCTGAGCCAGCTTTTCCTCTCCAGACCCCAGACTGTGACACCCGTGGTCTTCGTCTGTGACAGGCCCTGAGCATCCCAGATGCGAGGCTGGATGCCTCAGCAGGGGCAATGGGGTCGCTTCGGCAGAGAGGCAAGGCAGGGCAATTCACATGGAGCCTCCAAATGCTTCCTCCTAGGCTGCATCGCTGTATTCTTGCCATGCTGACTGGCCATTTCCCTTGCTAAGATCCCTCTCCTCTTTACACAACCACCCTCAGGCCAGCTCTTTGCAAGCCTGGCATGGGGTTCAGCACCCAGGCCAGAGTGGCAGTGTTCCCTGTAAGCCGAGCATTTGGATGCCTGCCCAGGAGAGATTCAGTTGCCATCCAGCTGATTGGCAGAGTGCCCACAGCTGGCAGCATGTGTGTCTGCTGGTGGTGCACATCTGCACGTGCCTCAGTGCGCAGAACAAAATTTATTCTGCACATGGCTGGGAAAAAAATTAGAGGGAACATTGCAGGGTGGTCATATACGTGCCACAGGTACCTCACTCAGTGGGGGGGCAGCCTTAAGCAGGTGGGGCCTGGTCTGTCTTCCCACCTCCCAACTGCAGAAGACCAGAGAACTTGGGGGCTTTTTCCGTGCTTGGGATAAGGTTAGCCTGGGAAGCGGAGTTGGGGTGACTGTAGACAGACATGGGGTGGCTGGAGCATGGAGGCGCAGGAAGGTTGTTACAGCCCCCCCCACACAGGTGCAATTGTGCTGTGGGCAGGGCTACACCCTGGGACGGGGATGCAGGACAAAACCTGGAACTGAGGCGAGGGGGTTGGCAAGTGAGCCTACCCCCCCCCCCCACCCTGCAGTCGTGACCTGGTGCCAGGGGTCAGTGCCATTCC
>JANRFK010003199.1:3421678-3435038 GCA_030068395.1 Apalone spinifera | reverse complement strand
AAACACCCCCCCCCCCAAAAAAAAAATCAGGGAAAAATTCTGTTGGGGGGGGGGAAAGAGGGGGAGACCAAAGTTGTTGAGAAAAGAAAAAAAAACTCAGAGTTATTAAGCAAAAAAACAAACAAACAAAAAACAGCATGGCCCCTTTCAGTGCATTCAGAGTCAGAATAGGAATAGGAACAGGGGAGCGGTTGAGCACTAAGACCCAGGGAAGGCATTGCTTCCCCTTGGTCTTTAGGCTTTTTGCCAGAGACCATTTTGCTTTCTTGATCAAGTCAGAATGCAGCTTCCCTGCGGAACCAGGTAAGCAAGGGATCTGGGGGCAGGGGGTTGGGGGTGTCAGGGCCGGGGGCTGGGCCCAGTTGCTGAGTGTGTCATAGGGTTGCCAGATGTCCAGTATTTTCACCTCCTGGCCGGGAAAAAAATCAGAAAATACCGGACGTTTTAGGTGTCTGGTATTTTCTGGATTTTTTTACCGGACAGGAGGCAAAAATACCAGACTGTCCGGGTCAATACCGGACACCTGGCAACCCTACTCACAAACCTCACTGCCCTCTGCAATAGGTGCCAGGCCTTCCCTGATATAAACACGTGCCTCTAGGAGCTGATACCCAGGCCTGAATTTACAGATACCAAAAAGCGTGAGAGAGCACGGCAGGGGAGATATGCAAAGGCCCCAGCCACCCAGAGGCACCAGGCATCCCAAGGCATGAGCTGCCGTAGAACTGCTTTAACGTGTGTCGTTGTTTGAGGTGCATTTTGTTCTGCAGAAGCAGGCCTGGCCAAAGAGTTTGCGGGGCCCAAGGCAGCATGCTGTGTTAGGCTGAGCCACACGGCTGCGTGGCTCCCAGTCAGGGCAGCGGGTGAGCGGCCAGGTGGGCAGGGCCGTGTGGGGCCTTGAATGTGCGGGGCCCAAGGCAACCACCTCGCTCACCTTGCCCAAAGGCCGGGCCCACGCAGAAGTTTGGGGTATTGAAAGCTACTGACAGTGTGAGAAGTCACTGTAAATTCTCAGCGTCTGTTCCTTGTCCCGGCAGGGTAGTGGCTCTGTCGGGAAGCTGGAAAGCCGGGCCTAGCAGCAGGCCTAGTTCTCAAGCAGGCAGCTGTAGGGAGAAGGGTGTTGTGCTTCAGTGTCTTAGGGAGCAGCCGGGTTTGTCTCTCTCTGGGGCGGGGCTCTGCGGCGGGGCTCTGCGGCGCTATTGCTCTGGGTTCTGAGAAATCAAGTCGTGTTATGCCGCAGCCTTCCCGCAAGAGGGTTCCTGTCACCCTTCTCTAGCTAGGAACACTAGAGATGTGTCTGCGCCAACTCTCTGGAGTGGCAGGCAGGACCAGCAGGTACATCGGCAGCGCCAGCTTCTCTCCCCTCCCCTCCTCAGAGCTCGGAGCCAGCGTGCGCCAGTGAGGTCCCAAAAGAGCTCAGCCTCCAGGCACCCCAGGTTTGGGAGTGGTGGCTTTGCCAGGCGGACACTTGTCCCCTGGGAGCGCGAATGTGCACCACCAGTTGAAACAAAACCTCTCGCTGGGCGGCATCTGAATCTCTCCTGAGCTTACAGGAGCACTGATCTCTACCCAGAGGGGCATTTGCGGAGGGCATGACAGCATGCCCAGCGGGAAGCTGCATGGGCGAGGCAGCAGACTGGGTGGCAGGTGTGACGTAGTGGGTTGTGAGTGACCTCCGCTGGCTGCTGGCTGCAGCACGGCCCAGCAGGGCAGGGGATGAGTCATTATGCAAAAGGGGCTTCAAACCTGTCGGACCAGTATCTCCCAGGGAGCGGAACAATGGGAAGAAGGGGAGGGGAGCCCTGGATGGGGGCAGGGCTGGAAGAGAGTTGGTTAGTTTCTGTCTGGGATCATGGAGGAAGGAGCCTAGGCAATGGGGCTGGGATTTAGGGTCCCAGTCTCCCCCATCTCAAGGGGGGCTGAGGCATCCTAGGCCTGGCCCCTGTAATTGGATTGCATCTATGCTGTGCTATCATGGAGAAGCAATAAACTCCCTGTATTCTACTGGCTGCGGGAGTCTGTCCGTGTCATTACGGGGGTGCAGGAGACGGGAGAACCCCAACGCGCCGTCACAGCAGGACATCTATGTATTATTCCTGGCTCTGCTATTGGCTCACAGTGGGGCTGCGTGGAAGCCACCAAAGCCAATCCGAAATGTTCCCCTGGAACTAATGGGCTAGTTATGGCCCCAGTCTGTCTCTCTCTCCAAAGCAGCCTGGTCCCTTAGTTACTGCATAACCCTCGTGGTCCTTCACCATCTTCAGAACCCGCTTCTGTATCTTCTGGGGTCCTTCCTCACCTGGCCTGAGTTCTTGTTCCTGGTGTGACCTCACCTAGCAGCAGCAGCTCCATCCCCTTCTGCACCTTGCACTGCTGTTGGAACACACCCAGTCCCCTTGCTAGCCCGTCGGAGCAGGAAACCCTCCCTCATTGGTCCTAATGATAATTGATTAACAGTAGTGATGTCTGAAGAGCAGTAACGTGTGGGTCCGTGTGGAATCTCATTATTCTTACAAACACCAGGAATGAGAGAACCCAGCTGCCTGTGGAGGGCCTGCTCTGCATGGATACCTCTACACTGCAACACTATTTCGGGATACCGGAGTATCCCTAAGTAGCGATCTCGCATCTTCATAGCGAGCCCATTATTTCAGGCCCGCTATTCCGACGTCCCTGCCACCCTCATTGTAGAGGGAGTCAGGGACGTTTCGGAAGAGCACTTTATATTGGAATTCAGCGCTGTGTAGACAGCCCAAATGACGAAATAAGCTATTCTGAAATAGCATTGAAATAAGATACGCAATTTCAATGCTATTTCAAATTAGCTTATTTCATTATTGCATAGCTCAAGTTGCGTATCTTATTTCGAGTTACGGTGCAGAGTAGATGCCCCCTTTTTGTGCTCCCAGAAGGATATGCAACACTAGGATCCATCCCCTATAAATGTGGGGCCAGTCCTCCACCATCAAGACTTGGGAGTCAGGAGAGAACCCTTTAATGTCCCATGCAGCCCACTGCCTTCCCCAAATGTTCCCATCAAACACCACCTCATTCCCTGTGGAACTCTCTGCTGCAGGATCCTTGATCCCTCTATGCTGCAGGTGTAAATCCCAGCTCAGGTAGACGGTCCTCTGCTAGCTCTGCTCAGGCTGACGTTTAAGAACTTCCCAGTGGCCATGACAGTGCAGGGGCGTTCTGGGCTAGCCACCTGAGTACATCCCGAGGATCTTAGATGGGGCTGTACATGGACAGCTGCCCATGCCACAGTGGCCTGGAATGCCAGTGAGCAGAGCTAACATGGGTATGTCTTGCTGAACTGGGAGTTACACCGCCAGCCGCAATGTAGACACCATGTCTGTGCTACTCTCTGCATTTCAGGAACACTGGGCCCCTTGAACATCACTCCCATCCCCTCCAGCTTTGGTCTTTGGTCTCTAGGCTTTGCCGGGGAGTGGGGAAAGCCTCCCGGTTGTTGGTTTTTTTTAACAGCCTTTTCCTTTCTCATTACAGGATGCTGCAGAACAACCAGCTAAGCCGGATTCCTGCTGAGGCACTGCGGGATCTTCCAAACCTCCTGTCTCTGTAAGCCATGACCGATCCCCATGGGGAGCTGCCCGCTGTCCCTTCTGCCTGGCCTTTCCCCTCCCGAGCTACTAGCCCTGCTTTTGTGGGGAGGGAGAGACCTGCTGTGGCAGGATCGCGCTTTCTGGGTCGGGTTGCTGGAATGAGACCTCCCCGTGGGAAAAGGCCACCGCAGCTGTTGTGCATTTCCAGGAGCACTGGGAAAAGGCTCTCCAGGAGGCAAGCTCTCCCCGGAGCCCTGCAGTTACAGTGCAGCCGGCAGCAGCACTGGGCCTCGCAGGTTTGAGTAAGGGACACAGGCCTTGATTGCGTGCAACAATTTATCTGCAGAGGTACCAACCCCGCGCCCCAGTGGGGCTGTATGTAGGCTGGAACGAGTGCTTAGTACCCAGGGGGCGATGCCTATCCAGGAAGGGGAATAAGCTATCCCCGTTTAAGACCCTTGATGGCAGCATATCTGCAGCCACACTGGGACTTGTACTGGTCTGATCATAGGTGGCATGTGAAGGCCCAGCTGGGGAAGGCCAGCTTCAGCCCCGCCCCTTCCGCCCAAGGCCCTGCCCCTGGAGCTAAGCCCCGCCCACTCCGATCCTTCCTGGCCACCTGGAGGGGTGGAGCTGCCGTTCTGTTGCCCTACCCCCAGTCCTCCTCAACGGCTAGGGAGCTGGGCTGCCAGTCCAGGGCCCTATCCCTCCCTGGTAACTGGGGAACCGGGCTGCAGTGCCGTGGCCCCAGCCTTCCCCGGTGGCCAGGGCGTGTCGGCAGTTTTGGGAAGGCAGTGCCTTCCCTTGCCTGCACTACCCACTGCTCATCGGTCTGACTAGATTGGTTAAAAGAAATCACCCCAGTAACTGAACTAGGTGTACTAGTACAACTTTCAGGGGTTGTCCTGGCCCCAGAGCCAGGACTGCGGGGCTCCATTCCTGGCTCTTCCATTCAGTTTAAGATGTAACTGCTGGACAGTTGAGTTTGTTTACACTAAAAAAGTTTGGGTGACCGAGCTACATTGCTCAGGGGTGTGAAAAATCCGCCATAGCGGTGTAGTTAAGCCAACCTAATCTCTGGTGTAGACAGTGCTGGGCCAATGGGAGAATTCTTCCACCAACCTATCTACTGCCTCTTGAATAGTAATAGAGATAGAGCCGTGTTAGTCTGGTCTTGCTGAAACAAAAGACAGGACTATGCTGTTTTCAAATGCAGGATTTGAATTTATTCAATGGTTGAAATAACCCTTATTCCTCCTACAACGAGGTTTACCAGTTATTTCGGAAGAAGAGTTGTCTTTCGAAATAACTGCATCTAGACAGCGTTTCTTTTTTCAAAATGGCGCTATTTCGAAATAGCGCCATAACGCGAATATGCATGAAGCGTGGGAAATTCAAATCCACGCTTCCTTTGCAAATTCGCTCAGCTGCATTTGCATCCCTCTCCCGAAATAGGGTGCAAGTGTAGACATACCTATTGGCTGTCTACACTGGTGGCTTCTTGCACAAGAATATCTTGTGCAAGGGTTCTTGTGCAAGAAGTCTTACGCAAGAACACGTCCACACGGCCATGTGCTTTTGTGCAAGAGTATCCATGGCCGTGTGGATGATCTCTTGCGCAAGAAAGCTCTGTTGGCCATTTTAGCCATAGGGTTTTCTTGCGCAAGAAACCCTTGCCGCGTGTCCACACGGCCCTCTTGCACAAGAGCTCTAGCGCGAGAGGTCTGACACCTGTTAGAAAAGAGCGTAGCTCTTGCACAGGAAGCCCTCTCTTCCCACGCTTTACTGTAAATCTTCTTGTGCAAGAGCGAGTGGGCAGAGTGGGCGCTCTGCGGAAGAATGGCCCTTCTTGCACAATAACGCGCCAGTGTAGACATAACCCTGGAGAATAGCAAAAATAAAGAGATAGTATCGTGAGCTTTTGTGGGCACAGCCCTCTTCTTCAGATGGGACGATCTTGGTCAGCACAGCAGCACTTGTGTAAAGTTTGGGGGTACGGCCTGTCAGATTTCCCCAGCACAGCAGCCTCAGACACCCCCCGTCTGAGGGTGCTTAGGCGCTTGCAGGATCTAGGTTGCATCAGGAAGTTTGCTTTTCGATCATAACCATCGGCACGGAGCACAAAGAAGTGTCTTGCTACGCAGTTTTCCTGCTGATACAGGGAGCGTCTGTATGTTCACCTTCTTCTCAGCTCTGCAGTGCTGTGGCCCACTGACATGACACTGATAACAGAGGTGCATTTGAATGGCACCCGCGCAGCCACTGAGCCGTGGCTTCCCGGGCGTGGGCCCTTAGGCAGCAGGGGAGGTATATTCCGGCTGCACACACCTGCAGTGCTCCGCGGCACGGCAGATCCTGGCACAGGCGAGGTTGTGTTGTTGTTTGTGATGTGGTACTGAGCTGAGCACATCCGGTTGCATCCAGGATCCAGTTCAGCTCCATAAAACCACCCAGCTGGTCCCCAAGAGCGGAACCAACGCTGGGGAATCCCCTGCTCAGTTTCCACGGGGCTGGAGCGACTGTAGCAAAACTGCTGAAGTTGCCCCCCTCTGACACCAGGGTGGGATTTGGCTCAGTGGGATTCATGCTGGGACTGGATTGGCCTGTGGGATGCAAACCATGCTCGCAGGGCTATTCCGAAAGGTCCGGGATCAGAAAAGCAACGACGCTGCCGGGCTCCTTACGCAGCCGGGAGAGTGTGTAGCGACCACTCGGGCTCAGGGGCATCCAGATAATCACGTTCACAACTCTACACAACATGCCAGGCCTAGCCACATACACAGACAGCTACTACAGCCAGATTGGGCCACATCAAAATACAGTGAGCACCATTAGAGGGCTCCTAGACTATTTAAAGAGCTAGTACTCTCCTCTTCTCTATTATATTCATAAAGAAGAGACTTTATGGGCTTAAATGGGATTAAACTGCAGCAAAGGAGGCATAGGTTGGACATTAGGAAAAACTTCCTACCTGCCAGGGTGGTGAAACACTGGAATAAATTGCCTGGGGAGGTTGTGGAATCTCCATCACTGAGGATATTTAAGAGCAGGCTGGATAGACACCTGTCAGGGATGATCTAGACCAGGGCTACTCAACACATGGCCCGTGGCCCGTTTATTTGTGGCCCGCGGTGCACTTTGGTTTTATATGGGGCTCAACACATGGCCCGTGGGTGGGATCCTTGGATCACGGCCTCCACTGGGAACACGCTCCATAATGGCGGGTCAATGTAATGGTCTTCTGTTGAGATGCGTTTTAGTAGTTAAATTCCTGGACTGTCATTGCTCGTTAAAAGTGCTGTCATATGGCTGGAAATCGGGTAAATACTGCATTTTATTAATATCAGCAGAACTGACTTAAATGGGGCCTGCATGTTGTGTACTCTTGCCTTAATCTTTGCATTCGTGCCCGTCAGTGTGAAAGAAGCTATTTGCATGTATGTGCAACCACACGTAAGTTGCGGCCCTCAGCATGAGCTGTGAGTTTTCTTGTGGCCCCTGGGGCTTCCAAAGTTGAGTAGCCCTGATCTGGATGGTGCTTGGTCCTGCCGTGAGGGCAGGGGGCTGGACTTGATGACCTCTCGAGGTCCCTTCCAGCTCTAATGTGCTTATGATTCTGTTATTCATCTCGTGTCTGTATGTGCACCAGTTTTCCTCCTAAAGCCAAGAATTCTGCAGAAATCCCCCCCGCGTTCTCCTTCAGTTTCTCCATTCTCCTTCAGTTCCATTTGAAGAGTGGCCACTAGTCTGTGTTGGGTCTGATTTGAGAGAGATGAAAGGTGGTGGGGTCAACAGTAGCGAGCTTCTTTGTGTGGTAAGGCCAATCGAAAGCGAAGCTGATTTCCTCAGGCACCATTGCTGTGGCCAATACATCTTTCAGTGCAAGTAGCTGGCCCCTTGGCCACAAGCCCATGAGTTCTAGCCGAGTCTCCGCCGAGACGGCCGTTTCTGAAGAAGGCAGTTCTGCAGTCGGGGTGGGTTTTTTTTCTCTTCATCTTCAAAGATTTATGAGTAATTTTCCACACTTTTTATGAGGCTCGTGTGTATTCGTTACCAGCCTAGTAACCAGATTGGAACATCCGTCTATCAGTGTAGCGTGGCTTCCAAGCATTACACGGGAGGGGAGGTGAGAACTGATTTGTTCACCTGGCCCAGAGCTTCTGGTCTTTCCATTCAGAAATGGGAAAGGGTTTTATGGCTCTTCATGGCCGTTCCTCACCCTGAGTTATGGGACTTGCCTGGCACTTGGTAGGCTATTAGCTGACTTGCCGTGCGTCAGGGAACACGTCGTAAAGCATCGTAAGCTGACGGGACTTGCAGACGGGAGCAAACTTGAGTGTGTGTGTGGGAGGGAGAGGATGGATAAAAACCGATTGTGCACTGTATGTTTTCTCACTCTGGCAGCCTTAGAACCAAAATCTCCTACAGTCTAGGCCTGCAGCTGCATCGGTGACATCACCGTCTGTCACCACGGCAACCGTTGTGAAGTCACAACACAGTGACTTGGGTGTTTGGAAGCAGAGTCAGGCAGGGAGGGACAAAACTCACAGGTAGACCTCCACAGGGGCCTCCCCAAAATGCAGGAGAACATTTGGGTCAGAGACCGTCCACCTTGCAGTGCGTTTGATTTGCTTGGGGGGGGGGGGCGGCGAAATCAGGATTTTGGCTTCTCATGATTGTGTAGATGTTATTTGTTGGGAAATTGCTCAGGAATGGTTGAAGACCATGCTGCTCTGCCCGATTGGCTGGACAGTCGGGGGATTGATTTCGTGCCGCCGTGTGCCGTTTAGTTTCATTCATGCTCTGAGACCAGTCTTCTAAGTCACGTGGCATTGTTTCTGCCCTCTGTTTGGAGAACTGGACCTGTTTGAACAGGAAAATAATAATCAGGGGAATTCCTTTTCGTTCATAAATTCCCTTGTTCTCATTTCCTTGTCAGAATTCACTTGGGCGATGTCTACCCTGCGCGCTTATTTCACAATACCGGAGTGCGTGTCTACACAGCACACCTGTTATTTCGCAAGAATTTCGAAATAACGGGCTTCTTACCCCGACTTCTGTAACTCTCATTTCATGAGGAGGGAGGGACGGTGGAGGAAAGAGCGTTCTTCCTTCGACTTCCTGCTGTGTAGACAGTGCCTAAAGTCGAGTTAAAATACTTCGACTTCAGCTACGCAATTACTGTAGCTGACGCTGCGGCTCTTAACTCGACTTTAGTCTGCAGCGTAGACGTGCTCTTGGAGGCCAGCCGCTCCCTGAACAAAAAGCCATGTTGCAAATACAAAGGGCTCATAGGTGAACTGACCGGCCATACGGCGTTCAAACAGATGAGTTCCTTTGCATCATGGGCCCTTGGGACTCAGCACTGGACTGAAACGAAAAGCCCCAGCTACGTTTGGGACTCGGTTAAATGTAAGAACAGAGGGTACGGAGGGAAGTGGATTTAATTTGGATTCAAGCGTCTTCAGACCTGAGAGCAGGATTGCCTGCTGTACTGGGGGAGCTCCTCTTGTCGATTTCTCCCCCGCGGTTTAGATGCACACTTGGTTTTCGGAGCGGGACGTTTCTGATCAAGGCGCCTTAGCAAAGTGCAACATGGATCTCGGTGCAATGGGTCATAGCCACTGTGACAAAGAAATGGGGAGGTAGGTGTTGGGAGGGAGGAACCCGGGCCCACCCTTTACTCCAGGTTCCAGCCCAGGGCCCTGGGATAATAGCTGCTTGTGTGAATCCCCAACACCTGCTAGAATACAGCTCCAACACCCCTGGCTACTTCCCCTGCACCTTCCTTCTCTCCGGTTCTCGTTGTGGTCTTCTTTCCCCCTACTACCTCCTCCTTCCTCCCAGCTGCATGCACCCTACCACTGCAGGCAAGCTTCTTTTATAACCAGTCTAAACTGGTTTTCTTAATTACCCCCAGGTGTCCTAATTGGCCTTGGCTGGCCTGACTCTTCAGGCCTGACCAATTAGCCCCAGGGGTTCCACTGCCCCCGATTGCCTCTGTTGGTTCTAAACCAGCCCCTCCCTGCTGCTCTAGGAGCAGAGATCTCCTCAGTCTGAGGCTTATAGATCTGCCCTCCACTGCTTTGTTGTAGCCTCTGTTCAGACCCTGTCACACCACGGAGAGCAGCGCGTCTGCATTGCTGCCGAGCCCCCAGCTGGCAGGTTGGACGTGCGACTGTATCGCGCTGCCTCCTGCCGAGAGCTGATCAGGTTCGCAGAAGCTGCTAGTCCGAGGCCGAGGGCAGAGCTTGAGAAAATGCCAGCCCAGGAGGATGCAGGAAGAATGGAGCAGGCAAAGCAGAGAGGAAGTGCTCCCCCGTAGTCCTGACCCCCATGCAGGTTAGACTGCATGATGTTTGGGGAGGGAGGTCTGGCTCCCTTAGCCCTCACTACTGCTGGCAGCTGAGAGGCTGGGACCCCACCTCAGGAAATGCCAGGCCCTAGTGACTTTACCTGCTCCGCTGTGCTTGTGTGTGGGTTAGGAGCAGGCTGTGACGCACAACTCAGAACTGACCCCTGCTGGGCGTTTCCTTGCAGCAGGTGTGGCGCTTGATCCTGTCTATGCATGGGGACAAGCTGGCTCCAGGGAGCGGGTGGCCAGATGTAAGAACATAAGAACGGCCATAGTGGATCAGACCAAAGGTCCATGCAGCCCGGTACCCTGTCTGCCGACAGCGGCCAATGCCAGGTGTCCCAGAGGGAGTGAACTGAACAGGTACCGATCAAGTGATCTCTCTCCTCCCATCCATCTCCGTCCTCTGACAAACAGAGGCCAGGGACACCATTCCTACCCCCTGGCTAATAGCCATTAATGGACTTAACCTTCATGAATTTATCTAGTTCTCTTTTAAACCCTGTTATAGTCCTAGCCTTCACAACCTCCTTAGGCAAGGAGTTCCACAGATTGACTATGCGCTGTGTGAAAAAGAACTTCCTTTTGTTTTAAATCTTCTGCCCATTAGTTTCATTTGGTGGCCCCTAGTTCTTGTATTATGGGAACAAGTAAATAACTTTTCCTTATTCACTTTCTCCATACCACTCATGATTTTATAGACCTCTATCCTATCCCCTCTTAGTCTCCTCTTTTCCAAGCTGAAAAGTCCCAGTGTCTTTAATCGCTCCTCATATGGGACCCGTTCTAAACCCCTCATCATTTTAGTTGCCCTTCTCTGAACCTTTTCTAGTGCCAGTATATCTTTTTGAGATGACGCGACCACATCTGTACACAGTATTCCAGATGTGGGTGTCCCATGGATTTATATAAGGGCAATAAGATATTCTCCGTCTTATTCTCTATCCCCTTTTTAATGATGCCTAACATCCTGTTTGCTTGTCCTCCTGCCGGCTGCCATCTTGCACTGGTGCTGTAGCTGCGGCGTGCTGTCTCTATGTTCTCTGTCCTTCCCCTGCCGGGTGCCTGCTCTTTCCCGCCCGCCACCAGGGGCCCCTAGCGATTTGTGGCTCACCTGTTTGAAAGGTCTAGGGGAGTTTTTAAAACTGCCTCGCACAGGAGCAAATGCGCCCTGTTCCCCCACCTCATCTGTCCCCCTGCCCCACTGGTGCTGTACTGTCTTCACTCTGAGAGTCGTGGGACCTCCTGACTGGAAGGTCCATCCATCTGTAGCCCCAACTGGGGACTCTCAGCCCAGAGACGCTCTGTTTATGGAATCCCAGAACCTTATAACCTGGCCCAGCTGCCTGCTTTGGAAGGGCTGCTTCTCACAAGGCCTGGCTCTGGCCTTTCTGTCGCCTTCTGAAGCCCAACGGGAGGGATTAGAAAGAAGAGCACGTACACCTGACGGCAACGTCTGGACAAATCACAGCGGGTGCCAGCCCCTTATGTAAAGTTCCAGCTCAGTTGCGATGTCCTGGCAGGGTATCTGGCTACCAGCGGTTTATAGGTGTGGTAGCAGAATGCCGGGAGCATCTGGAATAGTCGTGTGTCGGTCTAATTAACGACTCTGCAGCTTGCGAGCTCTCACCCAACGCAGATGGGCACCGCCTCTGTTCTTCTGCCAGATGACAGGAGTCCAAGGCGCTTCAAAGCAAGCAGGTGCTATGCATTATAATTACTGGCCTTGCCGAAGGAGAGCCAGAGAAAGAGGGAAAAGAGCCATCTTGGATTGAAAGCCCCAGATAAACTCTTGGCTTTTCTCTCATGAGCGATTGTCAGAAGTGACAGGAGCGGCTTGGCCTTCTGGTAGCTTCCCTGCAGAGCCACACTGACCAGCGGCACTTCGAAGGCAGCGGGCTGGTTCCAGCGAGTGTTACCTCAGGCCACTTTGCAGCAATTGGAGCTGCCAGAACTCCTCCAGCACTGACGGCTGTTCAGTCAACCCCAGCGAGCTGCAGCCACTTCTCTCATCTGGTTTTCAGCCCAAGTGCTCCTGGAAGCACCCCTGTGAGGCCCCTGCTGTCATTCAGCCTGGCCACGGGGGGCTATGGTCCTCTCCGCGGTAGGACTTAACAGCCACCGGTCCAGCCAGAGCGTGTGCCTCACTAGGTTGATACCCTCAGGTTGGACGGGATCCCAAGCCTTCCCTCTTCGGGCACAGTGGCAGGACTGGCTGCGCCATCCCTTGGCCACACAGGCACTCCAGTCTCATGGCGAAGAAGCCAGAAGCAAGACTCCTGGGAGCGATTTTTTCCTCCCTGAAAGGCCTAAGGAATTTCCAGTCAGATAGCCCCAGTTTGGCCAGTGTCCGTGGCAGAGGAGCAGGGCTGGCATGTAACGTTAGAGGACGTGCAGGTGGATGAGCCCCTGCTGTGGCGGCTGACGTGGTGAGGTCCAGTGCTATGTAGGTGTGTGGAGAGGGTCGGCTCCGGGGTTTGTTGCATGGGTGGGTTCCTGTGTGAGTGTGTCCGAGGTGTGCTGTGTGGCTGCTGGGAAGAGTTTGCTTCAGGTTGGGGGGTGCCTGTAGGCGAGGACTGGCCTGTGCCCCAAGGCCGGTGAGAGAGAGGGGTCCAGTTTGGCCAGTCTCTACGACAAAGGATAAATGGACATGTCAGATATCATGAATGGTAACCCATGGAAACCCGTAGGGGACACTTGAACCTGCCTGGGCAGCCATGGATTTACAAGCAGCCATCCTTCTACAAAGGGATTTCACCAGCCACCTACAGAGGGAGCCAGCAGAATTGACCTTCATATGCAAATTTGACACTGTTTCCCTCAGGCTTTAACAAAGACACTAATTGGCTGGCCCATTATAAAACCCGTCTTCCTTACATTTAACATGCCATGGACATCAAAAGCCAAGTAAGGGACATTTCCAGCCTCCTTAGCACCTGCACTGCTATTGATACTTTAAAAAAAAAATTCCTCTCCCTTCTTTTTCTGTTCTAATTCTGAGGGTCCCCCTTTTTTCTCCACCCAGGCTCATCTGAAGAAGCGGGTTTTGCCCACGAAAGCTCATGATACTGGATATATTTTTGTTAGTCTCTAGGGTGCCATAGGACTACTCGTTGTTTTCATAGAATCACAGGGTTGGAAGAGACCTCGGGAGTCATTGAGTCCAATTTTCTGCTAAAAGCAGGACCAACCCAACTAAATCAACAAGTCAGGGCTGTGTCAAGTTGGGCCTTAAAAACCTCTTGTGATGGAGATTCAACTTCCTCCCTAGGTGACCCATTCCAGTGCTTCACCACCCTCCTAGGGAAATAGTTTTACCTCCTCCCCTGCAACCTGAGACCATTGCGCCTAGTTCTGTCATCTGCCACCACTGAGAACAGCCTCACTCCATCCTTTTTGGAACCCCCCTTCAGGTAGTTGCAGGCTGCTCTCAAATCCC
>JANRFK010003199.1:3405798-3421578 GCA_030068395.1 Apalone spinifera | reverse complement strand
AGGAGCAATGGTCTCAAGTTGCAGTGGGGGAGGTCTAGGTTGGATATTGGGAAACCCCATTTCCCTAGGAGGGTGGGGAAGCCCTGGGATGGGTTCCCTAGGGAGGTGGTGGAATCTTTAGCCCTAAGTCCCGGCTGGACAAAGCCCTGGCTGGGATGATTGATTTGGAGTTGGTCCTGCTCTGAACAGGGGGTTGGACTTGATGACTTCTAAGGTCTCTTTATGGCCTTGGCTAAACACCCCCAGCTCCTTTTACTACATAGAGGGGTTTGATTGCTCCTTCTTCTCTTGTGCTTGCCAGAGAACACTATAATGGGGTCTTTGGGTCTGAGTCTGATCTGCTGGCAGCCAGTTAGCCCCTTTCAGACTAACGCTATTGAAGGTCCATTCCCATCCACCCTCGCCAGGCTCTCACAGTAGTATGTAGCGCCTGATCTGACTCCCTCTGACTTCAGTGGGGGTTAGGTCTGGCTCTTATTCCATCCACACAGAGGTGCCCTCTGCACTGGCATTAATATCATCACCCTAGTGAAACATTTCAGTGCATTGTTCTCCATCTCTCCTGGTCTTCTTAGCAGGAGCTCGATGGAATCGCAGTAAAACTTCCTCCAGCCGTGGCCCCTTAGGGGAGATAATTATTTTCTTCATATATGGCTGGAGATTAAAATGCAAGGAATAACTTCTAGGAATTCGCAGGTATGTCGGCTTTGATGTAGACAAAGGGGAAAACTCCCCGACCTAATCAAACTCTCGCAGGTCTATAAATTCTTATGACAGATAGAAGGGAAAACCCCCATTTCGGAATTATCATTGCCTCGAGAGCTCCAGATTCTCCCGTTTTCATCTCTCCCCTTTGATCTGAGTGAGGTTTGACATCTTGCCATGAAAGGCAATGTTGTGCCTTATCAATCACATTTGACAGAAGAAGGGTAAAAAGATAAGTCGCTCCCACCGAAAGCTTACAGGATAAGAAGCTACGGAAGTAGAAGAGGCGTCTGCAAAGCAGGGATAATGTAGCATCAATTGACAATCCGCTGGCCCAGAATATACCTTGGAACAAGCCGAGCTCTGAATTGTTAATGTGGTGGATGGGCTGTAAGGGGGTTTGTGGAGCTCCGAATGAGGGGAGTGGAGAAGAAGCTATTAAGTTGCTGAGGAGTTGGGAGTCTTGAGGGAATTGGAGTCAGAGAAAGCAACCGTGAATACTTGCCTTCTGATCTGTGTCCATTGGAGCAGGGTTTCTCAGAGGATGGGCCACATCTGAACAGAAATAATGCTTGGGCTGGAAAATGCACGTGCTCTGGCAGCTGGATCTCTTCCCTCCGAAAGGCTCTTCCTCCCACATCTGAGGCCATCCGTAGCTGCTTTGGGAAGAGGCAATAGGACTGTCCCATCTCCAAAGTCCTCTCCTGTCTCCAGCCTGTCGGCTTACTTTTGGGGGGAAGCGAGGCAGAGTTTGCGCTTATTCCCCTCTGCTTGCTGGGTTCCCTGGAGCAGCCGGTGAGTCTTTTTTCAGCCGGGGCTGGAGGACCTGGGCGGCTAACTCACCGGAGCTGTGCAGCACTTGGAGAGCCACGCCCGGTGCTGCGCAGGCTGCCGAACGCAGCTGCAAACCAAGAGCCCAAGGAACATTTGCCTTTGCAGCCGTTGCTCCAGCATCAGGAAGCCCCAGGCCAGAGACTTGGAACCACTTTCAGTCCAGCAGTTGGAGTAGGAGCTTTACACTAGTGGTGCCCCACTGCTGAGGGAATCCCTAATGAGGCAGCTGTGGCTGTGTGCTACCCGGAGGGGTAAAAGTGCTGAAACTAGGGCAGAGAATCCTTCCCTCCGTGAGGTGACGCTGTCATGCTGAGGACCTGACACAGAGCCAAGACGGAAATTTGACCCCACTTCAGACGCTGCTCCACAGGGGCCTGCTGAGAACAACTCCTAGAACCGCCTCTCCTCAAAATCTTGCTGTCATCACAGCCCCAAGCATGTCACTGTCCCCCCCAGGGACCTGCGGGGCACCCTGGGCAGAGGGGCATGACAGCACCCCTCAAAGAGGCCAGACCCCTCCGGGCTGCTTTCTGAACAGGGATTTCTGAACAGGGGCAAAAAGGAGGTGGCCAGTTTTTCAAAATAAACACGTTGCTGCGAGACGCTAACTTCGCTGAACGTGTGGGGGAAGAGCCTCGGTCGTCACCAGAGACAGGCCGGTTTACACCAGCTGACGATCTGGTCTGGCATGGGTAACGAATGTTTCACTTCGCTTCACCCAACAGCCTCAGATTAGGGGTTCCATCTCAGCTACTCGCCTTGCCCCCTTCATCTTTACCTCTCCCTGGAAGCGTGAGAGTCATTTTCTGTCTTCTGATGTCCCCGTTCTCACGAGCTTGTGGGGTGCTGCATGAAGCAGCCTGGAGACAAATGAAGTGCACAGTATTATTCCGGAAACTCCAGAGCAGGCCTGCATGGAAAACGTGATGCTGAGATACATGCTCCCTCCTCTTGCCTACTCCTGATCGTCTCCAGCATGACTTCTTTGGGATGCTGCAGCAGTGGTCCCAGGCATGCTGGATTCTGCAGGCTACTTCATCTGGCTGTTTGCACTGCTAGGTGAGGTGGCATTCCAGGGATGTGACGGAGCCCCTCCCCCCACATACAAGCGGTCCCCTGTGAGAGCACAAAGTTTTTCTTCACTCAGCACACAGTCAACCTGTGGAACTCCTTGCTAGAGGACATGGTGAAGGCTAAGACTTTAACAAGGTTCAAAAAAGAGCTAGATAGATTCATAGGTCCATCAATGGCCATTAGCCAGGATGGGTAGGAGTGGAGCTCTGTTTCTCTGGAAGTGGGTGACAGCGGAGGGATCACGGGAGGATTCCCTGTTGTGTTCTCCCCCTCTGGGGCATCTGGTATTGGCCACTGTCAGCAGACAGGACTCTGGGCTGGATGGACCTTTGGTCTGACCCAGTCTGGCCGTTCTTATGTTATGACCTGAGCTAGTGACCAAGAAATCTGACCCCACAGATGACAATTGCTTCCCTACTGCTTTCATTCGGGACAGGACTTTAACTTCTGATGCCTGGTGTCACCTCATCTTCCATCCCAAGGCTGCAGTTTCCTTGGGGAAAGCAGCATGGGGCATGGCAAAGACTCAGCCCCATAGGCAAGTGCCCATCTGCCCATAGCAGCTGTATACAAGCACCCCAGCCCACAAACACACAGAGCAGATATTAATGAGGGATGCGGAGGGTTAACCGATAAGCCTCACCTTTAATGGGGGAGGCTGACTGATTAAGTTTAACTGGTGGGGCTGGAGCAGCCCCTACCTGCAGCAGGAGGAAAGGGGGGGAGACGGTATGATGGGGCATTTGCCCCACAATGGCCCTTTAAGGGTTAAAACCCAGACCTAGGAGAGGGCTGAGAGAGCAGGGCGGGCAGCTGAGGCAGATACAGCCAATCAGGGCCCAGCTGGGGCTGTATAAATAAGGGCTCCTGGCAGGCGGGAGAACACATAGGCTCTTGCTCTAGCTGGGGAGCAGGAGGGGCCTGGCTGCCAGGGAAGCTGGAGGCTTCCTGAGACAGAGTGAGGCTGGGGAAAGGCAGGCAGAGTGGGGGATGCTCTGATGTGACCTCACTCCTAGGCTGCAGGGCCTGAGGCAAAGCTGGGGGTACATAGGCTGCAGGGAAACAGCCAGGGCAGGCAAAGGCAGCAGGCCCACACCCCCTTGCCAGTGCAGAGTGGCCATGTCAGCTGCCGTTTGCCCAGAGGCAGGGGCTAGAGGAGGACTGGCAGTGGGTCACTGAGGCAAGGGGGGGTCTAGGGAAATTGGGAGTTTCCAGGGAGGGGAGGACCCCAGAGTGCAGGGGTGCTGACCTAAGACAGCCTGAGGAGGAAAGGGCCCCGTGGCCAGGAAGGGACACCGACCAGCAGTGGGCGCTCGCAGGCAGGAGCGCTAATTCCTGGAGCGACCAGTGGGGGGTGCTGTGGGGGTGAGTGTCGCCCCATGTCAGGGGCATTCCAGTCCCCCCGCTTGCCCTCTGTAATCAGTTAACCAGGTAAATGGTATGTTTAACGGGTTAGCCAATGAGACGGGATTTTACATCCCCAATCTCTTCCAGAAAAGACCTGTATCTTCTTGCTTGTGTGCACAGGCCTAGAACACTGTAAGCACTAATACAGAGCCACACACATTAGTAGAGTCTGAATCATAGGAGAGCTCCCAATATGTTTGCTATTGACCTCTATTAAGGGGATTCATGACCCCTAACTCTCTCTGCTAAGCACATGAGTATCCAGGACTTGTTACATTTCCCCTAGTGACTAAGAAGATTAAGGATGGGTCCCAGGTGTTACCTACAGTAGATGTCAGTGCGGTGGGAAGATGGGTCCCAGACGTCAGCGCTCCTACAAACTTGCTCAACTACAGTGAGGGGCCATCGAAAATGGCAGGTATAGAACTAACCATCCATATGCTAGCGTCCTATCCCAGCAGCTATCACTATGGTACTTAGGCTTCCAGCCAGGAAGCTAGCTAGGCACTGGAGTCCCATTCCGGGCTCTCTCGCACTAGCCTGAGACCTGTGTAACTCCACTGACCTCAGCAAGTTTCTCCAGATTGCTGCCCGGGTAACTGATCAGCCCCCGGAGGGGTGTCAGAGGGGGACCTGCTGCTTGCCAGTGGCCCTTCCTGTCAAGAAGCTGCAACTGCAGACACCCGCTGCCTGGATTGGTCCAGCTGCCTGGCGTGCAGGTGGCAGGGAGACAGAGCCGCAGACTGAGCAATGGCATAGGGCCCTGAGCAGCTGAAGGTAGGGTGACCAGATGTCCTGGTTTTAAAGGGACAGTCCCATATTTAAGCCCTCCTGCAGCTAGCCAGCCAGGCAGGGAGAGTGGAGAACACCAGGCCAGGAGGGCTGGTCACCTAGGAGCCCAGCAAGCAGTGGCAGTGTTGACAATGCTGCTAGACCATCGTGACCTTCTGTGGGCTGGAAAATTCTCTGGTGCGGCACGGGTCAGTTCCCGAGGGTGTCACTAGAGAGGGCCGGCCTGTACAAATAACCACCCGCGTAGGGGACGATTTGGCCCATTCTTTGGGGATTGCCGTAACTGAGCAATGTCAGCGTGGCCCCTGGAGCCACAGCCACACGTGGCCAAATCGGACACCGAGCTGGGGCAGCGTCCCTCCAAACTGGGTGTCTGCTCCGCCCTGGACCCAGGCGCCAGTGTCCTCATTTCATAGCTCCCACTGCAGCCTCCGGGCCAGGCTCTTACTCACGCAAAGCATCTGGGAGCTTTGCCCGAGCCAAATGCAGAGAGGCAGCTCCATCACCCACATCCTGGCCAGGGAGTGCGGTCTCAAATGGGAGGAGGGGGCTGCCTCCTCCATGTCCTACCTGTGCCATTCCAGGGTCTTTGGCGAGAGCACTGAGTTCTCCCTGAGCACAGCCACCTTCCTTCCTTAGGACTATAATAGAGTTTAAAGAGAAGCTAGATAATTTCATGGAGGTTAGGTCTATAAAAGGCTATTAGCCAAGGGATGAAATGGTGTCCTTGGCCTCTGTTTGTCAGAAGCTGGAGAGGGATGGCAGGAGACAAATTCTTGATCATTGTCTTCGGTCCACCCCCCTCCGGGGCACCTGGTGCTGGCCACTGTCGGCAGACAGGATACTGGGCTAGATGGACCTTTGGTCTGACCCGGTACGGCCGTTCTTATGTTCTTATGTTCTTATGTTCTTCAGCCCAGTGCCAGCCTTGCGCGAGAAGATGCAGCAGGACTCCTTGGGTTTGGGTTAGCATGGAGCCAGCAGGGTCCCAGCACGATGCTGCCCATGGCATGTCAGTGGGCAGGCAGACAGCAATGCTGCCAGCTGAGCGAATGGAGCATCCCCTTGCCCCTCCGGTCTGCTCAGCAGGGGCCCCACGAGCTTTTATGTACTGTGCAAACTTCCGTTTGTTGGGGCAGGTTTCTGAGGGCTTGTCTATGCAAAAAACTTGCAGCAGTTTAGCAGGAACATCGGTATCTCCTAGTGGTTAGGGCACATGCCTTGGAATTGAGAGAGAGACCCCACCATCAAGTTCCTGCTGTGTCGGAGCCTTTCTGGGCGACCTTGGGTGAGTCACTTAGTCTCAAGCCTGGATCCACCAAAGGGGCTTAGACGTTGTGATGCTGAGCATCAGGGTGCCTCGAAAAACCCCAGGAACCATGTTAAATTCCACCACACTGAGTTAGGTGCTGAGGCGCCGTGCACAGCGTAAGTGGAGAACAGGAACTATTGAATGTGGTCCACAAAGGCGGCATGGGAGCTGGCCAATGGGAGACATCAATGAGATTGCTCAGCCCTCCCCTTTGCTGAGCATGGCGCTAAGTCCGGGTTGCCAGGAGGCACCTGGATCCGCTTGCGCGTCACAAATTGGGGGGAGGCTTGGGTGGCCGATCTGCTCCAGGCCGTGGGAAGCCGCCGCACAAAACAGCGGGACCACCCGGATTAGGTCAGTGTTAGGGCATGCACAGCAGGGAGCCCAGTCCAAACACTTACCCCAGTTCATCTGGCAGAGAGGGACTTGAATTGGGAGTCACCCTAGCCCCTCCTCTGTTTTGTGAACTGCTCTGGGGCTTAGGTGGGAGGTAGAGATGCACTGAGTATGCTCAGGGGCAAAAACATAGGCCCCGAGGGTACTGTTACTCCAAAAACTTAAGCACCATGTAATTTGTGGGGCCTACAGGGTCAGGTGGCAACTGAGTGGGACTGGTACCCTAACCAGGCCTACCTAAACTGTGCCTCAGTTTCCCCCCATACAATGGGGATTATAGCAGGCCTGACTTCCAGTCATGTAGGGAGGACAAATACAGCAGAGACTGTGAGGTTCTCACAGCCTACAGGGTTGGGGCCTATATGAGGGATATGACAGAGAGATTCAAGGTCCATTTTGGTCTGTATTAATGTCGATGTACCAGGCTGCCTGTCACTAAAGGAACATCCACCCTGCAGACAGAGGGCTGATTGTTGCACGGCTGACACCTGTTGTGATCTAGCTAGTGAATCTGCAGCAGCTCACATGGACCCATGTGCTGGACCTGACTGTACTGATTTAATACCCGTCTTCCAGGGCAGGGCAGCGTCTGCGGCTTCCTTACCCCCCATCCCTAGCTAGGAGTTTCCCATTGCTCCCACCAAAAGGTGAAGGTTGGTGAAAGCCTCACACATTTTGTTATCCTGCATAAAACTGGGTTTAATTCTGTCAGCCACGGCTCAGATGCACAAGGATTGCTCAGATTATATTCATAGTAGAGACTCCACTAGAAATCAAGTTCCCGTTGTGCTGTATACACCTTGTAAGAGGCCATCCCTGGCCTGGGAAGTTTTCAGGCTACATGGTCAAATCAGGATTATCATCGTCCTCCTACAAGGGAAACTAAGGCACAGAGCTCGTGCTTGCCCCATGTCACACAGGACACCTGTAACTGAGATGGAATTTGGAGCCAGATCTTCTGAGACTCAGCTCATTTCTTTAACCACACCACCAGCCTCCTCTCAGTCACTTCTCTTTATGTTCTGGGGGATAATCTACCTTCGGTGGCAGCTATTTAATTTCTTAAGGTTTAAAGCTAGATGTGGGGGAAAAAAAAAAATCAATGATTTTTCCCTGGAAATTTTGAAAAATGTATACTTTTTAAACTTACAGTGACATTTCTATTTTATGAAAATTGAATATGAAAACTATTAGCATTTGAAAACCATGTTTGGTGAAGGTTTGGCTTGGGGGTGGAGATATCTGTTTAAAAAAAAAAAGCAATAATATTTATTACACTGGAAAAGAAAATATCTTACCCAAAAAATTAAAGCTCTTGGTTTCAACCTCTCTCTCTCTCTCACACAAATGTTCAACAAAACTGAAATTCCCACAAATTATTTTGTTTTGGTCAAAAAGTTATTAATTATCTAAAAATATTTTGATGAAAAAACAAAACTACCCTGCTTATTTAAGATGGGTAAAAAGAGTAAATCTCATTGCAGCTGCAGTGAAGTTGGAGGATATCACTGATTTTTGGTAGTTTTTTGCTGTTGGTAGAGTTGGAAGAATTTGGACAGTTCAGTTTCCTGTCAGAAAATACAATTTTATCAGAATTTAAACATTTAAAAAAAATTGACAGGAAAAAGTTGAAACATGCCATTTTGGTTTTCTTGCTTTGGTTTCTTTCTTTTCAACAAGGTTTGCTTTGACTTCATCATTTTGAGTCATTTAGTTTTGACTTATGTCAAATGAAAATTTTCATTTAATATTAAACTAGAGTAACAGATAATATTCAGTATAATATACAAGATGTTCCACATTTTCTATTATGATGTTTTGGCATCAAAATGAAATGATTGCACCTTATTGAAATGAAACGGTTTGACATTACAATGAAACGGTTTGACATTACTGAAACAAAACTTTTCAGCTATTCGGAATGGAAACATTTCAGAATTTTGGTTCCAGGGGACATTTCAAAATGTTGTCCTTTCCTTCCAATTTAGAGCAAAACTAAATTTCAGAGGCTGAAGTTTTCACGGACCAGAATTTCTAATTTCTGACCAGCTCCAGTTATTGGGTTTTCATTACTATAATAGCGGCGAGGCGTCCTGTGGCACCTTATAGACTAACTGAAGTGTTGGAGCTGCCAGACAACTCTCCAATACCAAATTCTACAGGCCTCTTTCCTCAGATCCCACTAAGGAATACACTAAGAAACTGCACCATCTGCTCAGAACACTCCCTACACAAGCACAGGAACAAATCGACACACCCTTAGAGCCCCGACTAGGGTTGTTCTATCTATTACCCAAGATCCACAAACCTGGAAAGCCCGGACGCCTCATAATCTCGGGCATTGGCACTCTCACTGAAGGACTGTCTGGCTATGTGGACTCTCTACTTAGACCCTATGCCACCAGCACTCCCAGTTACCTCCGTGACACTACTGATTTCCTGAGAAATCTAGAAATGCTCCAACACTTCGGTTAGCCTATAAGGTGCCACAGGACTCCTCGCCGCTTTTGCAGATTCAGACTAACACGGCGACCCCTCTGATACTTGATTACTATAATAGTTGGACGAAAATCTGAACTTGTGCGATCCAAAGAACATGGCCTGTGTTCTGAGCGATGGTCTAACATGCTCCCTCTCGATCCTCCCTCTTTCTTTGTTTCAGAGATGGGGTCTTTGGTTTCAAGGTCAGGCATCCATATCTAATCCAGGACCCCAGGAACTCAGTCATTCCTGGCTGGTGGGTCTATATGCAATAAGATGATAGACCTGAGACCAGTTACATTGTTAGAAACATTGTCAGAACAGGTAGTTGGCAATATTGGCTGAGGGAAAAAGGGTTGAGTTGAGCAGAAATGAAATATCCTTCAGATTTCAAATCACGGTCGCACTATGGCTTCCCCTTGCTTTAGTTGCTTTCTACAGGCTAAGTCTCTGGGGCTGTCAATTTCTCATGTCAGCCGCAAGAAACCCACTTCATTAAGTATGCGGGACCAGCAGGCAACGCCAGTGAACCTCTTCCTCATCCGCACTGTTTCTTCCCCCCCAGACGCCTGGACGCAAACCTGATTTCCGTGGTGCCCGAGAGGAGCTTTGAGGGACTGCACTCCCTACGTCACTTGTGGCTGGATGATAACGCCCTGACGGAGCTCCCTGTCCAGGCTTTCAACAACCTTCCAACCCTACAGGCCATGACGCTGGCTCTCAACCTGATCTGGCACATTCCGGACTACGCCTTCCAAAACCTCAGCAGCCTCGTTGTACTGTAAGCTCCCTGCAGTCACTGTACACTGACAGGCACTGCCTTTTTCGGGTATTGCGATGTACAGCAATATGCGAGTGTGTGAGAATGTACAATGCCACTCTCTAGTGGCCAGGCCAAGACGATGGCCGACGGTAATAAAAGACCAATAGCTTCTGCCGTAGAAGGGAGAGCTCAAATGTTTCGAGTTGAGCTGATTTTAAAAAGGCAAATGATTTGCCATATGAATTTTTTAAATTTGTTTTTCTTCCTAAATTTTCCACATTTTCACCCCTAGCGTTTCAATGAAAAGCCAAGAAGGTTTCATTGTTTTTGAAAACTGCTTTGTGTGAAAATGTTCGGGTTTTGCAAACCAAGAGCCCGCATATTTCATTGCAAAAAAGTGTCTGGGTTTTCATTTTAAAAATTTGGAAAATTGCTGCCACGGTTTCTTTGAAACTTTTCGGTTTTCTCGAAAAGCCCTTTTTGGTTGGGGAAAAAAAAATTGATCAAAAACTTTTCTAATCCCCCTTGCTGTGGGAGGTGATGTAGTAGAGCATTTCTGATCTCAGTTCTCTCTCACACGCATACTGTGCTAACATGACTGGTGGCTTTGTAATTATTCTTTGAAATAATCCTAAACCTACTTGGTATTTGCGAGAGTCTTTGTACTGTGCAATTTCAATGCAAAGACCTAATCTCCAGTATATTGAACAGTCTAGGAAATTGATGCTGTTTCTAATGACGGCTCCAGTCCAGATGGAAAACATTTATTTCACAGGCACTGAGAAACAGTAAACACTTTACCATCTGTAATTATATGGCAAACCAAAGCCTTTCATACTGGGAAGCATCCATTACATTAACAGAGAGCTTATATGTTATTGGTCTTCTAAATGGAAACTTACATTGGCAAGTTAGTTGACCGTTTATTGGCTGGTATTGATTAGTAAGTTCAAGTGTAATTGTGGAATAACCCAGAACCCCTACGTGTACACGCAATATGTATAGACTTGCTTATGGGATGTAAAATGGAGTGCTGCTTTATACACATGGGGTGCGTCTAGACTGGCAAGATTTTGCGCAAAAGCAACTGCTTTTGCGCAAAAACTTGCCACCTGTCTACACTGGCCGCTTGAATTTGTGCAAGAGCACTGACTTTGTAACGTACAAAATCAGTGCTGCTTGTGCAAATACTTTCCCGCTCCTGCTCGGGAAAAAGCCCTCTTGCGCAAGAATATTTGCGCAAGAGGGCCAGTGTAGACAGGCACCTTAATTTCTTGCGCAAGAAAGCCTGATGGCTAAAATGGCCATCGGAGCTTTCTTGCGCAAAAGTGCGTCTATACTGGGCCTGGATGCTTTTGCGCTAAAGCATCCATGCCAATCTAGACGCTCTTTTGCGGAAATACTTTTAACGGAAAAACGTTTCCGTTAAAAGTGTTTCCGCAAAATCATGCCAGTCTAGATGCAGCCATGTTGTATAGCCAGTGATAACGTATCTGCATTTGGTGCTTGGGGATGCGTAGCCGCTGCTTAGGTCTCAGAAGAAAAAGCATTTGCACAGAAATGTTTGGAAAATGCACTTTTCAAACTTATCGAATATTGACTTCAACTGCACAGATCAGGGGTGGGCAAAGCCAGATCCAGTCCAGCAAGTTTAGCCCCTGGCAGGTCCCCACGGCTATATTTACCTGCACCTCCACAGGTACGGGCGATCACAGCTCCCATTGGCTGCGGATCAACGTTCCCGGACAATGGGTGCCGCCGGAAGTGGTTTTATCCCGGTCTGCGCCATTTCCAGCTGCTCCCATTGGCCAGGAATGGCGGTTTGCAGCCAATGGGAGCTGTGATCGCTGGTACCTGGTGAGGCGCAAGTAAACATAGCATCGGCAGCCCTCCAGGGGCTAACCTTGGCGAACCACCACTGTTTTATTGCCCATGCCTGGCACAGAAGGGACATAAAGGCATTGCTGTCCTAAGAGCAGCTTGAGAAATTCAGATAACTGGTTTGTTTTCACGCGGGATAGGGCCACATGTCATCCCAAGGCACTTGCAGCCTTCAGTTCAACCACTCATGTGAGGCCTTCAAGGCTTCCCTTGCCTTTTGGGGGCTGTTGTCTTAACCTCAAACACATGCTGCTCTCAAAGTGGGAATCCCAGACCTGGGGTGGGAAGAAACTTTTTCGCCCTGGTGGTACCGCAGAAGAGTCCTTGATCCCCAGACGGAAAGGAGCACCCTACCGCAGACAGCTGGGAGGGGTCATGCGGGGGAGCCGGCCAGACATTGTGGGAGATCATTTTGGATTTTTGCGGGGCTCGCAAGTGTTTTGTAACCACGCAAATTGCCACTGTGCGCACAGAGCCGATGATTTCCCCCGGTCCGCACCGAGCCCACAGAAGATCTGATGCTCTGCTTGTGAGCTGCTTTGCTCCCTGCTCTGCCTCAGGGGAGGCAAAGAAACTTTTCAAAAGCTCCTCTTGCCAGACGGTAAAGGTTCCCCACAGCCATGCTAGGTGTATGTGTCTGTCCAGGTTGAATAGTAATAGACAGGTAGCCGTGTTCGTCTGATCTTGCTAAAACAAAAGGAAAAACTATGTAGCACTTTAAAGACTAACAAGATGATTGAATAGGCGATGAGCTTTCGTGGGCCAGACCCACTTCCTCAGATCATATTCTGGAAGAGAATTGGCATGACCATATATACCAAAGGAATACAATGAAAAAAGTGAACACATTATTAAACTGACAAATCGGATTTAGTACAGAAGGTGGGGTGAGGGGGAGAATAGTGTGATTGTACAGGTAGAAGAGGGGCTAGCTGCCTTCATAAACTTAAGGACCCTTTTTGTCTGGGAATTGTTTAACACGCACACACCTGTGAGAGAGGGAGTGCAGAGCAGATGTGGAGCGGGACTGGGGAAATGCTGTCATTGACAGGCCAATTAACACTCGCAGACACCCCCTCATCCGCAGTTTTGTAGCTGAGAACATGACCTTCCCAGAGGCAGCAACGTGTTTTCCTGCTAGACACACCATGGGCCTTTAGGAAAACACAGCTGATCGTCCGGTGACGCTGGGAAGGACCCACAGCAAAATATACCTGCCTCAGTCTGGAAAAAGTTAAGGACTGCAGCGTTTGCCTAGAATTGCTCCCCACCCACACTAGGGAATTCCCTGACTGTTCCCATGTCTAGTGCAGGTTTGTAGCAAGAGCTGCAGAGTGTTTTGAAAGCAGGGTCCTGTGGAATCACTCCACCTTGAGATCTAGGATTCGGAAGCTTGAAAATTTGTCCGGACCCCTTCCCTGCCTTCGAAACCTGTGGTGAGCATTAGTGCAATGAGGTTGAGGGTGGAGGTGGAGGGGAGACATAAGGGGCGGGGAATGGGACACTAAAGATTTTCACTCAGGAGTCTGACCGAGTTTTCCAGCAAAGCTGGTTTTTGACTGAAAATTGTGATTTTTTTGACAAATAATTTTTCCGCTAAAAATGAGAAAGGCTAAACACAGAAATACCTGAGTTTGGATATACTACCACAGTGTATCATGGGAATTGTAGTTTAGCATAGAAATATAGGCTTGGAAAAGACCTTGGTAGATCACTTAGTTCAGTCCCCTCCGCTCATCTCAGGACTAAGTATCAGACCACCCCTGACAAGTGTTTGTCCAATCTGTTCCTAAAAACCTCCAGTAATTGAGTTTCCTTAATCTGCCTGGGCAACTTATTACCCTGAAAGGAAGCTTTTCCTAAAGTCTATTCTAAATCTCCCTCACTGCAAGTTAAGCTCATTACATCTTGGCCTGTCCTCCGTCGTTAAGGAGAATAATTTATCACTCTCCTCTTTAAAAACATCTTTAATGTACTTGAAGACTGTTATCATGTCCTCCCTCAGCCCTCTCCTCTCCAGACTAAACAAACTCAGTTATTTCATTCTTTCCCTGTCATGTTTTCTAGACTTTTAATCATTTTTTGTGGCTCTCCTCTGGACTTTCTCTAATTGGTTCACATCCTTCGTGAGCCGTGGTGCCTAGAACTGGACCCAGCACGCCAGCGGCGACTTCACCAGCGCTGGGTGGAAGAATGACTTCTCGCCTCTTGCTTTTGTTGTGGCATTGTGACGGTGCGTTAGGGTTTTCTCGTCTCCTGCACCCCCGCAATGGCATGAACAGACTCCACCAGCCAGTAGAATAGAGGGAGTTTATTGCTTCTCCAGGATACAGCACAGCATAGATGCAATCCAATTATAGGGCCAGGCCCAGGATGCCTCAGCCCCCCTTGAGATGGGGTGGGGGGACTGGGCCCTCAAATCCCAGCCCCTGGCTCGGCTGCTTCCTCCATGATACCCAGACAGAAACTCACTAACTCACTTCCACCCCTGCCCCCAGCCAGGGCTCTACTCCCCTTCTTCCCATTGTTCCGCTCCCTGGGAGATACCTGTCTGACGAGTTTGAAGCCCTCTTTGCATAATAACTCATCCTCTGCCCTGCTGGGCCGTGCTGCAGACAGCAGCCAGTGGAGGTCACTCTCAGCCCAGGTACCCCCACTACGTCACAGGCATGTCCCCATTCTCCTGCATAGGCTGAATTCCCAAGATGCACCACTGCCAACGACTCCCGTAACACGCTCTGTGGGGCATCGTGGAGGATGAAGTCTGACGAGGGAGGAGAATGGGAGCCTGAGGCGCATGAACTACAACTCCCACAAGGAGCCACCTTTCCTAGCTGCTCTCTTTTGCCAAATAACCCAGCTGAAGTATTTTGGCTTGGCCCGAGCTCTTTCCATATGTGACTCTTTGGTGACAAATCAGTATTTTCCCTAGGAAAGCAAGACACTTGCTGGCCCGCTCTATTTCTGAGAGGCTTCTGGCCTCAGAGGTTGGGAAACACAATGGCCCAAGAACACCCCTGCTTGTCACAAGACAGAAAACACGTCACCCCGTAGGTAGCACAGGGATTGAGCCAGGGGATAGGAGACTGGGCAGCCTTTCTCGCGCTCGCCAGGAACCCAGCAGGGGGAACATAACCTGCTGCTTTTCCCTGGAGGGAGAAGAGATGGGAGCGGCTCTGTCTGTGAGCACCTGGGAAGGGATGGGAGATGCAGCAGACCGAGAGGGGGTTTGCTACTGGTGCACCTCGCGTGTCACTCCCAGCAGGAGGGTCCTCGCTGGACTTTGTTCTTTCGAAGGTCTAAGATGTGCAGCTGTGGAGGGGGTCGGTCGGCAATGGCATCCACCGTTCGGGTGGGGAAATCTGGGCTCTGTCGTGCCCGTCCCCTGGGCATCAAAGGGTCGGTCTCCAGGCTGGCTGGCTGCTTTGAGTGAGCTCTCACTGCTCTTCAGCATAGGAGGGATGAAATGGGGCCGAGATCAGTCAAAAAGTGGGTGAGAGGAACTGGAGTGGCAGAATCACCTGCCCCCAGATGTTCCAAAGCCCCTCCAGGCATGTGCTGCGTATGCAGTGCCCCACCGGGTTTGGGAAGTCCTGCCTTGGAGGGGATGGGTGGAGCCAGGGATCAGCTGCAATCTGTGAGGGACCTCTCTGAGGGGTCTCATGGGGAAATGCCCCCTTCTTCTATTACACCAGTGGGGTAGCATTCTGGGAGGGGGGCTTGCTGCATGCTTAAGAGGGGAGACCTCCAAGTTTGGGAGCCCAACTTGAGATGCCAGGGGCCTGATTTCCAGGGGGAGCTGAACACTCACTTCAGTGGGAGCTTTGGGGGTTCAGTACCTTTGAATATCAGACCCCAAGTGTCTCATGCTGGGTTCCCCAAAACTGGGATCTTCTGCTGAAATGGCTGTAGAATTGGAATGAATCGCTATGGGCCTCAGTTTTCACATCTGTAACATGGGGTTAATGATCCTCACCTCCATAAGATACCTTGGAACCTTTCTTATTCAGAAGGGCCTTTTAGCCTGCCCACGAAAGCTGCTTCTGTCTCTGAGTGAAAGCACCTTGCCTGCAGAAAAGGGAGGTTGTGTCTAGACTGGCGCGATCTTGCGCCAGAGCTATGCAAATGAGGCTCG
>JANRFK010003199.1:3355356-3368926 GCA_030068395.1 Apalone spinifera | reverse complement strand
ACCAGCCCCGATCCCCAGAAGGCAGGTGTCCAGAGCTGGCCCTGCATGCCCAAAGTGTGGTCACTGGCACTGCCTGCGAAACCGGCTCATTCAAAGCCCATTGGCAGGTTAGTGTAGAACCAAGCAACCTGCACGGCCCTGGGCACGTTAAATTCCTACCTCCCCGCCCTGAGCCCAGTGCAAGGCCCTCCCGCCTTGTTCCCCAGCCACCTTTAATTCCTCACCATGTGCTCTGCTCTTTCATTTGCTCTGTCCTCCCCTAGCCAGGACTGGGCTCCCTGCCTGCCAGCTTCTCAATAGCCCTTTCTGTCTCCTTCCTGCCCCCAGGACCTTAACCCGGGCCGGGATCTGTTTACTTCCCAGAGGGATGTGCCAGCAGCTGCCCAGCCTCCGAGTCCTGTGAGTAACCCGCACATTTCTCCACCGTATTTCACTGTCCTGTTCGATGGGTTGTTTGTCTGACCGCAGCCCAGCTCCAGGGAAGCACCTCTGGGCTCCAGGATGTTAGCTGGGCTTGACTTGTCTCTGCTCGGAGCCTTTGTACGCTATTCACTGGGGTGGAGCGGAGTGAGAACAAAGTGCTACCGACTCAGCCTGGTCGTGTTTTGCCCCTGCTTTACATGGGGTGCCAATGGCAACCCTACCCCCTTTGTACAAGGCATAGGCCTCTGAGGCCTACCAGGCACAAGTCCTGGAAGCACAAGGGCGCCTACAATGCAACACTAATTAGGGGAACCTCTTTGTTCATGTTGGGCCTGAGTCCTTTCTCGCTCACCTGGTGTAAATCAGGAGTGACTCCAGCAGTGGCACACATTGGGGCTAGTGGGAGAGGGATCAGTCCCAAGTTTTTCCCAATCTGATGTGTGACCTTCAGTGCAGCTGGCTGGAAAATGGGGGTTTTCCCCCCCCATGGAAAATTCCAACATTTTGGAAAAAAAATTAAAACCGGAAACTATTCAGTTGAAAACTTTTAGAAAAGGAAAAATGTGATTTGGAAATGGTGCTGATGACTTAGGGACCGGTTCTCTTCCACGGATTGGTCTCTTTGGATAGACTACATTTCCCATCATGCACCATGGCCTCCCTTGTTGTTGAGCCACGGTGGTATATCCTGGGAGTCCGTGGCCACGGTGAATTGTGGGTGGCCTAGGCTGCTTCGGGAGGATGGGAGCGCTCACGCACCTGGGCTCCAGTGGTTGAGAGGCACCGGGACAGACACTCTGACATTTTGCTTTTGGCTACGTTGTTTCAGTCTTCGGGTATTTGGGCATTTTTTCCACAGAGAGCAGAGATCGTTTTGTGAAAAAATGTACAAGTCAAAACTCCACTTTCTCTTGAAAAATGGGTTGGACGGAAACATTTTGACCAGCTCTAGCAATCATGCTTTGCTCTCCTCCATGGACTGGAGGATTTTGCCTCTTCAATAATTTCCCTGATGCTTTTTCTCCACCTCAAGCTGTTATTTCTATTTGCTGTGGATGGAAGACAGAAAGGCTCTTGAAAATATGTCTTTTATTTTAGTGATCTCAGATCAGGCAAAAGCAAGGGTCAGTGGCTGTGTGGCATGGTAGAGTGGTTAAAGCAAGAGACACGCTCTCTAAGGTACTTCTCTGGCCCCCATTACCACATCCCTGTGGGGCAGGGCCGTGCTGCTGGCCCCATAGGACAGACTGGGAACTGAGACCCCACTGACTGGCCCAAGATCACTTAGGAAGCCTGTGGCTGAATTAAAAACTGAACCCACCAGGAGTCAGGACTCCTGGACTCTGCGCCTGGCTCTGTCACTGACTGTATGTTCTTCGGTGAGTCACTTCATTGCTCTGTGCCTCAGTTTCCCCGCCCGTACAGTGGGGACAGTAGCTCACAGGAGGCAGAGTTCAGGTTTGGAACAGGCATGAAGCATCTGCAGTGGATGATGGCACAGAAATACAAAGTATAAGGACTAACGGGTGTGGTGTTGGGGGGGGGGGCAAACGCATGCTGATTGGTGCAGTGTGGGGTGCAGAGGGCAGAGTGAGAACTGGGGGGGGGGAGGAATCCTGTTTTGAGTGACGCTGTGTGATGCGGGAGAAGCAGCTGGCAGGCCAGAACATCTTGCACAAGTGGTGATGGCACACTCCCCATCTCTGGGGGGGTGAGGAGATGAGCGGGCCAGAGAAGGACCAGGCCAGGGGTGCAGCTTGGTGCATATGCAACACCAGGGAGAACAGGCAGCCCCCCTGGACTACCCCGTGAGCTAGGCTGTCTTCTGTGTCTGTAGCGCTCATGCATTCACCAGTTCGGGGGGGGGGAGGGGGAGAGCCTGTGTGAACACCAGGCTTCATGCAGGCAAAAGCAGGCACCCCCCCAGTTTTTTCAGCTATCTCTGAGAGGGGTGGGGGAGAACTGCACAGCCCTGCCCCCAAGAAAAGCCTGTCCCCTGCTGTAGAAGCATCTCGCCCTGACAGCTGGAGCTGCGTGGGGGCTGGATTAGCAGGTGCGCCATTAAGCCATGCGTGCATAATGCAAGGAAAGGAAGGAGGAAAGCCGTGCCAAGTGACAGGTGTGCGCTGAGCGGAGCTCCCTCTGTGCCGGGGTTTCCTGCTTTCCCCAGCTGCAACGCACGAGGTCAGCCCGCTCCCCTCCTCAGCAATATCTGTTTTCCAAGAAGGCTTTGGAGTGGCTAGTTTTGCTTTTAATCTCCTGCCACGTCTGTGGCATTCCTTTCCCACAGCGAACTCTCGCACAATCAAATCGAGGAGCTGCCCAGTCTCCACAGGTGCCAGCGGCTGGAAGAAATGTAAGTCGAGAGATTCCCTCCTTCAAAGCTTGGTTCAGGGACGGGGGCCCTCTCGGTGACTATGACACAGTCCTGGCTCTCAGAAGACACCAGGGACTGAGCAAAACGTGGCAGATCCAGTTCCAAGGAGATAAAAACTCAGCCGGGCTTTTGCCAGGACTTGTATCCATGTGGGGGTGAAAAGTTCGGTTCACTAACACTGGACACAGATTCCCTTGTGACGGAGCAGTCACAGAAGAACAATCCTGGGGATTGTTCCGCAGTGTACTGATCATGCTACTGACGCCTGCCTTCTTGCTCTCTGGAGTTCCCCATGACCTTGTCCTGCTAGGCCAGATCCTCTGGTTTCCCCCAAACAAGGCACAGAGTTGGGGTTACCATCCCCCTGTGCAGACCCTCAACCACTTCATGCAGTTCTAGAACTCAGCACCCAGGAAACCAAGCCCCAAATGGGACACCCCTCCCCCCAATAAATCCAGCTTTCTCTGTGTCAAAGTTTTACACCGGGAAAACTTATCAGCTAAACTCCCTTTATCGATGAAAGAGAGATGTGCACAGTGGTTCCCCCACCCCAGTAACACTTATTTACACTGGGTCTGATCGCAAACAAAAGTGTTTTTATGAAGTACAAACAGTAGGGTTGAAGTGCTGGCACATGAAAACAGACAGATCAAAGGAAGTTACAGAATTGAAATGAAAAGAAAATATAGGTTTGTTTCCCAGGCCAGCAGAAGACAAAGGGGGATTGCTTCCCAGTGCTGTAATAGTCTTTTCCCCAGGACAGGAACCCTTTATTTTACATTCCTGCCTTTCATGGAAAAATACTAGGTTCAGCATGGATTCCAACACCAGCTGGTCTGGTCACATGTCTCTCCAGACCAACTTCTGGACTTACAGGACAAACGAGGCTGTTTACAAGTTGCTAAGTTGATCACTGGTCATTGGGCTTCCTTAGCACCAGTAATGGTTCTCATTAGCACAGTTAAAACTATACGCAGACTCACCCTTCACTTTTCTAACTTCACATACAAGGATACATGCACCAAAATAGGCTCTACAGAGCCAGCTGATTGTAACATTAAAATGGGTCGGTCACAGGAGGTGTTTTGTCCAAAGCATTTCCGAGTTATGTACATCTATATTCACCAGCCAATTTTCATAAAGCATGTGTGGGGGGGGGGCGTCACACCCCTGAAATATGCATGAGAGAGAGGCTGTTCTAGGGGCCCAGAACTGTACCTGAGAGGGCGGGGTTTGGGTTACTTTGCACGCTGACCCACTCACCCCTTGAAATCAGAGCAGGTTTGGCAAGCTCGAATAGCAGGGACTTTTGTGCCGGCCGTCCAGGCTTTCCTCTGCTGCCAGGGGCCCGGAGAGATCCCGCTCATGCCAGCCTCTCTGTCTTTTCAGAGGCCTCCAGCACAACAGGATCTATGAAATCAGAGCAGACACCTTTGGGCAGCTTGCAGCCCTCCGCTCCATGTGAGTACGGCTGAGTCTCTGCCAGCCCAGGGAAGCGCAAGGATCTTTGTTGTGGGCTCACGGCCAGGTACCAGACAGACACACAGAGACTGGGCACCAGACGTGCTACATATACCGACTACACACATTCACCCACTAGATCCTGCTGTACTAACCACACACACACACACACACACTGGGCACCAGACGTGCCACATATATTGACTACACACATTCACCCACTAGATCCTGCTGTACTAACCACACACACACACACAGACACACACCCCTCCTTTGGACAAGAGATGTTAAATTTAGATTAATTGACTAATGGAATAGTCGATGCAATTTGCATTGACTATTTGATTAGTCGATAAGTGTGCCTCCGCCCCAGGGCTGTTGCTACACTTCAAAGGTGAAAGCGTTGCAGAGAGCACGGGGCTAGCAGGGGACTCAAGCAGCCCCCCCACTCGCCCCATGCTCCCCGCGGCATTTCAAAGTGGCAGCAATGCATGGAGCCCGAGGTCAGGGGGCGTGTCCCCAGTTGGCCCAGGCTGCATGCAGCATTTCAAAGCAGTGACACCGCATGGAGCCCAAGGTCTGGCCCCAGGCTCCTCGCAGCACTGCTGCTTTGAAGCACCCCCTTCTCTTCCCTGCCCCCCCCCACCGCCTCGCTGCCTTTTTCTGATAGAGGCAGCAAGGGGTCGGGGGGAGCGACTAGTCGACTAAGCGTTCCCATCCCTACTATGGCCACACAACCGCACACCGGTCACATCCAGTCACACCACACCCGCTAAGGCGAACATGCCAGCACTGCTCACCCACTTGCACACCCGACCCATGCACAGCCCAGCCCCGCTTGCCCATTCCCAGGCCTCCCTGCGGTCAGGGAGGGGACCTGGCCCAATCACTGTCAGGAGGGGACCTGGCCCAGGAGCCTGCTGGCTTGGCTCTAAGGGGAAGCCAGGAGCTGCTAGGTACCCCAGAGTTTCAATGCCCAAATCCCCAATTTCAATGCAACAAACCCGGCCGGGGTGGGGGTGGGAGAGGGGGAGGGGGAGGGGATCCTTCCTCAGGTGTGATGCACGTGTGTGCCCTGACAGGGGCCGTGCAGCCGCTGCGCTAACAGAGCTGGATTCCAGCGCTCCCATTTCAGACGGCATCCCTGCTGAGAGAGCGCTCGGGTGTGAGTCAGTGCCAAGGCCCAGAGCCCGGCTGCCCGAGTGGGGCAGGGAAGAAGGGGCCTGGGAGAGGAAAGGGAGGATGCACATGCCAGCAGAGGGGACTCGGGGGAGCGGCTTTACTGGGCATCCATTCAGGGCTGATGAGATTTTGACCCTCCTCAGTCAGAGAGGGGTCTTGCCAGAGTGTGGGGAGAAACTTCGGAAGGGCAGTGTCCGTGCGTCACACCTTGGCCTGCCCACCTCGCTAGCTTCCCCCTTCACAGGCACCGCCCCATTCTCCTCAGCCCCCCCTCACTGCCGTGCGCTTGCCTTGCAGAGACCTGAGCTGGAATTACATCCAGTCGATCCACCCGGAGGCCTTCGCGACACTCCACGCGCTCACCAAGCTGTAAGTCGCGTTGCGGTGACCCCTGCCCTGGGACCAGGGACGTGCGGGTGAGGGGCACATCAGGCTCCTTTGCAGAGAGGGGGCTGTGCCCCGGTGCCCAGCCCCGCCAGTGAGAAGCAGGGTGTCCGAGCCCCCCCACAGAGACGAGGCACCAGTGGCCCCTGCCGATTGCTGGGGTGTCCATGCAAAAACGTGCAATTGAGACTGGCTCTCATGGAAGCCTGAAGCTACCGAAAGAGTCACAGAGTTTGAGTCTGGAAGGGATGCGCGGATTAGCCAGTCTGACCTCCTGTAAAGCATAGACGGCAAAACGCCCCCCAGCCACCTCCCCCTGCCAGCTCCACACCAGAAATAGAACCAGCCATTACGGCCCGCGGGGGACGAGACTGTTACTCGCTACAGGCCGAGAACAGGCGGGACCCAGGTGCCCAAGGCCCTGCAATGGTAGGGAGTTGATTTGGTGAGAGACGCTCAGATGATCATAGCAAGTGACCCGTGCCCATGCTGCAGAGAGGCACAAACCCGCAAGGTCCAGCCCATTTACCTCCAACTGGCTCCGTATTTTCCCTAGATGCCCCCTTCTGCTGATCAGGGGGACGCCCCGCTCCTCCAAGGCTGCTTTCGATAGGCTCCTAAATACTTGGAGGATCTGGGACTTTGCTCGGCACAGCTGGTCTTCTTCCATGCGGGATCCTGCCAGGACGCTAGGACTGGCTCACCTGTTTAAATGTGTCGGGGTACCCGACCGTCGTCATCATCTGGAGGCTGTTCGGTAGCCTCCATGCAACGCTCCCTTGGTCTCTGTGGCTAACGGGCCGGAGTCCCATCCCCAGAACTGCTGCGTAGCCGGTTGAGCAGGGGCCAAGGGCTGGGTTTGACCGGCGCCCACTCTGACTCTCACAAGCGCTGAGGCAAAGTGCCCCCCTCGCCCAGGACTGAGACGCGTTAGCCGGGTGCTTGGGCCGTGGCAGGCCATTTAACTTATGGGCAGCCAACGGAGTACGTGGCTGCAGGCACACGCAGGCGCCATGTTCGCGGGCACGTGGCAAACAGCCACGATAGTGCTGGGCCACGCCAATTGGCCTGCCAAGCCCAAGCCCAGCACCCCTCTGATTAGAAAAGCCCTCAAGCAAGCGGAAAGTGATGGGTAGCAAGGGGGTGGGACTAAGGGACAGATCGAGGCATTCTAGTGCCATGATTGGGAGAGCAGGGTAGATAACGAAACCAGAGCTTACAGTAGTAGACGGCAACAGAGTCTAACAGTGGGAGGGCCATGCGGCCTTGCCTCCTCATTGGTCCTGCCCCTTCCCCTCCTCTTCCCCCAAGACCATGTCCGTTGGCCAAGTCAAGCCAAGAAGCCCGGGTCCCTCCACTTGAGAACAGCCCTGGCCCATGGCCCTATTCCCCTGCTCTTCATAGCTGTCCTTGTGGCTCTTACCCAGACCTGGCGCTAGCTTCTGGCCTGGCCAAGGGGCAGGACCCACGGGGAAGAGGCCGGGGCTTTTGGCACAAAGGGGCCAGCCCGGGCCTGTCCACTTCGAATAAGTGGGAGGGCTGTAGCCCCTTGGCCCCCCCTATCCGGCAGCCCTGGCGATGGCTCTCCCCAAATAATTGCTGTATCTTTTCACTCATCTCCAAATTGGGACTGGCCCCCAGCCCCACGCCCAGCTCCGTTTAGCACCAGATTTCGGACCAGCCCGGGCACGGTGTCCAGCCTCCCTTGGGCACCCCCTGTGCTCAGCAAATCCCTAACCCTGCTGCTCCTCCTTCCTTTCCCCATGCTAGTGATCTGACCGACAACCAGCTGGTCTCCCTGCCGCTGGATGGCCTGGGTGGCCTGACCCATTTGAAGCTCCAAGGCAACCCGGCACTGTCTGAGCCCTTCAGCAAAGAAAGCTTCCCTCGGATGAGGTACGTTTGGCTCTGTCCGCCCAGCACCAGGTGGTTCATTTCCTCCCTGGGTTTATTTCCGACTCCTGCTCCCCTTGTTCACTGGCCATTTTGCCGCCGTTCCTCCAGGCTGGCAGGTCAAGAGGGCCCAGCGCTGTCCACACGCCACAGCTCCCCTTCTGTGGGAGACGCCTGTTCTGCTTCACGTCCCGTTGCTCGCAGCCGCCGCGCGTGCGCACCCAGGCGGAGCTCGTGAAACAACGGCGTGAGCCTGGGGCGGCTCTGAACGGAAAACACTCGCAGGAGCCAGTCCTCGTTAATCACAGCCAGCTTGGCTTCAGTAAACTCTGTCTGTGTGGCCGGGTCTCGTCTGCTACGGATTAATGAGCCGCCCGAAGGGGGCCCATTAAGCAGCTCAACAAGACAATGCTGCATAAGCACTGAGACCACCACTGCACTGGGAAGGCCGGCTCTGGTCCGCGTGGCCCTGCCGACCCTCAGCGCCCGTTAGCCGTGAGTCCGTAGCGCCAGCAACTTGGCAGCTGTGCCGGGAGCTGCGGCTATCGCACGAGCCACACGCAGACCCAAGGCGGAGGTAACGGCCAGCGTTTTTCAACAGTGGCCTCTCATTTAGGGACTCTTCCTTATCGAGTGGTTTTCAGAGGCGCTGTGCCTGCCCCACGGTTCCCAGCTGCAACATGGGGTCTCGGCTCCACCACAAACCAGGCCTGGAGGGCCTCACACAGGGCTTGCTAAAATGGAGGCTGCCAGCATCAGAGGCCATTTTGTACAACGCTGGTGTTAGCACTGCCAACAGGGACAAGCCTCAAAGTGCCTTTTATACCTGCCCCCTCACTGTGACGCCAGAGGCTCATGTTCCCTGTCTTGTTAGAGCTGCCTCCAGCTCGGGGCCTGTTTCCTGAGGCATATCCCAGCACAACTGGGCGGCTTGGCCTGTCTCGTGTCCTGACACGTGGGGACGTCGGGCCAAACTGAGCTCTCCCTTGCAGTGCTGTGAACCCAGCTCGCTGGTTTGGATTTACATGGGTGGAACGGACATGGGCCTTTGACTCAGCCCCCGCACATGCACCCACTGGCAGTGGGGGAGCCGGAAAGGGACACTTGAGTAGGCCCTGATTTCAGGTGGGTGGGCACTGATGGGGGAGGGGGTCGGAAGGGATTGGGCCACCTACCCCCCAATGGGCCACCTGCCCCCCAACACCAGCCAGGAGATCCTGGGCCACACCTGGAGAGCGAAATTAGAATCAGAGACTCCTAGAGCTGGCAGAGACCTCAGGAGGCATCAAGTCCAGCCCCCTGCCCAAGGCAGGACCAACCCCAACTAAATCAGCCCAGCCAGGGCTTTGTCAAGCCAAGACTGGCCCACATCGCAGGCTCTGCTGCAGGGCCCGATCGGGGGGGGGAGCAGGAAATTCTCCCTGTTCTAGTCAAGCTGGCAAGTCCGGCACAGGCCGTGGGAAGTAGCTAAGAGATCTGCTTTCCCCCTTCCTAGAATCCTGGAAGTGCCCTATGCCTACCAGTGCTGTGCCTATGGTGCCTGTAGCAACTTCTTCAAGGTGTCCAGCCAGTGGGAGACAGAAGATATGAGCCTGGAGGACGAGGAAGCCCGCAAGAGGAGCACGGGGCTGTTTCCGGGTCACACCGAGAACCACTGTAAGTAAATTAGGCTAAGCTGCGATCAGTTCACAGGTCAGGTTTGGCTGTGCCTTTGGGCCTGAGTCTGTATTCTCTGGGGTTCTGAGTCTTTGGGCCTGAGTCTGTATTCTCTGGGGTTCTGGGTCTTTGGGCCTGAGTCTGTATTCTCTGGAGCAAGAAGAGCTCCAGAGATGGCCGTGAATGGCATTAAATAGAAGCAGGCCCAGCGGCTTCCCTGTGTGCCTGGTCGGGGTGCACCATGTCTTGGGGATGCTGACACCCTGGGCTGCATCAGTGTTAGTCTGGGCACCCGGGGGAGCCTCTCCAGGACATTCTGGGCTGGACTGACGGCTTGGAGCTCATCAGGAGCTGAGACGTCACTGTGTCCCACAATCGCCTTAGCATCAGGACTGCTTCTCCTTAAGCAAGCTGACCTGGGCTAGTGACTGGTCCAGCCGGTCACTGTCACAGTGCAACCCCTGGGCAGAATGCCGCACGCAGCGGCACTGCCACCAGGGGAACACACCTCATCAGAGGGCGCTGCCTGCCTGCTTGACATCGCATAAAGAAGGATGTGACCGCACAAAGAGCAGAACTGGAAGGAGGCTTGGAAGTCACAGTGGGTACAGTGAGACCCGCCCCTTTTGTGCCTGGAAATCAAAACACCTGGCAAAAGTGCCTCCCAGTCCAGCCTGAAGAGAAAGAAATTGCTGTGCCGGTGAGAACCAGGCATGGAATTGGTGACCAGATTTGGGGTCATTTGATCCTGTGGCTCAGGGGATATATTCTCCCATTCTCCCCTTACCCCAAAAATGAGCAGCCTCTAAAATGTTCTAGTTCTTATAATGGGTCTGTACACAGAGCTGCTACATATTGACATCACTGGACTCCCCTGATCCCGTCTAGAGAATGACACCAAAAACCAGCTGCTGCCTGCAAGGGTTCCAGAGTTACTCGACTGGCTGCATGAAGCGTTATGCAGGCAGCTGCTACCCGGATCCAGGGCAGGAGCATGTCAGTTTCAAGCCCCTTGGTTAACTGCTCTAAAACTGATGGACACATTCAGATCACCTTGAAGTAGAGATGTTAAATATAGGTTAATTAACGAATCGACTGGTCAATGGATTTTCCGTCGATTAGTCGATAAGCGGGGGAGCCGCAGCAGGGTTAGCTCCCAGTCCTGGGAGCTCACCCCACTGTGCTTTAGCCTTTTAAATGTATTACGAGCCTGCCAGCTCTTAATACATTTAAAAGGCTGGTGTGCAGCACGGGGGACCCGGTGCGAGCCAGACCAGCTGATTCCTGGCTCACACTGGGTCCCCCCCCCCCCACTGCGCTTCTGATTTTTAAATGTATTAAGAGCCAGCAGGCTCAATACATTTAAAAAGCAGAATCTGGGACTGAGTGTGAGCTGGCTCCCCCCAGCACCAGCTCCTGCTCTCCTCCCCCTGTGGCCTCCCACTGCCTCTGATAGAGGCAGCAGGGGGGGAGGCGGAGTGACTAGTCAAAGGGCTAGTCGACTATCTGATAAGCTTTGCTTATCGGATAGTCGACTGGTCGCTTCCATCCCTACCTGGAACCTTGGACCTACCTTGAACCACGGCCCAGCATGCCTGGAAATTGCGGGACTCTAGGTCAGTCCCACAGCTTCTCCCTTTGTTTCTGTGGAAAGCTGCAGGCATGGGTTTCCCCCGATGAGATGCCTCTGTATGTGCAGGAATCGATGCTTATTGCACAACAAAGCTTTCCCCGGCAGCGTGAGTGGGAAGGGTCCTTTGGGAGAGGTGCGGGGAGGGACCCTTCTGATTAAAGGCAAATAAAAATGAGACACAACGTTCCTATTTCCCTGCTGATCTCCTCTAATTTTTTCCACCCGTGTGCGGGATAAATTTTGTTATGAGCACCAAGGCATGTGCAGATGTGCACCGCCAATGGAAGCATATGCTGCCAGCTGTGGGTGCTTTGCCAATCCGCTGGGCCGCACCTGACTCTCTCCTGGGTGGGTGCCCTAGCACTCAGCTTCCAGGGAACACTGCTGATTTCCAACCTAGGAGCAAAGCAAGAGCAATTCACAACCCTGCCGGGGTTGTTTGGGGTTTTTACCTGCTTTTACCCACACGCTTTGACTAGTTCTGGAGTCTCTTGAAAGGCTCTGTCCTCCTTCCAGGCCAACAGGTGTCTGGTGCATTAGAAGGCGGCAGTGTTCCCTACCCGTGAGATGCTGGGCACTGAGCCAGCCTCCTGGCATACGACAGAACAGACAGATGGCTGATACAGTAGCAGCTGATCAGACAGACAGAAGGGAGCCCCCTCTCCAGCAGCAGGGAGAGCAGTGGCATAGGAGTCCACTGGCACCATACCCTTGCACACGGCTGCTCACTTTGGGCTTGCGCTCTGCTGGCCGTGTGGCACCAAACAGCTGTCCACAGAGCAGAATCTGGGCTGCTCCTTTTTGCCGCTCTAAGGAGAAAGCCCAGTTCACCCTTGCCTTTCCAGGCCCCAAGTGCTAACCCAGCACAAGCTTAGCTGCTCCTTTGGGGTAATGCTGCATTGAAAGGCGCGCTCTGGTTTTATTTCATCTGTTCTCCCCTGGCCCAGGAAGTGAGCAGAGCTGCTCAAAAACCAGAATTTCCAGTGGCAGGGAATTCGGAGATTTCAAAATTTCATTTAGCCCCAAAGAGGGACCAAAAGCCCAAATCTTCTAATGTTGCACAAAACGGAATAGTCCAAACTATTGCCTTTTCATTTGGGCCATATTATATATATTAGCAGAAGCATTTTGACTTTTCTATCATATTATCAGTTATGTTTTAGAAATGAGCATCTGTCTGCCTGTTGGTCTGAGTCTGTTCAAGAACTCCTCCTAAACAGTAAGGCTGTGTCTAGACTGGCCAGTTTTTGCGGAAAATCATCTGCTTTTCCACAAAAACTGGCCAGCTGTCTACACTGGCCGCTTGAATTTCCGCAAAAGCACTGACTTCCTAATGTATGAAATCAGTGCTTCTTGCGGAAATACTTTGCCCTTCCCGTTCGGGCAAAAGTCCCTTTTGCGCAACACTTTTGCGCAAAAGGGCCAGTGTAGACAGCTGACATTTGTTTTGCGCAAAAAAGCCCTGATGGCTAAAACGGCGATCGGGACTTTCTTGCGCAAAAGCGCGTCTACACTGGCACGGACGCTTTTCCGCAAAAAGTGCTTTTGCGCAAAAGCGTCCGTGCCAATCTAGACGCTCTTTTGCGGAAATACTTTTAACGGAAAAACTTTTCCGTTAAAAATATTTCCGCAAAATCATGCCAGTCTAGACGTAGCCTAAGAGCTAGGACCACCAAATTCTGTAGGCAACTTCCTCTTATCCTAACTTAAAGCAAGGCTGGAGTTTGGTTGTGCCAGGAAAATGGGAAGGTCCAAGAATGGGACGGTTTTCCATAACATGGAAAGGGAGGGGGCAGAGAGGAGGGACGCTATATTCACAGTGGCCGCTGGAGGCAGTGAGCACACAGAGGAGAGCTATAATGCAGAGACCACTGGAGGTAGCCGAACCACCAAGAGAGTGGACAGCAGGGCAGGGGCTCCAACATCTTGCCTGCCATCAAACTAGGTAAATAGCCCCTGACCCCAAACCTTCCCCCCAGCCCTTAGCTGCAGCACAGGGTGGAGGGAGAACATAAGAACAGCCAGACTGGGTCAGACCAAAGGTCCATTTAGCCCAGTGTCCTGTCTCCAACAGTGGTCAATACCAGATGCCCCAGAGGATGGAAACACAACAGGTAATCCTCACATGATCCCTCTACTGTCATCCATTTCCAGACAAACAGAGCCTAGGGACGCCATTCCTCCCATCCTGGCTAATAGCCATTGATGGACCTAACCTCCATGAATTTATCTAGCTCTTTTTTTAACCCTGTTAAAGGCCTGGCCTTCACCACATCCTCTGGCAAGGAGTTCCCCAGATTGACTGTGTGCTGAGTGAAGAAAAACTTCCTTTTGTTTGTTTTAAACCTGCTGCCTATTAATTTCATTTCAGAAAAGGCCCTTGGCAGCTGGGTGGGCTGCGGGTACACAGAAGGCCCCTGGTGGTTGGGGGCCTTGGGAGCTACAGAAGGACCCTAGCTACTGCAGGAACTGGGGGCAGCCAAGGGGGATGAGGGGAGACAGAAGTCCCTCTCGGCCAGGGGGATTAGGGGGAGACAGAAGGTCCCTGCCAGTCACAGGGT
>JANRFK010003199.1:3311941-3326693 GCA_030068395.1 Apalone spinifera | reverse complement strand
GAAGAGAAAGAAAGAGACAGAGAGAGAGGCAGAAGGCGAGAGAGGCAGGAGGCGAAGGAGAGCTGAGACAGAGAGGGGGAGGCAGTCGGAGGAGAGAGAGAGAGAGATGGCGTGAGAGACCGGAGGCTCAGGAGAGAAGACCAAGGTGGAGGAGAGACCTGAAAATCCCATCTTATGATGGGCTAATTGGCTAGTAAGTTATAGTGGCCAAATCACTCTTGTGTAAGCTGTGGCTTCTCTAGTAAGGTCTGCCATTATAAATGTATCAGCAAAGCTTTTGCAGTGTAGGGGAAATCTGCATTGTTAATTTCTGTACTAATCCTAAATAAAATTTCTGTGTGAAATTCCAATAATTGAAGTAGGGTCTCGGGGTTCCTTTGCAAATAGGAAATGCCTTTTATCTGTGCTAGATAAGTATTGTTGGGAATAATATCCGGACACACTGGGTGTAGGTGAAAACAAGCAGAGGATTATTGAACACACAAAGCTGGTGAAGTGCGGACCAGGTGTTAGCCCAGAGCCCACTAACTTAACCAAAACATACATTAGATTATATAGGTAGCAGATGGACAGAGGAGAAGTGATTTGATAGGTCTAGCAGCGGAAGTGAGATATGCACATAAGCCAATAGTCTACGACAGTTACACAGCATCTCCGCCCATTGCCAATTCAACATGTTATCACTAATACAGGTAGTTATTCCTAACAAGCTAAATACACCAGCATAAACAGGATGGCAGCTCCAAGAATGAATATATTGCTGCAAGCTTGTTAGCTGACATTGTGATGTCTACAGCGGGATGACTCCATCTTGTGCTGGCACAGTCCTTGGGACTCAGGCTCATTAATCTGAAAGCACAAGAGACAGTGAGAACCCGCACAGCCTGGCTGGTACCAGCCAGGCCTTATCAGAGTGAGAGAGGCCCCTTTGGAATGTAATTGCCAGGGGAACCAGGGTCACAGTAACTGTTGAACTGTATGCTTCCCAAGCTTGGCCTGATACTTTCGGATTTGAGTTTGTCAGTTCTCAGCAAGATACCATGGACTGCCTCAATTTACCCTACAAGTATACGGCCAGGGAGGCCTTCAGTGCTGTGAACGTTCCACACAGCCCTCTCTTCCTGGAGTGCCCACTGTGCGTACACTGAATGAGACAGGGCTCCTTTGTTTACACAACTCTTCCTCCTTCAGTTTCCTTTGCACCTCGTTACTTCTGGATTCTCTAGAACTGGTTGGTGTTCAGTGAGGGGCAGATCCTTAACTGATGTAAAATGACATACCTAGCGTCAGAGCTGCAAGCCAGCATTTTCTTAAGGGGAGGACAGGTTATCCACCAAGCTACAGTGGTTCCCAGTTTCCTTAACAGTGGCAGCCCACTTTACACATGCATTGCGTTCCAAGAAACACGGATGTTTGCATGGGCTTGCCCTGGTGCGTCTCTGCCAAGCCGGCATCTCTCCTTCCAGCTCCAGAAGAGATGGAGGAGACAGTGTGACAAGATATGGGCTTGGGGTTCCGAGAAGCAGAGTGCTAGGTCTACTAAGGGGGGATTCTGGCTCCCCTGCTGTGACAACGCGTAGGGATCCCCCGCCTCCTGCACCCCCGTAGTGGCACGAACAGACTCCACCAGCCAGTAGAATAGAGGGAGTTTATTGCTTCTCCAGGATACAGCACAGCACAGATGTAATCTGGTTACAGGAACTGGGGCTAGGAGGCCTCGGTGCCCCCCTTGAGATGGGGGGTGGCTGAGCCCTACAAGCCCAGCCCCCTCCCTAGCTCCTTCTCCCCTGCTTCCCAGACAGAAATTAACTCCCTCACTTCCAGCCCTGCCCCCCAGCTAGGGGTGGCATTCCACCTTCCTTTCATTGTTCCGCTCCATGGGAGATACCTGTCTGACGAGTTTCGAAGCCCCCTTGCATAATGACTCATCCCCTGCCCTGCTGAGCCGTGCTGCAGCCAGCAGCCAGTGGAGATCACTCACAACCACTACGTCACACCTGCCCACCCCATATGTCTCTGTTGTCTTCAGCTGAGCTATGGCAATTTATAGGAGCTGAGATTGTCCCCAGATTCTCTCTTTGGAAAGCATCTGCTGTGTTTTGAATATCACATTGTGGTGGGATACACTGTGAGTACAGCTTCTTTGTAGAGATCTGCAGCAGTCTGGCTTGCTGTGGTTCTTAATTTCTTCTTCCCTATGTGCAGTATATTGTCATCTTAGAATTTATACTCATGACATGAGTGTTGTTAACTTTTGAATGCGATTGTTTGTGCCATAGGCCTCGAGGTTATTACTAGACTTGCGGGGAACTGGAAATCCCATTCCTCTAGAAATTCTGGTATTTTGGAAAAAAAAGTTTCAGAATAAAAAGCTGAAATTTTGAAATTTTCCACAAAACAACAATTCTGATGAATTATGTTTTGATAGTGTCAAACATTACTTCCTACGGTATCAAGCCATTTCATTTTCATTTGTTTTGTTTAGACTTTTCTATTAAAACACTAAATATAATAACAGTAATTATCTCTATATATAAAAAAGTTTTTCCTGCCATGTGACAGAATGACGCAGAGAGAGGGGGATTGGCAAGCGTAGTGAGCCGGGGGTAGCCCCCAGTATATAATTTATGTTTAATGTTTTATATTATATTAAAAGTCTAAAGGAAATTAATCTAAAGGAACCATTTTTACTTTTTCCCATAGAATATTTTCATCCAAATTTATGTGTGCCCATGAAATGTTTCCATTCCAATAAAATTCCATTTTTTAAAAGGAAACTGTTCTATCAAAAAGTTTTGGACCAACTCTAGTTAAGTTATTGCTGTGGCAGAAGGCTGGGCACTATGCCCTATGGGAAAGAGTTTAGTCTGATTTTGAGTCTTTGCAGATCGGTGGTGAAGGGAGATATGATCTTTGAAGGAGACTGGTGTGTTTTGCGTGGAGGGAGGTGTATAGTGGGAAATAGGAGGAGGGAATGTGTGTGGAGGGGGCATTTCATCTGTAAGAACAGATGTGCCCAGCTGATGTTCCGATCCAGCTGTTTGGTATTATTTTTGTTGTAACACTTCCCCAAGAACTTCACTGTTTCAGCTGTGCCAGTGTTGCAAGATGTCATCTTCTGAGCCTGCCCACTCTAATGTGGATGGCTACTGGCAGTGCTAATATACCGTGTGTATCCATCAGTTCTATTCCATGCTGATAGCTGTTCAAAGTTCTATTTTGGCTGTTAATGGTCTTCCCTCTTTAGTGGGGTTCAGAAATCCCTTTGCTTCAGGAATTCCCTCTTTTACAGATCTCAAGTAAATGTCCAACATGCTTCATCGGACCATTCATCTCTTCCGGAAGGGACTTCGGCTCCATGACAACCCAACTCTTTTGGCCGCACTGGAGTCCTCGGAGGTTGTGTATCCAGTTTACATTCTGGATAGAAAGTTCCTGATGTCGGCAATGCACATGGGGACTCTGCGCTGGCATTTCCTGCTGCAGTCCCTCGAGGATCTGCACAGGAGCTTAACCAAACTGGGCTCATGTTTACTGGTTATTCAAGGAGAGTATGAGTCGGTTCTTCGAGACCATGTTGAGAAGTGGAACATTACCCAGGTGACTCTGGATGCTGAAATCGAACCATTTTACAAAGAGATGAAGCAGACCATACAAGCTCTGGGGGGAGAGATGGGATTTGATGTGCTTTCTTCAATGGGTCACACTCTTTATGACATCAGACGGTACGTAACTGTCCCAGGGCAATTTCTCAATGGTCTTTTGTTTGTTTAGCTTTAACAAATCTCAGTGGGAGATGCCTCGTGATTCTGATTCTTTTAGCTCAGCAGTTCTCAGGCAGGGTCAAAGGTTTCAGGGGGTTCACACAGCAGGGATTAGACTCACTGGGGCCCAGGCAGAAAGCCAAAGCCCTGCCAGATGGGGCGAAGCCTGAGCAATTTAGCTTTGCAGGAATCTCTTAGATGTGGGGCCCCCAGGCAGTTGCCTGGCTTGCGAGCACCTAATGCCGGCCCTGGTTTTTATATGCAGGAAAACAGTTGTTATGGCACAGGTGGGCCATGGGGGGATGGGGCTCAGAAAGAAAAAGTTTGAACCACCCCATTTCAGATTCTAATGTTTGAGCTTTCAGAGAGCAGCGTTTCCTGGGTTGAATGTACCGTGTGCCAGCTATAGGCTTGCCAGGTGTCCGGTTTTGAACCGGACAGTCCAGTATTTGAGCTTTCTGTTCGGGAAACACATTGAGAAAATAGAAATGAGAAAATAGAAACGTCCGGTATTTTCTAAATAACGTAATGTAGATTGTGATGTAATGTCAATTGTGTCCAGTATTTTTGTTTAAACCATCTGGCAACCCTAGTCAGCCAGTATGGAGCAGAGGAGGCATTTACAGTGGGAATACACATGAACTGGAATGGGACAGCAGCTTGGTATGCTAGTTAAGGTATAAAAGTTTTATTACTATGCACCCTTTAGCCATTTGGCTTATTTCAATCCTTTACATAAATCTACCATTTAAAAAACAAAATCTGAATCAGCAGGGTAGGATGCAGTGATGTTTCTTTTTACCCATTTCATCTGATTATATCACTGTATATTTCCAAGCATTTGGGGTTTTCAGATCAACTTAACCTTTTGCCCAAAAAATAAATTAAAATGCAAACCCCACCATTTGCGGTTTATTCAAAGTGGAATGACAGCATATATTGGAGATTCATTACGAATCTGGCGATCAAATTGTGTTTTGTATTGTTAATTAGTAATCCCCTGATTCTGTAGACACTTATGCATGCGAGTAAATCTGTATATGTGAAGTGCTCTGTTGAATTCAGAAGGGCTATTTGCATGTACGAACTTATTTGTGTGGCTAAGCATTTACAGGATTGGGGCCTCAGTAACTGAATGCCGGACACAAGTATCAACAAAAGAGGGCACCTTCAATGTTTTAACTTGCCCTGGCTGCATATTTTGATGATTGTTAGTAGACAGGGAAATTGGATGGTTTTTTTGGCTGGAGGGTTGGTTATATCTAGGATTGCTCGTGATTGCTGGGGAGAGATGGAAGTCTTTTTTAACTTCTTAAACTATATCTTGTTCCTAGGGCTGGCCCACAACATTTTGGCACCTGAGGTGGGGAGCTCAAATGATGCCCTCATGTCCCCTCGCTTGGGCCAAAACTTTGAAGGTCTCAATTCTGCTTTCTTCCGGTTCTACTCCTCTCATGGGACTGCTCTGCTAATATGCACCAGCAGCAGACACAATTTTCTACACTCTGGGTCCTAGTGGCACCCTCTTCCCGCCCCAGTCTGGCACCTGAGGCGGCCGCCTCAATTCGCCTCATGGTAAGACCAGCCCTGCTTGTTCCCCACAGGGAGGATTCTCTGTGCCAGCACAGAGGCCAATTTTAGTCTCCACCCTTCCATGTGGGTGTGCTAGGCTCTACCCCTGCAAAGCAAATTGCATGACTCAGGCCCTGAGTTATCACTGACTTCCATAGTGAGGCTAATTTCCGCTCCACTCCTCTAAACATCACATCCCACAGAAAGGGTTGTTGGTTCTTGCAGATGTCATCTGTGGCCAGGAAAATTCCTTTTTTTTTACATTTTTGGCTAATGCAAAGATTTTTGAGTGAATTTAGAAATATATGTTGAAACCAGCCTGGGTCTAATCCATTGAAATTCATAACAACAGTCTCTTTCCAATTCTAGTCATATTCTGTTTAATAAAATGTAAAAGGCAATAGCAAATTCCTCACAAAAGCACTCAGCCTGCCAGTGGATCAGGACAAATGGCCCCAGACACTTGACGAGAAGTCCATTGAAGTCAGTGGGGCTTTGCATGAATGCATTGGACTGTGACCTCTGTACCTGTAACCTCATAACAGGAATAGTCCATCTCCGTGCTGTAGCCAGTTTATTCATCAGTTCTGGCTGCATGATGGACCCCCACCGCTTCCATTTTCTACGTGGTTTATATTCATACTACAAAGTATCCTGTCTTGTTCAGGATTTTGGACAAGAATGGTGGAACTCCCCCCTTGACATACAAAAGATTTCTTCAGATTCTCTCTGTGCTTGGGGACCCTGATGCGCCTGTGCGGAACCTGACAGCTGAGGATTTCCAGTAAGTAATTTTTTTACAGAGAAAATAGCTAGTCCTGTACAGAGCTCTTTCTTGCCATCATGAAGGAAGGATTTGACCAGTGTAAATGGCACTATCAGATGATTTGTTGCATTATTTTAATGTAATTAAATAATGGCGTGTCTGTATAAAGAATGTGCAGCTATGGCTAACAGCGCTAAAATTATAACAACATTATTTTCATTGTTGTTGTTACATAGCAACTAGGAGCCCCAGTTATGAGCCAGGTACCCATTTTGCAAGACACTGGGCAAACTCAGACCCAAAAGACAGCGATACTTGGATGTATAAGCAGGAGAATATCATGTACGAATAGGGAAGTGACACTGCCTCTGTATGTGACATTAGCGAGCTCATTATTGGGGTACTGTCACCAGTTCTGGTTTTCACACTTTAAAAAAATAGGTTAAAAAAATGGAAGGGGTACAGAGACAAACTATAAAAGTCATTTGAGGTTTGGAAAAACCTGCATTACAGTGAGACATTCACAAAGCACAATCTATTTAGTTCATCCAAGAGAAGATGGTGAGTTGATCCGATGATCCAGAAACACCTCCATCAGGAGATGATCTCTAATAGCAGAACGCTCGTTAATCTAGTCAACAGAGGCATGACATGAATCAATGGCTGGAAGTTGAAGCTAGACATAATCAGATGGATTTTTACTGGGGCCAGCCCTCAGAGCAGAAATGTGGGATTGCTCCAAGGGCCACAGCCCTGGGAGACCAGAAGCATCCTGAAGGGCAGGGGCAGAAGGGAACCTCCTCCTGGATTAGCAAGGGACAGATGGGGAGGCCAAGTGAAAGAAGCAACTTTGCTTCCTACCCCTGATCAAACTGATCACAGCCTAGGAAGGCCCATCCCCAGAGGTGGGAGAAATGGCTTGGTCAGGAACAGAGGGCTTGGAACCTGCCCTAAGATGCTACAAGCCCAAGGCTGGAAGGGGGAGGCTCTCCCTTCCTGCCCCTGACTAGGAGGAGACAGTGGGGAGGAGGGGCCAGGCGGAAAGCACCTTGGCCCGCCCTGCCCCAAACACTGGGAGTGAGCCGGCATGCTGTGCAAGAACTATGCTGCAGGGTGCTCAGCAAGGCCCGTTGCTGGACCCAGACAGGAGCACTGCTGTCCCATCTCCCTCTGCACCCTACTGAGCTCTCTGCACTCCTGTCCCAGCGGCAGTGCTCTGTGCTCATCCCCACCCTTGCCGGCGTTCCAGGGTGGGGAGACCACGTCCCCTGTCGCTCACCCGGGCTTTCCCTGGTCCACAGCACTCTGACGCTGCCTAGTGTCAGACCGCAGCGGGGATCCTTGTCTCCTGGCTTGGCTGCCTTCAGCATGCAGGCATCTGCTCACAGGTGCAGTCGTGGGCACTGAGGGGGGCACGGCCCCAAGTTTTCACCACGCTGCTGCTGTCTCCCTTCGTGGCTGCGGGATGAGCTCGTTGTGTTTCTAGCTCACAGCGCCCCATAGTGGTTTTTCAAGTAGGCTGCAGATTGAGTTATGCCGCTTGCTTTGCCATGGCTGTACCATGATTAAAGAGGAGACAGAAGAGCTCTCCTTGGTGTGCTCTTCCTCCTGCCCCTTCGTCACATTCTCTCTTTGCAAGAGGCCTCTCTTTTCAATTAGGAGATGTAAGCCTCCTTCTGCGCTGGGCCTGGCTGAGGGTTACCAGGTGCCTCGCCCCGAGGATTTGGATATCCCCCAACAGAGCCAGTCCCCCTGGAGAGGAGGGGAAAGTGAAGGGCTGCAGCGATTGGAACAACACTTGAAAAATCAGGTGATTCTCCCTGTCGATGTACCCATTCCTTTGTCTCTTGTTCTGGATGCCTGCTATAGCTTATTATGCCCTTAGCCTTGCTGCAGATGGCTGTGTCTGATCCCATCAGGCAGGGAGGCTGGTCAGAAAGGATCACTCATCACTTTCAAATCATAGAACCTAGAGTTGGCAGAGACCTCGGGAGTCATCGAGACCAACCCCAACTCAATCATCCCAGCCAGGGCTTTGTCAAACCGGGACTTAACCTCTAGGGATGGAGAGTCCACCCCCTCCCTAGGGAACCCATCCCAGGGCTTCCCCACCCGCCTAGGGAAATAGTTTTTCCTAATATCTAACCTAGACTTCCCCCACTGTGGCTTGAGACCATTGTTCCTCGTTCTGCCATCCGTCACTACTGAGAACAGCCTCTCTCCAGCTTCTTTGGAAGCCCCCTTCAGGGAGTTGAAAGCTGCTCTCAAGTCCCCCCCTCACATGTCTCGTCTGCAGACTTGCTTCATCCCAACTCCAAACAAACAACTCAAGTCCTCCTGGCATCTCAGAAGCCATCTACCAGGCTACGGGAAAAGATCTGTAGTTTGGTGCAGTCACATCCAAGTGGACCCTATTATAAATTGAGAATTCTCCTCTGACAATAATACTTCTGTCAGCTTTTGGGGGGAACTTGAGTTTTGGGGGCCCATCAGGGCCGGACGGAGGCATGGGCGAGCCAGGCAGCTGCCCAGGGTGTCAACCGATGGGGGCGCCTGATGGCAACTGTAAGGGGCGTGCGGCATCCCTTACAGCTGCCCTCAGGCGCCGCACCCCCGGCTCCCGCAGCGCCGGCCCACCCGCATCCCTGTGGTGCCGGCCAGCAACGCCCTTCCCCCTACGGCCGCGGGGCCCTACGTGACCTGGTGCGCACACCAGCAGCAACGGCCAGGCTGGATTGGGCCGCACTTCCGCCGTGCACCCTAGGGGCGGGCCCCGGGCTGTGCGCCAGTGGGCGTAGCCGGGCCGCGCATGCGCCGTACACCCCAGGGGCAGACCTGCGCACCCTAGGGAGGCGGGCCCACTCCCCATGGGTGGGCCCACACATGTGCCATGCGCCCAGGGGTGGCGCCGCGCACCCGTGCCCTGGGCGCCAGAATACCTCGGGCCGGCCCTGGGGCCCATAGACTAAAAGCAGCCTGGTCGCTGGCCTCACACAGAAGCTTGATATATTTGGAGAACTAAGTATTCCACATGGGCTTCCTTTGCCTTTGATGCTTGATTTGACAGTGGCCATGCTATCTCAGGTTTTGGTGTTGCTCTTGGATTGCAGTGCACAGAGCAGCCTTAATTTATAAAGCAGAGGTTGGAGTTTAAACCCCTACATTTGCTAGACCATAAACATCCTGGACTCAGTAAAGACACTGGTTTTATGGCTCATTCCAACAGTCCATAGCCTCTTTTGTTCAATGCCAGCAGATGTGTTAATTTCCCTCTTCCTCTTGAATGTTAAGTCCTTTATGCAAAACAATCTGTCCCATACTGTTCTTACCTGGGATGCTTGGATTGCCTTTCCAGACCTGACCAGAGCTCTGTGCAGGACGAAAGCTTGTCTCTTTCACCTGCATAAGTTGGTCCAATAAAAGATATTGTCTCAGTCACCTTGTGTCTCTTGTATGCTGGGACCAACCCGGCTATAGCCACACAGCAAACAGAGACCTCATAGGCCACCTACTAGCACCAAGACAAGCAACCCTCTATGTTTGGTTGGCTAGGATTGTCTCACGGGTATCACCTGGATTCTTGGCAGGTGATGAGCCTGCTGGAAAGTGATATTGGCTGATTCCCTAGTGCAGGGGGCAAACCCTGTTCATCTGAACCGGAGGAAAAGACTTGGCTTCCATTCTGTATTTCATTTGAATTGAGGGGGCTTCGTGAATAATGCCCAGTTCCAAGAAGGGGTTAACCAAGCCCTGGCTGGGTTGATTGAGTTGGGATTGGTCCTGCCTAGAGCAGGGGGCTGGACTTGATGACCTTCTGAGGTCTCTTCCAGCTCTATGATTCTATGAGTCTATGATTAAGTTTCTTGACCTGCTCCCACTTGTGTGGCCCGTGTTTGGAAATGTAGTGTTTCTCTTGCCCACAGTTCTTTTCTGTTTCATTCACAGGGCATACTCTGTGGTGTTCTGCCTAAAATTGCTGCTGCTTTTTCTTTTTAGGGCTGGGTCGCCAATTTTACTAAACCAAAAACAATTCCGAATTCTCTGCTTCCAAGTACTACAGGACTGAGTCCCTATTTCAGCTTGGGCTGCTTGTCAGTTCGAAGTTTTTTTTATAGATTATCAAACATTTATGCACAGGTAAGAAAGAAAATATTGTGTGGAAATTACACAGTGGTTATCTAGCAGTTTTCCTAAATTAGAGCTAGCCTCCTTCTTGGCGACAGTTGTATGAACGGTGCAAAGTGGCTTGATATAGTGTTTGAAATATTACCTTTGTGTGGACTAGGATTTCAAGGCGTGAACATAAGAATGGCCATACTGGGTCAGACCCATGGTCCAGCTAGCCCAGTATCCTATCTGCCAACAGTGGCCAATGCCAGATGCCCCAGAGGGAGTGAACACAACAGGTAATCCTCATGTGATCCCTCTCCTGTCAGCCATTTCCAGACAAACAGAGGCTAGGGACACCATTCCTACCCATCCTGGTTAATAGCCGTTAATGGACCTAACCTCCATGAATTTATGTAGCTTTTTTTTGAGCCCCGTTAAAGTCCTAATCTTCACAACACCTTCTGGCAAAGAGTTCCGCAGGTTGACTGTGCATTGCTTGAAACAAAACTTTGTTTTGTTTGTTTTAACCTGCTACCTATTAATTTAATTTGGTGACCTCTAGTTCTTATGTTATGGGAATAAGTAAATAACTTTTCCTTATTCACTTTTTCCATACCAGGCATGATTTTATAGACCTCTGTCATATACCCCTTAGTCTCCTCTTTTCTAAGGTGAAAAGTCCAAGTCTTTGTAATCTCTCTTCATATGGGACCCGTTCCAAACCCCTAATCATTTTCGTTGCCCTCCTCTGAACCTTTGCCACTTTGGTGTCAGTCAGCTCTTGTTACCTAGCTCCATCTAATTAACACTTGCTAAAATTGTAGCCAAGACAAATCATTTGTCCTTTGGTGTAGGCTAAAGGGACTGAGTTGGGGGAAGGAGGAGAAGTCTAGGTTGTAACTCAACCAACTAAAATTGAGCTAAAGGTGTTGTTCCAGAGTTAAGTAGGGTTTCCAGGTGACAAGACCTATGGGTATTTTGGCTGCAAGCCAAGCTAAGCAACATCAAATCATCCTTTGCAGATCTTAAATCCTGTATTTGCCAAAATACTCGTTTTTTCATAACTCAAAACCAGATGTACAGAATTTCCACAACGCTTCAGAAGAAATTGCCATTGAGAACAATCATGGAAAATGTCACCCTTTGAGGAGACTTTTCACAGTCTGCATGGGCACAGAAATCCATTTGGGGGATCCATATGCAGGAAAGAAACCACAGTGTTTCATTAACACAAAACACAAGTTATCATTAATTTTTTTAATGAATGAATTTTAAACTTTTTTTAGTGCATGAATCTGAGCAACTATTGATATTGATACTTACCAACAACTGTGTGTCTGGTTTAAAGGATCTTCGGTTTTTATTTTTGCTGCGGGAGGAAATCTCAGTATGAATCTATCCTGGAAGGTCAGGGGGTTGCAGAAAATTATCCCAGAGGATCCTGGAATATTGAGTTTTATGGGTTTTCAGCTCACTCTGGTTTGATGCTGGTGTAAATTGTGGGTCAGTTGAAGTCGATAACTCTGTGTCTCTGTTCCAGTCCAAGAACCATTCTCTGCCACCTGTATCACTCCAAGGACAGCTTCTGTGGAGAGAATTCTTCTATACAGTGGCATCGGCGACACCAAACTTTACCAAAATGGTGGGGAACCCCATCTGCCTTCAAATCAACTGGTACCAGGATTCAGAGGGACTCCACAAGTGGAGAATGGTAACGTGCTGCATTCCTCTTGGAATGGAACTGATCTCTTTAGTTGTTGGCAGTTTCTAGTGCACAAGAATGTATGACACAAACTGTGAATAGCAAATCATATCCCAAAGTACCAGGGAGAGTTAAATGCTTCAGAAGTTATTGACTTCGTCAAGGTTTATATTGACCAGAGCACTGAATAGAGCGCATTCATCTTCGAGACACCTGAGCACAAGGCTAGAAGCCAGGAGACCCTGAGTCTTATTCCATCTTGTTTTCTTGACTGCTGTAATACTCCAATGAGAAAATTCAGAAGGGTTACAAGAGGAAAAGATCTAACTGTCTTAAATGTCTGCCACTAAATGAGGCGGGGACAGAGGACTCTGTTGTCATTCCTGCTCCAGGGTCTTGCAGTTCTGTTTCACCCATCATGGCCCCTGGGCCATGTTTCCTCTAATTTTTTCCATCCATATGCAGAATACATTTTGTTATCTGCTCCAAGGCCTGTGTGGATGTGCACCACCAGTAGAAATACATGCTGCTGGCTTCTGCCAGCTGTGGGCGCTCTGCTGACTAGCTGGGCAGCATTTGAAACTGTCCTGGGAGGGAACACTGCCCCTGGGTATTTTTTATATCCTGATGACTATTTGGAGAGTTTTCCAACCAATCAACCAACCAAACCAACCCCCGGGAGCCTAACCTGCATAAGAGGTACCCAATAGTAATAATTAATATCTAGCTCCCACACACAAACACAACACCTTCTCCAGGCCCCTCAGTGCACTGGATCCATAGAACCATCATGAACATTTTCTTCTTCAACCCACTTGGTGAGCATTGACTGCTCCCCCAAGATATAGGCAAGTGTCTTTATCCATGCTTTATAGCTAGGAAGATGAGCACAGAGCTACGAAATTACTTTCCAAGGGCCACAGAGACACTCACATTCTTCAGCGCCAGGATAGAAACTAACCTCTCATTAGCCTCAATATGCCATGTTAGCCAAGTATCTCCTGAAAAATAGGCTATTTTACATCCCTACTAGGTGAATGCCCTAAGCACTAGGCCAGTGTTTCTTAAAGTGTGTTCCGTAGCACACCGGTGTGCCGCAGAGAACAGAGTTCAGAATGGCCACACTTAAAAGGCAATGCCTGCTCTGCTGAGAAAAGGGCAAACTGCGTTTTTGTTGTTGTTGTTGTTGTTGTTGTTTTTTTGGGTCACCAACTTTTCTCTTGGGAATGGCCGCCTTAAAGGGGCAAGCCTTCTTTTTTTTTTCTCCTCAACAAAAAAATCCTTGGTGTTCCCCATAAAAAAAATTATTGTTTGGTGTTCCTTAGTCTTAAAAAGTTTAAGAAACATTGCACTAGGCTCTAAAGTCATTCTCATTCTCATTCTCATTCCCTTGCCCATTGTCCTAGAATCTAATCCCGCAGTGACTAGATCACTGTCCTTTGTGAACAAGGGTTGCACATTGGGCCCATAGTGCTTGAGCCTCTGACAAAGTGCCTGGCCTCTGTGTATAAAGAAAGGACAGGAGAGAAGAAACAATTGTGGGAGGTGAAAGAGGAATGAAGCACTGTGCATAGTGAGCGGGAGGACTGAAATCTTCTGGGTGTTCTAGGCACAGACGGGCTTTCCGTGGATTGATGCTATCATGACGCAGCTTCATCAGGAAGGTTGGATTCACCACCTTGCTCGCCATGCCGTTGCCTGTTTCCTGACTCGAGGAGACCTCTGGATCAGCTGGGAAGAGGGCATGAAGGTTCGCCATCTTTTCTTTCTTTGCTCATTGGCTTGTTACTGCAAGGTACTTTGAAGAAGCCCCTGTGAAATGCAAACCTTCTGGAGGATTTGAACAATCCTAGAACTGTAGGATGGGAAGGACCCTTCCATGGCAGTTTTATTATGCTGTGCACCTGTGGTCAGGTTATGCGAGAAGCATCGTATTATTTTTAATGCAGTAGTGCTCAGACGCCCCGATTGAGATACTGGCTCTGTTGTGCTGGATGTTGTACCAATACATCCATCGTAAGAGGCAGTTCTTGCCTCCCAGAGCAAATAATCTAAACAACCAGACAAAGATTGGGAAGGAAAATAGAAGCACAAAGAGAAGTGACTGGCTGAATGCCACAGGCCAATAGCAGAGCCAAGAATAGAACCCAGGTCTCCTGAATCCTGACTACAGGTATAAAAATCCAAATTTCAGCTTACTAACCACAAGAGACAAATACATAGTCACAAATGTGTCATAGACAGTCCCTATCTATGCCTCCTAACCAGGTCCTAGGTTCCTACAGGTCTTCTTTCATCATAGCCTGCCCAGAATGACTTCCTTCTGGTAATATACCCCAAATAGTTCCCAGTCTCCCCTGCTCTTAAAGGAATAGCTCTCTTTTTCAGTGTCTCTTTAACAGCCTTTGCCCTTTATTTCACAGACCTGCATTCTTTATTTCCTTGCCATATAGGTGTTCCCCACCCCCACGATGTGTTGTTTTCTCTCTTTCATTTATCATGCAATACAGGTGTTTGAAGAGATGCTGTTAGATGCAGATTACAGCATCAATGCCGGAAACTGGATGTGGTTGTCAGCCAGTGCTTTCTTCCATCAGTACACACGCATTTTCTGTCCTGTCCGCTTTGGCAAACGCACCGATCCAGAAGGGCAGTATATCCGGTAAGAAGACACACAACACAACAACCCTTTTTTAACTATTTCTAGGGACCGATCTGGCTCCTGTTACTGCAGCATCTGAGTACCTTCCAGTCTTAGCTATTGTTGTTCTGCAGTCCAATGGGGTAAGGCAGAGCTGTAACCCTGTTTTCCAGATGGGGTACAGAGCAACTAAGGGA
>JANRFK010003199.1:3273887-3303140 GCA_030068395.1 Apalone spinifera | reverse complement strand
CTGCCAACGCTTGCAGTCTAGCCGTAGGAGGGGTGCTGAAGTTCACCATAGGCTGGATCCAAGTAAGCTGGGGGCTGGACCCAGCCTGAGGGCTCTAGGTTCCCCACCCCTGGACTAGAGGGAGCTTGGCAACCATTTATGCAACTTCAACAAGTGAGGAGGACAGGAGATCTGCCATTTGCCTTCTGATGTGCCCCCTTCATGCTAAGCTCTGTGCCCCACAAATATTGGGCAGCCCCAGAGTCCTGTCAAACATGGTACTAGATAATGTTTCATTGAATTGATCTAATATGACATGACAGCAGGTTGGATAAGGGACTACATATAGCATGGATCTGATTCAGTGTGGTAAATCACCTTTGAGCTAGCCTAGGTGAAAATTTTAGCCTAGAGGAAACTCTTTTGAGAAAGTTATGAAAAAGAGATTCTTATAGAAAAGCCTTTGACAGAGTCGAGTGGAGTTTCTGTCTTATAATACTAACTATGTAGCTCCATGTATAATAAAACAAAGGGAGTCAGAACAGACATTATGTAGGCACGTCTAAGAGATCTTCTGAAATGTTTTGTGCCCGGCACCATTCAGATGCAAGAAATAGAAGGTGAACATTCTTAATCAAATTATTTGAATCCCTTCCTGTGACTGAAGCCTCAATTTTTTCTTCCTAATAATTTTTCTTAATACCATAACTAAGTGATTGTGCTATTTCCATTCATAGATCGGAATATACCACACTTAACTAATAAGATTCAGTGAAAGATGCTCAGCTGATGTAAATCTGCATAGCTCCTTTGAAATGGAGCTCCCTTGATTGACATCATTTGAGGATCTGACGTAAAATATTGTATGGGAAATGCACTTGATGTAAGTAAATGTGGTGCTCATGCTCTGAATGAGATATTGGATAAAGAAATCTCAACCACAAAAAGTATCTGGGAAACTACTCGGGGTACTCCTTTTAGTAGAGTTGTATATGAGCATGGGAGTCTGTTTGGTCAAATTGATATATAGGATCAGGGGCTTTAAAGCACAACATTTGCTCAACTTTTTGAGATTTGACTGAAAAATCAGGACTCAAGAAAGAAATATATGTCAAAAGGAATCAAATGTTGAAGATCTTACACAGTACACCTGAGACTGCACCTAGTATGGAGATGCATAAAGCTGTAAGACAGCTGGTAAAATATAAACAACAAATGAATAGTTGGAACAGAGACATAAAAGTTCTTAAAAGCTGGCTCCCCATGCGTACCAGCTCCTGCCTAGTCCCCTTCCCTCCCCCCCCCCCGTGCTCACACTGCTGCCTCTGATCAGAGACAGACACACGGGGGGTAGAGGGGCAGGCAGCTCCCAAGGAGCCAGTGCTAGCAAAGAGCCTGCTTAAAAGCCAGGTCCCCGTGAGCACAGGCTCCCACTTCGCCCCTTAGTCTCCATCCACAGAAGGGTGATGGGCCAAATTGCTGTGTCCCACTTAGCTACTTGAAATGTTGGGAGTTGTGGGGAAGTGACTTGGCCAAGGTCCACTAGCAAGTCAGTGGCAGAGCTAGAGATAAAACCTAGATCTCCTGAGTTTCCGTCCAGTTCTCTACCCACAAAACTGCCTTTATGCAGTGGTTTTATGCTTTTCCTTTTTCTCCCCCTCCCTAGATGACATGGATGATCCAATGGAAATGCGACTAAAGCGTGAACTCTCTGAAGAAAATTCAAAGAAAGGTAAACGTGCCAGGAACAGAGAACAGACATAGGTTCTTAAGGAATTACCAAGATCTGTAGAATGGCAAAAAGAAGATCCAGACTCTTGTTGGAAAAATCATGTAAACAGTTACTCTTTGTACTGGACAAATGATTTGTACTACCTTTGAGTGCATTTGGGAAATTGGAGTTCTACACAGACCAATTAACGTGCAACACAGTGTGCTTAAAAAAATCACAGCCCCAGAGTCCACGTTACTGCTCTGTGTAGACAAGCCCTAAAACTGCACTTAATTGTATGTGCTAAAGCTACCTGTGGCCTCACAGTCTTCCGTTCAGCAACATGTACTAATGTGCATGTGGAAATGTTAAGCATCTGTGCAGTCCCATTGGTTTCAATATGACTGTTTATGCACTTAAAGTTAGGCATGTGCTAGGTACTTTGTGAAACTGGGACTGCAGCACAGTTTTCTAGAGCAGCACTATTTGCCACCACAGTAAGTTCCTGCAAAAATATAGGGCAATGATTTTTTAAAAAATGTAATGCAAGTAAAGAGTCACTTTAAGTTGAAATCTTACGTTTGTGCAATTTCAAAGAGAAGTCGAGTATCCCACTGGTGTAGGGTTTTATTTGGGGAGGGGGCTGGTGGTTTGTTTTTAAATAGATTTTTGTTGTTGTTGAAGTTTATGACTTATGGAAAGATGAGTCCACAAAGCAATTTGCAATGCATGGTGTCTGCCAGTGTCTCTGGAACAGCTCGTTGAGGAACTGGTGGGAAGGGAAACTCCAGCAGTAATCTGGCATCTCCAGGTTCCTTCATCTCAAAGAGGCCATGAAGTTAGTATGGAAATGGCACAATCATGATAATCAATGGGCCCGTGGAGAGAGGCCAGACATTTCTGGTAATAATACTGGATCATCCAATGGCCTTTGATACGGCTCATGACAAGGCATTGCTGGCACATCTGTAGGACTTGGAAGGATGGAATAAAGTCACAGAGCTCCACAGGCCAGAAGGGGATCAGTCCTGTCTCCTCTGCCATTCAAAGCCTACAGGAAGCTTCTGGGAGAGATGGAATGTGGATGACAATCAGTCCTACAGCTCTTCGTCAGACATAGTGGTTGTCAGGGGACCTAGATAAAGGCGAGTTCTCTGAAGCTCAGGAGGGAGAAGATGAAGGTGTTGCTCATTAGCAAGGGAAAGTATTTTTTAGAGAAAGCACTGGTGCAATTTGTTACTGCTTCCTCTGCTCCAATGTGGTCAACACCCATAGTTTTGGGAATTAACTAGACTCCTCACTGCTTCTAGCCATACACAATGCATTAGTGTCCAGGACACCTTTACCAGCTGCAAATGGAAACAGGGAATATGGATCTTGCCTAGTTTCATTCAATGTGTCGGTCATTACTCACAAGCCTAAAATCTCTCTGTCTAAAAGAGTGACCATCGCTGACCTACATTCATCAAAAGCACTATAACGAGTATCTAGCTCAGGGGTGGCCAACCAGTTAGAGACGAAGAGCCAGAATAGCTGGGGATATAGTGTGAAGAGCTACATATTATATATTTATTTTTATATATTTTTCTATAGATAGATAGATATAGTACACAAAATGTAGTGATAAAAATAACATTACAGGACATTTCGGATAAAAACCAATAAAAAAGTCTCTAGTCACTTAAAAAATTCACAGCCAGTCCATAGATCTTCAGATAACTTGACAAGGAACAAACATAAAATTAAAAAAAAGCTTTAAAAATTCAGTAATATTCTCACACTAAAAAAAAAGCATCCCTACCACGTATTTTAAATTTAACACTACTGCCCTATTATGTCCTGTGACATATGTTTAAAAACTAAACTTGACTGAGAAGTAAATTAGCACAATTTGAAGTGCCTGTTTCACTCCAGCTTGTTGATGTCTGGTATGGTTTCCTCATTTTTTTTTACTTATGAAAATTATGGCTTTTTTATAGTTCTAAAAATTTAGGTCTGTCCCAGACTGCAAATACGAGAGGTTCAAAAACAATAAGGGAGAGACTCATATCTCAGAATAATTGCTTCAGCCTGCCAAACAATATGCCTTTGAATTTTCTTTAAAGAAACACAGTGTAAACCAGGTACATGCTGATTCTTTTTTTGCCCTGGAATTTAAATATGAGATCTGTGCTGGCTGCCTTATTTGGCATCCACAAAGACTTTGAGTTTAAGGTGCTTCAGCCCCTCCTGCTCTAACCCAATGCCCTCCCCACCCCTGCTTCCCCCTCAGCTCTAACCAAATGCCTGGGTCCCGGAACCGCTGCCACCCCATGCACTTCTCCCTCCAGGCACTGGGGCACTTGCTCATGAGCAGTGGCCGTGAGCAGTGGCTGGCCATAAGTGGCTGGCTCAGAACCAGCAAGAGCTGCATTTCTTTAAGCAAAGTGCTGCACATAGCTCAAGAGCCATGGGTTGGCCACCCCTGGTCTACTTGGGATAGCGAGCGGCAGGATGTTTAGTAGAAGTTCAGTATCTCTTGCATTCATTACCATCTGACATGTATTGTTATGCTAATGGGTGCTGATTTCATACACATTAAGTCATTGATGTAGAGATACCTAGGATGAAGCTCTCCATAGAAAGACTAAAAATCAATCATCAAATCATTGCACCAAAGCCCCTAGTAAGGGGACTCTGTGGATTAAAACACTCTCTTGTGAGCAGTTTAACACTTTCCGAAGTCCCTTTGTATTGTAAAGCAGTTGCTCAAAAAGAGGGTTGATGCCCGCACTCACCTTTGGAGACGAGGTAGTGGTGAGTGAGCAGATTTAGGCCTTTGGGTTTCTCAGGTAAAGCCCAGCAGCTGAAGCAGCAGTGAGGATCAATGTCTTGAGCAGAAAGATTTCAAGAGAATGGAGACTCAAGATGTTTGCTTTTTAATCACAAAGCCAATGGTGCTTTAGCTGAAGTTTCTGCAGCAGAGAGTCACCCCTGTACAGTTTGTGACCATCTGTTCAAGGGAATAGAACTTGGATACATTTTGTAAATGAACGAATTGGATTAGGAAAATCCCTAAATCCATATCACTGATTTCTCCTCCAGTGGGAACCTGACCTAAAAGACCCTACAATCTGCTACTGCTCAGCAAAAGGCCAACAATAATTAAATGTAAACTTGGCTGCACATCCCGCTGTGCAGGCTTTCCAGTGGTTAGGAGCTATGATAACCTGAGCACATCGCCAACTGATCAGACTTTCTGTGTTCTCTAGAGTGGGATGTTTGACTGTTATATTTCTGCCATGGAAAGGGCACTCAGTTACCAAAGTGGTGAGCACTTTATAAATACAAAATAATTCTCCATGGCTGCGTCTAGACTGGCCAGTTTTTGCGGAAAATCATCTGCTTTTCTGCAAAAACTTGCCAGCTGTCTACACTGGCCACATGAATTTCCGCAAAAGCACTGACGATCTGATGTAAGATTGTCAGTGCTTTTGCGGAAAAACTATGCTGCTCCCATTTGGGCAAGTCCCTTTTGCGCAAAGGGGCCAGTGTAGACAGCAGATGTTTCTTTTCCGCAAAAAAGCCCCGATCGCGAAAATAGCGATCGGGGCTTTTTTGCGCAAAAGCGCGTCTAGATTGGCCACGGACGCTTTTCCGCAAAAAGTGCTTTTGCGGAAAAGTGTCCGTGCCAATCTAGACGCGCTTTTCCGAAAATGCTTTTAACGGAAAACTTTTCCGTTAAAAGCATTTTCGGAAAATCATGCCAGTCTAGACGTAGCCCATATGATTTAATGTCATGTTTATTTTGTATACAAAAAAAGCCAACCTTTTGCTTTCAGGCTGAATAACATTTACTATAGTCTTCTATTTTTAATGATGCAGCTTATCTTTGGGGAGGATTGTGGTTACATTGTGACCAAAGTTGTTTATATTGGACACTTGCTGTCTCATTTTATTCTGTGGTTCCTGCACCATACAAATGAAGAGCAAACATGAGGCTTTCACCCGTAAATTCTAAGTGAGATCAGGTAATGCAAATAAGAGACTATCGTGACTCAACTTTGACTGACCACAGGGCTGGAACCTGGGTCCTTCCCAGATAAAAGCACAAGCATCACTGCTAAATTCACTAGATATAAACAGTAGCAGATTCATAAATCTCTATCGGTGGACCAGGACTGGGAGCGAGCAGAGGCAGTTTCTTTCCTGGGGTGAATTACAAGTTTCCTCAGTCTGGTGAAGCTCATCCTGATCATGTGAGGTTTACTGGAATTGAAGCCCCATATCAGGCAACTTTCTTTTTTTTTTTTTTTTTTTGGTAACTGACCATACTTGGATTGAAGATAAAGTTTAAACCCAACGGCCTTCAATTGTAGCAACTTCACAGCTTGAGCTAAAGAACTATGGATACAATTTTTAAAAATGGTGAAGTGATTTAGGTGTCTCAGCCTCTGAACTTTAAATAAAACCCTCCTAACTGCCTTAGGCCAGGTCTATACTAGACCCGGAAGGTCGGCTTAAGGTACATAACTCCAGCTATGTAAATAACGTAGCTGGAGTCAAAATACCTTAAGCCGAGTTTGGTGCCATCTTCATAGTGGGAGGTTGATGGGAGCAAATGCTCCTATCAGCTTCCCTTACTCCGCTTGAACTGCAGAGTACTGGCACTGGCCAGGGGTACTCTCAGCGTTCAATTTAGCAGGTCTTTACTAGACCCACTAATTCAAACACCAGAAGATCAATCTCCAGTGTGGCAAGTGGGAGACGTAGCCTAAGTCATTTTGAAAATAGGTCTTAGGGGTCTAGTCACTTAGCCATTTTGAACATTTTACCTGTACTCCATTAGCTGGACACAACAGCAGATTTGTAACTGTCTTATGTGGACCAGCCACTAAAGGAAGCCAAAGGACCGCAAATTCTAATTTGGGTTATAGAACCACGCTCTTTTTTATTTAATTTTTGTCACTATGTGATAGATTTTGTGGTTGTGAACCATAGAGCTGAGATTGGAGCTTTTGTCCAGTTACAAACTTCTCTTCTCACTCAGAAATTTTTCTTTGAGCCAAATTTCTATATTTGGTGCAAATACTTCTTTTTGGTTACCTTCAGCTGTTAATAAAACAAGCAATTCACCACTATTTCATCACCATCGAAGCAGGCCCTACATTTTCTCATTGACACTGCACTCTGTTAGATGAGGCCTGAATCTGGCCTTCCATGGTTTTTTTTAAACAAAGTTAACTCAAATGTGGCTACGCTTTAAAACACCAAACTTCATGTTGTTTGCAGCCAGAAAATAATAGTTCTAAGCCATTAAAAATAGAGTCTGGCATGCATTACACGGTGCGTAATCAGCTGTGGTGCTACTACAGAATTTAGTTAGACACAGTCTATTGTGATACAGAGCCGACTTATCCACGGAGATTCAGTGGAGCTTATACCTGGACATCATGGATAGATAATGTCCAGTGTGTAGTAAATCTAGTACTTACAACCCAATCATAGGCCAAATCTTATTTATTGTTATTTCTGGATGCAGAGAAGGCTTTTGACCGGGTAGAGTGGCAATATTTGTTTGAGCTTATTTTAAAAAGTAGGTTTTCAAGAAACTCTTCTATTTTGGCAGAAAGTCATGTGTAAATCACATCAAACAGCTTTGGTTATTAATGAGCCTAATCCCCTGCCTACCCTCCTCCATTTAGCTTGCACAGAGGGCAGGGATATCCATCTTCCTCTCCTCACTTTTGCCTATCCCTAAATTCATAGGCATGCAGGATTGGAATATATCCATTAAAGAACAAAGAGAATCAGGCTTGGGAATGCTGCCTCTATCAATGCTGTCTGGAGTGGCTGGCAACTGTGAGTGCCTATGTCAGGGCAGACTGTCAGAAAACTGGCAGATACCTCAAACTGATGGTGTGATCTTGTCACAGGGCATCTTGCCCTTCTCTCTGGGGGGTGGGCATCAGGCCTCAGCAGCCCTTCAGTGTACTACCCTGCATGTGTTTCAGTCCCAATTATGGTTGTCTCTGGGTGCACTGGCTGAGGGCCCAAGCCTCTAACACCACCTCTCACTCTCATGGCAGTGTGGCCTAGCAGGTAGAGTCAATGACTATGCCCCTTTCTCTCAGGGGACTGTGGCCTAGCAGCCAGAATCTGTGACAATGCCCCTCTCTCGCAGGGTAGTATGGCCTAGCACCCAGAGTCAATAACAACACCCCTTTCTCACAGGAAGTGTAGTCCAGTGGCCAGAGTCAATAACAACACCCCTCTCAGGGCAGTGTGGCCTAGCAGCCAGAGTCCATAACAATGCCAGTTGTTCTCTCTCAGGGCAGTGTGGCTTAGCAGCCAAAGTCCATAACAATGAGTGCAGTTCCCTTTGTAGGACCTGGGCCCACCTCTGCACCAAGTCCCAGCCCATAGCCCTATGAGCAGTGAAGTGGTCTACCACTATCTTGGCAGGGAATCCCACAGAAACACACCGAGCATGTTCAACTCCCTGCTGTAAGCTACTTCCTAGGAGTTTCTCCCGGGCAGTCCTCCCTGGCTTTTCCCTCCAGACTGGGTGCTTCTCCTGCAATCCCCCGCTGACTGGCCTCCATGTCTTGGTCTGATGGCAGTTCCTTCTTAGGAGCTCTGGCAGCACCTCCCTCCCCTGGTGCAGTCAGCCCAGACTGAGCAGTTCCACAGACCTTTATACTTGGCCTCCAACCTGAGCATGCCCAGCAGGGCCACCTTGGTCAGGTGAACAAGGGTAACCCTCTCTGCCCCAGTGCAGGGTTGGTACACCCCATCACAGGTCTATAATTATATTTCAAAAAGCCAATGACAAATGCGAACTGGAACACTATCTCAGTCTTACAATATAGTCACAGACAGTCCCTTTAGATGCTTCTATCTTGCTACCCAGGCAAACTGTGACTTTGTGATGAAAGGTCATTTATACAGAAAATCAGACCACATCAGGTTGCTCCATCACATACCCCTGATCAATTGATACTCTAGATTTTATACCAAAGACAATCTGCAGCCAATTCTATAGTAAACTAATTAACGGTGCATTAGCTAAGAAAAGGAAATGAGCGTTATTGAGAGGTTAAAGCAAGTAAATATGTACACTGGTGAGTCACTGTAACTACAAATGGTGGCAGCGATGTAATAAACTGTCAGTTTCCCAAACATCTTTCAGATTACTCAGATGGTCTCTGGGGCTCTCTGCTTTGCCTCTGCTGCACTCCCACAGTTCAAACAGTCCAGAGAGCTTTCCTTGAATACATTGCTATTGTTTTCCTTACTCTCACAGAAAACAAGCTGACAGAGTCACTACCCACATGGTTTCTTCCTTTGATGACGGGGAGTGAGGAATCTTTGACCTCCACTCTTCATACACAGTGGCCACTTGCATTGAAATCAGCACTTTTCTGTTAAAGTTCTTCATTTCCATTCCAGTAGGCTGCTGCTGCTGCTTCTTTTTTTCCCTGATGGATTACTTAGTTAATGGGCTATTCCAGTGTGTATGTTTGCTATTACATTATAACAGGATACAGATAAGTGAAAACAATGCAAGTAATAATCCATTAATTTTCATGAACTTTAAACACCAACACACTCTTGCACATTTAACAATTACTTAAATCTATACCAATACACAAGTGAATTGACCTGGATCTTCAGCCTGAGTTGGCATCTGATCTGTCAGCATCTGTCAAGACTGTTCCCCATTCTGTCACTTCAAGTGCAGAAGGTGGGGCCCTGCAAGGCACCTTAAAATACCTTCCTTCTAGTGGCTTCTGTTTTAAAAACTCCCCAAGGTCACAGATTCCCTGACCTTGGAAGGTATGCTCCCACCACCCAAGTGAAGAAAAACACCTTCTTCCTGAGCCCAGGAAGAAATCACTTAGGAACTTCTTCCAGAGGGGTAACCCCAAGCTCTTTTACCACAAGAGAGTTTGAAAAAGCAAACCGTAATCTCTGATAGCTGACCTCTCAGAGTTAGGCATGTATATACAGACCTCTTATTATCTTCCAAAATGCAAGAATCAGATCATAAAAAGGGTGATTTTATTAACAAAACAAAAAGATATACTTGATAAAGCATACATGGCTGCTAGGTGTTATAAAACAACTGAAAAAAGAACAGATTAAAGCACAGAGAATTGTTTCTCTGGGATTCAAATTTAGTTATAGTGTATGGGGGGACAGACTTGGACTCAGCACAGAGTTTAATCAAACAGCAAAACAAAGAAAATAACTTGATTGTGTCTAACTAAAACATTCTCTATCTACTCACATATCTGTACTTCCAAAGTCTAGTCTAATTCTAGACATGGGTATTCCTTTTCTAGGCATGGTTATCCCTGCCAGGTTCAATTCATCTTTCCCCACCCAGCTCTTGGTTTTTAACTCCCACAAAGAAAGGTAGCAAGCAGATTCCCTTTCAACTCAAATCTCAACACTTTCTTTCCATTGGTTCTCCTAGTTCCGTGCCAACATTTCCTATCTACCTGGGTTTAACTCTTTAATTACAGAATGCTGGGTTATTTAGAAAAGGACAGCACCCCTCTAATCACCATCATAGCAAAAGTGAGCAGCCAGTGTCTGCGGACTTGCAGGGTTGTTTCTGATAGGAAAATAATTGGAGATATAAATTATATCTGCTCTTGGTGCAGTCTTGTTTATTTACCAGGAATACACACACAGGCCTGTTTGCCTGAACACAATAGAACAAACAGCAGCAGGCAGCTTCCTTGCCCTGAAATCCCAGGTCTACCCTTCCAGTGAGCTCTGTGCCTAAGAATCTCTCTGCTTCTCTCTCAAGACTACTGGCACGCCTTCTCCTGACTTTCTGCCTCCAATGATAACCATCTCCTTTCATTTGCTACCAGGAAAATCATAGTTAATCTATCTGATTACATACGAGAAGCAGAAGTGGAATTTGTGCTTCTCCAAAGACTATGACAGTGGTCCTCTGTCACAGTTCAGATGTTTTCAAGCATCTTTTCCCCCTGTATTTTGGATCTGTCTGCTTGGAGCCATGCTGCACAAGGCAGGAGAAAGAAGAATGGGAGTAGATGTGCTCCTGTAGTTGCACAAATGCCCCGCAATGTCCCTTTGCAGTTGGAGAGTGGCTTGCACTCTTGATTGAAAAGTTCATGGGGGGGAAATACAGTTGCTTTGTGAGTCTTTTGTTCCCTGTTCCTTCTTCTGCTATTCAATAGACGAACAGGCTGGACTAGCTGACACTGCATAGGCTGGTAGAGGGAAGGGTAAGCATTTGATTTTCCTTCTGCATGCAGGCACTATTTTTTATCTTAGTATATAATCTATTTCTGTTTGGATTGCCCCCCCACTCCTACAGGTATATATCCACAAATTTCTGGTGCAGCAGAAACTCCAGCTGGTTCTTGGTCTATGTTCATAGCTCACCAAATCCCTCTATTCAGCAATATCTAGAAGGATGCCAAGCAGCACAAATATCTCCCTGGAAAGCCACCGCCCTTTTCCATTGTTGTACTTTCAGAATTGCTGTGCTCTCTATCTAATTGATGACTAGATTTTAAAAAGATCATCTGAACATTAACATTATCCCTAAAATAAATTCACACACCCCAGCCTACCAACCCAATCACAACTTAAAGACATTACATTTTTTTAAAAAACGATTATTTCATGCTACCTATAGTTTTAAGCAGGCACTCCTTTCTCAGACACTGCAAAAGCTACCTGAGTAATAAGGATAATGAAACCATTGAATTCCTGAAATGCCAGAATGTGTCTATACTGTGTCCATCAAAAGCAAAGTTATGTTATGTCCAAGGATCTTGTACCCACTTTGAAGGGAAAAGATGTTGGGTCTGTGTAAGAGTGAAATAAGGGGTCTGGGTAATCACTACCATGGTGATGGGGATACAGTAAGGGCAGGCATTATTTCTATGGATTTATAGACATGTTTTCCTCCTTTCCTACTTGCTTGGGATAGATACGCATGTAGCTGTACCAAGGATGTAACTTCTGATAATTACTCTTTGTCTATATCTGTATGTTGTCCTTCTTCCCTCCCTCCTTCCCACCTACTCTGAAAAATATTCAGGGTCATATCGCCTTCCCCCGTAAATTGTTGATTCAGCGAGTTTGTGATGCGAGAATTGCATGCTTTAGCTAAAAAAGCTGTAAACAATAAACAGGGGCGGGTATAATTATATTCATCACATGATAATTATTACTATGCATTATATGGGTGTTCACATTACTAAACTGGGATTTAAGGAGTGATGTAATAAGTGTATTTACATACTGACTCAGATAAAAAGGTGTGTTTGTGTTTAATTTGTTGCTCACTCGGACCAGGGCTTTGGGGGACTGAGGCAAAACAAGTATCTGCAATAAAGCCTGTTTACTCCATCCGCCTCTGAGGCACCTGTTCTTTTCTAACAAAAGAAAAAATATATAATAACTGCTCTTGTGACTGACTTGGCAGGACCTTTGTATGAGAAGGATGAACCCGTTCTGCCTGGGAGCCAGGGGCAGTAAGAGCAGAGGGAGAACACTTGAGGACCTGCCCATTTAAACAGGAGTCAGGCGCAATATGAGTTTATGAGAGGAAGGGAGGAATGGGCCACTGAATGGAAGGAACATTTTTGCCAGAGGCCTGAGTGAATAATGCTCTAGTTTCTGGAATAGGAGAGATGGTACAGGAAACAGAAGCTTGCCCAATGGGATCAGAAGCATGTCCTGTTACAGTCTTAAATACAAGTGGTGGTGGAAAAGAGTCAAGTCCTGCCTGCCACAGTAGTCACTGTCATTGTTCTATAACTGGAACCTCCCCCCCCCCACTATCTACTCCTTCTGCGTCTGCAGCCTAGGATACTCCTGAGATGGAAGAGTAAAACACCACCCTCAGTGACAAAGAGGAGGCTGCAGGACTCCAGGCACGACAGTCTGCACTGTACCCAAAGCCCCTCCTAGGGGAAGCCCTGTGACCATATAGGAGAGGAACAATGAGCCTGAGATTGTGCCTGAAGACTATCATGTGTCCAGCTCCCAAGTCCCATTCAGGAGATGCCCCTGTTTGTCTCCCCTGGACTGTTTTCTGCAGACATTCCCCCCTTGTGTGGGGAAGAGGGAGATCAAGGCCAAGAACACAAGGTCATAGTCACTAAATCTGTATAAGTCTATATGACTACATATAGAGATTCAAGTAGTAGAGAGTAGAAGTATTGGAAACAAATTGTTACATATAAAATAAAATCACAGCACTCCCATTAACAAGATACTCTTAAGTCTAACCAAGTATTGCTCACCCAAAATCCTCGCAGTGCTTTACAGCTAGGTTGGCTATAACCCTTTTTTTATGCAACAAGAATGAAGTCAGTTGCCTCACAGGTTAAGGGCCCCATGTGTTGCATTGCATCCCAAGAGATACCATAACAATCTTGTGTCTTTACTCATAAACCCACATTCACATCCTCAGCTGTATATTTCATCTTAAAAATGTCCTCTTGGGTACATTTCATAATCTTTCATTCCACCCCTGGCTCAGTGTACATTATGAGGTATACAAGACCCAAATGGCCAGACAGGAAGTTAGGTGTCTGTTAACTTCTGCCTAAAAGGAACATTTCTGAGAAAAATCATCTCCTGGTAACCTGCCTAGCTTTAAAATCTGCCTTACCTTTAAAACTGAAGAATATAATTTTCAGCATAAATACATAATTTCTTATATATTATTACTACATACATTTCACAATTATTATGCTGACCAGTGGGCTAGTGACTCTTGGTAGAGAACTCACATACCACCCTTTGATGAAGTATTATGCTCATAACCTAATCAGGGGATAACCGTACAAATCTGCTTTTTGCTCTCTGCCAGTTGGAACCAATGGTCACAGAAAAGAACTCTGGGGAATCAGTAAGGGGTAACTGGGCAGTCAATTAGGGATGACTGGAAAATGAGGAGTCCATGAGGAGTAATTGGGGGATCAGTTGGGTGGTGAGAAAGTAGAAGGTAACTGAGAGGGTCAGTTGGATGAAGTGTAGCGTGTCAGTGGAGCGGTTAGTAAGAGGTAACTAGGAAACAACGGGGGTAATGAGGAGTAGGGAGGTCAATGGGAAGGGCAGTAAGAGGTAAACTGGGGGTAGTTGAGGTGACTGGAGAATGAAGGGGCCAACGTGGCCTTATTTGATCTGAGGAAGTGGGTCTGGCCCACGAAAGCTCATCACCTAATAAACCACCTTGTTAGTCTTTAAAGTGCTGCATAGTCCTGTTTTTTGTTTCAGTATGGCCTTGGTGAGATTTAATTATAGGGGTTGGTGGAAAGAGATGAGGAGTAGGGATGCTGATTTGGAAATTAAGAGTAATTGGGGATTGGTACTTGGGGTGTGAGGGGCTAATGGAGGGCCAGTGAGAGGAAACTGGGGGTCAGTTGGGGTGGCTAGAGAATAAAGGGCCAAGTGTGGGGCTGCAGAATGAAGTTTGGGGCGCAGAGGGTGCATGGGGAGCTTAGTGGGGATCCTTGGGGCAAGCTGAGGGGATGGGATGTGGGGTGTCAGTGGGGGCTAGTGGGTGCCATGGGGACTCAAGGAGTAGCTGGGCCTCCACAATCTGAGCTGCACATGCTGGGGAGCGTTAATACAATCATTTCATTCTTATTTAACAGAACAGGAAGTGAGTCTCATTTACCGGAAGTGTTTCCCACACGCCCGGAAGTGACCTTGAGTCGCGCCTGCGCGGACAGGGGAGCCGGCGGCCAATTCCGCTCGCTCTCATTTTTTTTCTCCCTGTGACCCGGAAGTGGCTGCACGGGCAGTGGCTCCCGATTGGCTCGGAGCGAAGGGCCCTGCCGGAAATACGTGCGCGCCTCCCGCGGGCCGGCTGCCGCCCAGCGAGCGGGGGAGTGAGGCGAGTCCGCGGGCAGCGCGCGCCGCCGCCCAGCACGGAGCCGCCGCGCTCGGGGAGGGCCCTGGGCAGAGCCCCGCGTCGCCGCGGGCGGGCGGGCGCCTCCCGGGCCAGCGCCCCGCGCCATGTCCGGGCCGCCGCTGGGGGCGCCGCAGAGCTGCGAGGCCGGGCCCGGCAGCGGCGCGCAGTGGTGAGTACCCGGCGCCGCGGCTCCCGGCCGGGCCGCTCGCAGGCCGCGCGGGGGCTCCTCTCGGCACCGCGCCGCTTCCCAGCCTGGAGCCTCGCGGGCAGCAGCCGGGGGCGCTAGGGCAGGACCCCGCGGTGCTGGGGCGCCGGGCTCTGGCGTTCCCCGGCGCGCAGAGGCGGGTGCGAAGCGGGTCAGGAGCAAGCCTCCTTGGGCTCCCGGGGAAGGAACGGGAATCGGGGCAGGGAGGGCTGAGCCTGCAGCCTGCGTTCCCTGCTCTGTCCAGTGCTGGATTGGCGCCCTCTGCTCACCAGCTGAGGCACAACGGAGTGCGCTGCGTGCATTCAACCGTGTTACACACACACACACACACACACACACACACACACCCCTGCTCACCAACTGAGGCACAACGGAGTGTGCTGCGTGTATTCAACCGTGTTACACTTACACACACACACACACCTACACCTGCTCACCAACTGAGGCACAACGGAGTGCACTGCGTGCATTCAACCGTGTTACACACACACACCTGCTCACCAACTGAGGCACAATGGAGTGTGCTGCATGCATTCAACCGTGTTACACTTACACACACACACACACCTACACCTGCTCACCAACTGAGGCACAACGGAGTGTGCTGCGTGCATTCAGCTGTGTTACACACACACACCTGCTCACCAACTGAGGCACAACGGAGTGCACTGCGTGCATTCAACCGTGTTACACACACACACCTGCTCACCAACTGAGGCACAATGGAGTGCGCTGCATGCATTCAACCGTGTTATACTTACACACACACACACCCCTACCCACCTGATTTTTGCCTCCATGGTTAAACAAAAGAGCACATTATTTCTCTGTAAAATTTCATTGGGCTTTTGATTGGGCAGCCTTTTCCAGTGGCACAAATTTCTTTAGCAAAGGAAAACATCCCTAATTTTGGGAACCAATGTGTGGCTCCCTGCTCTAGGTCAGTTTCATGGGCAGTACATGCTCCCCCCTTGGGAAGGCTAGGTCCCTTCTCCCTTCCATTTGAGACTCTGCCATGTTTAGAGCTGAAGCCCTACCTCTGTTCTGGCTGAACCTGGCACAGCTCACCACCCTGGGTGTCCAGAGAAGCTCTGAGTCCTGCCATGGTGGAGTCCCAGGGCTGCAACAAGGAATGAAAATGGAGGTTTGAGGAGGCCGAGCTGCGTTACCTAATGCCCATTCAGCTAAGAGTCCCTCACACTGAATGCTACTGATAGTGTTGTGACTTGCAGCCCTGGGTACTCCAGGAAGTGTCACAGCTATGTGTAAACACATGAGTGAGGGAAACTTTTGTACAGTGAGCAATAGTGAGTTAGCCTACTAAATTGTGATCTTCATGGGGAAATTGGCAGGCTCTCATGAGTGACTTAGTCCACATCTTAGAAGTAGAACACGTCCAGTGACTAATACCACCCTTTAAAAAATGCTACACTTCTTACATGTGTTTAATGTTGAAAACTATCTGATCATTACAGGATGGAAGGAATGTCCAGGTCAATAGAGAAGGAATTGTAAAGGACATAGCAATAAGCCCATTTTATGGCAGAGAGACTACCAGGATCCTTGTTTATCTGAGTGTATTTTATTTACAGGGTCATCATGTATACTCAGATTTAAGACACTGCCACCTCAAAGACATCATTGGCATGATACATTATTAGTCTAAGCTCTTTATATAGGCAACAATCTTCCTGAGAGACTGAGCAGGATCTAAGCCAATACTGTTACTAGATAAAGGCTGCACTGCTTTCGCTCCTCCTATGAACATCATCCAGAATAGGTCTATATCACTGTATGGTTTCTCCCAATAAAATGTATAGAAGGGTCTGTTCTTATGCAAACAGAACTGGCCACAGGATTGTTCCCACCAAAGGGAAGAGCAATGACTCTACAGGTGCAATAAATCTCAATGAGGCAAAGATGTTTCTTCCATGGAGCATGAGTCAGAGCAAAACTTCCTCTTTTCACAGCTCTGAGGTTGAGTGGTCTTGCATTATATTTAATCTAGAGAAGGGCAGTTACTCATTCCCACTTGAACTTTTATGTCAGTCAGTATCTTTGCAGGCAGGGTTAACCTTTTTAAGGGAGTAAGCCAAATCTAATCAGTGCAATGTATTAATTCTAATCTAAACAGTCACTAGAAATAGCTCATCACTGTTAATAACTAAGATGGAACCATTGTGCATAGTTTGTCTTCTAGGTAGCTCGCTTGTTGGAGAAGTGCATATTGTTTCAGCCATGTTAGGTTACCTCCTTCAGTGAGGAGAGGAGAGCTGCACTGAGTGGCATGCAGCTTCGAACCCTAGAGGTTATAGAAAGATCAGAGATGCGCTGGTCTACTTCCCTGTAATTGCAGTTCTGGCCTTCCCCTCTGTTGTCTGTCTTCTTCTCTCCCAAGAGGCAAATAAGGAAACTCGATGATGTTTAAAATACACTAAAAAATGGAGAACACACTAGGCCCTATTGTATCAACAATTTCACTGAAAACAGTAAAGAGGCGCTTTACCTCTGATTGTGTGAATCAAGACAGGTTGTTTCCCATGGAGCAGGAGAAGTCTATTAAACAGATGAGTTCAGAACATGATAAGCTGGGATGTACTTTTGAGTTGTGACTTCTAAAAGAACATTCTTTCTCTAGTCCCAGAGCTTCAAACATTCAGAAGAGCAACCAGCTGTGAAAACAGAGCTTACTTATTGAATCTTGAGTCTGTAGAAAAAGCTTTACAGTCTGAATGATCCCTGGACTCTATTTGGGCTTAATCATGACTGAAATCTGAAGTTCTTCAGGCCCTCTGAAATTTAGAAATTAGATTGCTGCATAGTATGTAGACTAAAAATGGACATGGAATTGCAGCAACGGCTTCATAGAGCTTTCTGATTTCTGAATCTCTCGAACATCTAATGCTTCATGAAGAACATCACAGGGGATTCCTGTGATTGGTGCAGGCTGTGGTTCAGAAGTTAACAATCTTTCTTGTTCTGGCAATGAACAACTCTTAAGCCTAATCCATTTTAAGGATTTCTTTATCAACATTGTCACCAAGGAGCATAAAACTAATGCTACAAGTCTTGTGCATCCATCATTGGAAGACGTTCTCATCCTACAATCCTGAAGAGCAAAAGGATTTGTTATGCTTCTGCTAGAACCACCTGGTTAAAGCCAAAGCTCTGAGTCCTTTAGATCAAGCTGGACCTAAATTCTGGAGCAAGATCCCGTAGCCTCTGCTGCAATTTCTGATTTTTTTATCTAGGTTATTGGTTTGATTGTCAAAAATAGGCAATTAATTTCTTTGTGTAGTTTGTTTTTTATTTTACTCTGTCCACATGCTCCCAATTTACAATATGCATTTAGATTTCCACCTTGAAGTTTCAGAGTTAACATCTGAAGAGAATGGAGCCTGAATCATGGTGTCTTCCCAAATTTGTAGCAAATCAGCTCTCCACTAGTGGGTTTATTTACGTGAGGTTCACAAAATGAACAATTTGATGACTGAGGTTAAAGGCACAGTATAAGGTAGCTAAAAGAAAAGAGGGGAAGCTATCGTATCTTCTCACTTCATTGAGGTATCATGCAGGACTGAAAAGGCTTTTGCTTGTTTTGAATTTTTTCCTCTTCAGAGAGAGAGAATCATAATTTTGTTCTTTGTCATTCACATTAGAAATTCAGGGCTTGCCTTTCATAATGATTGCATAGAGAGTTGTTAAGACTATAGTGGAGATGCCATTCTGGTTAACTCAGATTGAGGGTAGTGTTAATTTTGTTCAAATGCAGGTAGGGGAGGGAAGTAACCTACTGAAAGAATATCTATTAACATACATACATGCTTGAGTAAACATTTTGGAGTACAGGTTCTTGAAGGTCCAACATCCTTCTCCTTCAGTCAATGGCTGAGAGAGTTCACAGTATCCAGTGCAACCTTGATGTGTGAGATTTGACATTCCTAATTATTCCAAGGCAAGAAAGAACCAGGGTGGTTTTAAAAAAAAAATTATTTTTATATGGGGATATATCACTGATATATCAATATTAAAAACAACTGTAGAACACAATATTTAAAAATATTCCAAACCCAGATTTTTTTGCTTTTGAATGTCACATTTGACCCTGCTCAAGCATTTTCTGCTGACTGCCCACCATTCCCATATCTGAATAGGAAGTTTAAAAATTGTCATGCACATTGTCACACCTGGACAAAATAAAAGGCCTGGATCTTCAGTAAAGATAGCATCCATATGTCAGTTTCCTTTATCTGTGATAAATGGTGAAAGGGGTGAGACAGGTACATCTGGGACTTATTCCTAAATTTCATAATGAAGAAGTTGGCCAGATCTTTCTAGAGAAGATTTCAACCATCTTATCGCTTTATTTGTAAATGTGTTAGTCTTTAAGGTGCCAAAGGACTCCTCATTGTTTTTGCTGAATCAGACTACATGGCTACTCCTCTGAAACCTGTCATTTTATCACTAATTTTCTTCCTGGAAGCTCATTGCCTTCATGTTTAATTCAGGATTATATTCAAGTTGAAGTACTGAGTCAAGAGCAGAAAATAAACAGTCTGTAATTACCATAAAATAGAAGTGAGAAATGGATATGGGTTACTGAAGAACTAGGGAAAGTTTCTATAAACATGTAATTTTATTTTTTAAAGGGGGGGGAGGCGGGGAGAAGGGAGTGAACCCTAGCAACAATCTGAAACTGTTCAACTCATTTTAAGGATTTCTTTGTCAACATTATCACCAAGGAGCATAAAACTAAAATTAGTAGCTAGAGGCAGGTCCTCTTCCCTGTTCCTTTAGTAATGACAGAGCTGTTAAACTCTGCTTGAATTATAGGAGTTTATCCATAGTTCTTTACTAAAAGAGAATTAAACTTCATTTAAACAAAAATATCATTTACTTACGTGTGAGTGGATTGACCTTTGACTCATCAGTCCATTTATTTACAGTAAGGTTAAATAATTAATACAAAATAATTCATAAATCTTATTCTCTAGCAGAAAGAGACCTGCAAAGTAAAGAAAATATCTTTTAATTCACTTTGATTTCCCCCCCTTCATGATATATAAAGAAAGGTTGAGGTTTTTTTTCAATTTAAGCATTTGATTTTTTAAAAGCCTTTGAAATGTCAGTCCAGGTCTTTCCTAGTGTTGGTAGATGACTCATTGATCATCTCTAGTTTTCTTTGAGTTGTTTAATACATGTTTGTGTTAAACAGATGTCAGTAAAAGCAAACTTTTAAACTGTCAGAATCAAAATTCCTTTAGTTCCCCATTGTTCAGCTTTCACTACACCCGGTTAGTCCTTAGCAAATTGTCCGTACCACAAGTGTACCTCTACAGCACAAGCTTGGCATTGTCTAGAAAACAGTATCGGCTGGTAAAGTCTGCCTTTTGCCTTCTTTTTACATTGGGTTCCAAAATTATAATTAGGGATGTGGTGCAAACAACTCTTCACTTCTTTCTGACCAGCAGATACAGACTCCAGAGCATATTCACTAATCTTAATGGCTCTGTCATTTGTATCTTCCTTTGTTCCTTATCCTTGGGGTGATTAAAAATAAAACAACCCTTTCCCCCCAAAAAACAAACCTCACTTTGGGAGAGAAAGGAGGAGCATGCCTATCATGGAGTTCATCCTCACACTTTTTCTTTTTTCATTAATAGTCACTTTGGGAGCAGGTTGGGGTGCATCTGGACTCCACAAGAGATGCACAAAGCCCAGGCATTTAGCAGTTCCCTGGGTAGGGAATTTTCTGAAAATTCTACACCTGGCTGCAGTATGTGAGCTTTTTACATCTACCAACGGAAAGGTTCTTGAACATGTGTTCATGGAAAAACCCTTCAAAATATGAGCCATGTGTTACAAACTTGTGTGTGACCCAGGAATCAGTGGCTGTCTGCATGAATAATAGTTTTGGGAGGTGTAAAGTGGCCCCATAAATCTAAATGGGATGTTTTACTCTGAATCATGATGACAGTGATTTAAGTGTCCATATTAACTGTTTCACCGGGATCATTTAAGCAGAATCACTTAGATGAAGTACTTACCCATATCTTAAGGTGCCAAAACTCCCATCAGCATCCCATTAAACTAATAAAACCTTCATTTTCCATTCACATCTTCCATACTGCAAATATGTCAGGATTATGGATAAATCAAGATACAAATGTGTTGTCAGGGTAAAAATGTGTCATATTAAAAATGAAAAATGGGGGAAATGTTATTTTCTTTATTATTTGAATGGAGCTGCTGCAGAGGTTTTTATCTGCTGTATTGGAGTACAACGTAGACTGGCAAAGTGAACATAAAATATGTTTGGAAATGAGGTTTCATATCAAAGTGTTGGAGCTGAGAGCTTAACTTTCTAGATTTCAGAGCGAGGAAAGCTCTACAAATGAAAACCATCCAGCCGATACCACAGTGATGATCCATTGAGGAGCCTGACCTCTCTAGCTGTGGCAGGAAGTTGTGCTACTCTGGGAGTGAAGCATCCATTGTTGAATCACCCCAGTGGTGCTGTTTTCGCTGGGAAAGGACAATTTATTAGCCAGCTTCTTGAGCAGATTCTACAATTGGAAGCATGAATGATCCCTCAAAGATTGGTCATTTCCCACATGGGCTGGAAGGTCCAGCTAAATTGCTCACTCACAAGAGACAGAACGCTACATATTTCCAGAAGTTCTTAAGAGGAAGCTGGACCCAGTGTTACTGATGGAGGCTTTTCATCTGCATTGGGGTCAGTAGTAATTCTGTGCATGCCCCATGATGCTGTTGAAGCACAAAGTTCATTGGAACAGAACCAAGATACTGTTGACAGCCCCAACCTGAATTTCTTGGCAGCTCTGATTCTCAGAACTTTCAGAACTGATATCAGAACCATTGAAACCTGCTTCCCAGTTAATAGAATTTCTCATGTTGAGGTCAGAGATTCTCCAACCTAACCCTAGTTTCTCAAGCTGATGTCTTGGTTTCTGTGGTGCTAGGAGCAGTAGCCTGAATGTCCTGGTAAGGTCCAAAAAAATCCTTTTGGAAAGCAGGAAGTCTTCAACCAAGCAAACCTACTTGAAGTGGGATTGATTTTCCATATTTTGAGATGGCCCTCCACCATTTTAATCTTGGACTATCAGTGACAATTGAAATAATCAAAACTGTCATTGAGATCAGTCAGGTTCCATGGGACTGCCATCTTTGTTTTCAGTAAGCTGATGGTCTACATTCACCCTCCAGTAACCAACTTACAGAAACACTTGCTCCATCTATTCCCTCTTGTTTGAGTCCCTTTTAACATTGGATTTGAATATTGTTCTCACAATGATCATGGGGCCTCTGTACCTTTATCAGATAATTTTCTGTGTCATCTCTCTGAATGTGGAATTAATCATGAACCCAGAGAGTTATTTGAGAGGTGGGTCTGTGGACTTGACCCTTCCTACTCCATGTTCCATAAGGTAAAGGGGCTTCTGAATCCTCACTCTAAATATCTATCTAAAATAGCTCTGATTCTGTTTCCATTAGGCAATTAGTCTGCCTTTATCTTTCCTCAAGTCTCACTTACATCCAAGTAGGTCAGGCTTTTAAGTAATTTAAGATCCCCTCAGCAGCTACATAATTTTATAGATAAATTCCTCCATCCTTTTTGTGCTATCTGAAGGCATGAGACTAGGGTCAATAAGTCTCAGCCCAAGTGGATCAGACTACATGCACGTAGGAGTTTACTTAAATTGTGGAAAAGTCACATTTTTCATGGGTTGGTCACAGCATAAATAGCAAATTTTGCAGATGAGTTACACAGCCACAAAATTTGCTATTTATGCTGTGACCAACCTATGACAAATGTGTGATTAATCCATAGCGTTTTAAAATCAGGGGTCCCGACCCAAAAGAGGGTTGCAAGTATGTTGTAGAGAGAGTTGTAGTAATGGTTTACTTCCTTGTGCAATACCTTCAGAGCTGGGTGACCAGAAAGCAGCAGTTGCTCGCCAGGCACCTAGCTCTCTGAAGGCAGAGCTTCTGTCAGCAGCAACGGAGAAGTAAGGGTGTTAGTACAACACCATGCTGTCTTTACTTCTGCTCTGCTGTTGCTGGTGGAGCTGCCTTCAGAGCTGTGTGTCCATCCAGCAACTGCTGCTTTCTGCTTTGCCTTCACAATTGCATGGCTGGAGACCAGATTTCATGAAGGAGACCAGATTGCATGCTCCATGACATGATTTTCATGGCTGCAAATTTGGTAGACCTCTATCTATATGTGGTCATTATTATGATCAGTCAGGTGTTCTGGAGAAAGTGAGATTCTAGTGAGAACTGGTAGATGTGGCTGAGTGAGAGAATAAGTTATCAATTAGCAAAGTCTGTCTATCTTTGTAGCTTTCTCCATTTAGGGACACATGCGGAGAGGGAACCAGCGTTTACTTCTTTCCCTGCATGCTTCTCGCTGCTTTTCTCTCCAGAGTCCAGGAGATATGAAGCACAGACAATGTTCTCTTTACATTCAGCATCATGCCTTTTCCTCACAGTGCTCCAGTGTCTGGTGGGTGGGGATATGGAGTTGGAGTGTAGAATGGTGGGAAAGCAAGAAAGTTGGTTTCTCTTAAGAATCTGGGGATAGTGAAAGATTATACCTCAGGAAGAAAGGCCTTATAGACACGGGAGGAAGGTATTTGGGGACATTTTATTTTTAGCTGAGAAGAATGCCCTGCTACTCTAGTATTTATTAATTAGGTATGAGTAAAAAGTGACAGTGTTTGAAACAGCTGACCCAGTGATGTGTATCAGTAAGGAAACATACGTTTTACCATTGAAATTACTGAAAATTATCTGGGTTGTTTTTTTTTTGTAGTTAGCCAACTTCTAATATACGACTGTAGTGTATAGTTTACAATAATTTGTGCAAATTAATCAAAATATCCATGTTCTGGTCACTTACACTTTTTCTTCTTCCTCTTCTTTTGTTTTTTAAGCATTGCAGGCTGTATGTACCAAGTAGTTCAGACGACTGGGCCGGATGGAAAAAACCTTCTGAAGTTGCTTCCAATCTCTAATTCTTCAGGAAATTTTATGCCACTCGTTCAGTCATCAGTAACGGCTGATACTGCTAAAGGGAACATATCAAGTCCAGTTCATTTTACTTTTAAGACACAGCTTGCCAATAATACCGCATCTTCATCTGTCAAGATACCTGTTTTTAGTTCCACGAATCCTGGAAAGATCATTCTTACAAGGACATTGGATAAACAGGAAAATGTTAGTGTGATCCCTGAAAAAGAGAGCTTGACTACAAAACCAGTTTCTAACACTCAGAGTAATTCTGTTTCAGTTGATAGATTGTCTTTGCAAAATGTTGCAGTGTCAACGTCGTCTAACCAGAGTAATACAGCATATGTATTAGTAAATCCAAAAAGTCTTCCAGTGACTGTGAAGTCTCCTGTGCTGCCTTCTGGGCATCACCTACAGATACCAGCTCATGCAGAAGTGAAATCTGTCCCAGCTTCTTCTTTACCACCTACAGTACAGCAGAAAATACTAGCAGCTGCAGCTACAAATACCTCTGGAGTAGCTGAAGCCACAAAAATGCCAACTGTTATTTATGTGTCACCTGTAAATACAGTGAAAACAGTCGTTCCCAAGCGTTTGCAAACCATTTGTCCAAAACCTGTTACAGAAGCATCAGAACCATTCATACTGACAACTGCACAAACAACAGCAAAGAGTTCTGTTCCACCGATAGTAGCTTCTGATGGCCGGCAGTGTCCAATGAAATGGGTTGTGCAAGAAAATGCCCAGGCATCAGTACCTTACCTTGTTCCCGTAAAGTCATCAAATAACATGGCTTCAAAGATCTTGAAAACCTTGGCAGATATGAAGAACATAGAAAAAAATCCTGCAAATATTTTACAAATCTGTTCTAACAGCCCTAGTGGAAGCCAGACCAAAATCACTCCTATTAAAGATAATGCTCTGGTGATGTACAATGGGAAAGTGTATTTGCTGACTAAAAGAGGATCTGATATTCTGTCAACCCAAGTTGACCAGCAAGCCTCTCCAGGTACTGATGCTCCTTTTAAAAAGGATGCCTCTCAGCTGATAACCAATAAAGTGGTAAATCTTGTGTTGTCAAAAAATAAAGCTATGACACTTGCCCCAAAAGATCCAAAGCCAAGTATAAATACAGAACCTGTTCCGCAACCTGATTTAAGAAGGAACTTAAAATCTGCACCCATTCTACTTCCAAAACCAAGTGTGAATCAAAATATTATTAATACAAACCAGTGCAGGTCTTTGTCCACAACAGGGGGTATTTCAAGTGAAATGAATCCAGTTAAAAAGATGGTGACAGATGAAAACATGCATTGTAACAGCAAAGAGAAGAATCAGGTCCCCAAAGCATCAGCTGCAGTTAAACCTCAGTCCAAACAACACTGTGCTTTCAGTGAAGAACAAAAGGTAACTCTACAGCAAAATGTGCCCACAGTTATCTATGCCAAATTATCTCTACATCCTGATTCTGTGTGTCAGAAGCCAGTGTCATTCAAATACCTTTTTCTTTAAATAAGCATGCTGCCCCCCAAAAGCAATACATTTTTAATCAGTAAGATTGAATTATGCAAATGAACAAAGGTGAGAAGAGGAAAGAAGGGGAAAGCTTGTGTCCATGTTTGCAATGACTGTGATTTTTAATCTGGTAAAAACAAACTAAAAACTCCTGCTGAACCAGACCCCTCTTTCCAAGCTATGCTCCCTTTCAGATGGAACCAAGGAGGAGCTCTCCTTTTGGAAGGAAGAGTAAGTCTTATCAGCAAGACCCAGCCTCTTCTGGGTATTCGGCAAAGAGGGGAGTGCTTATTTGAAATTGTGTTGTGCTCACTTTGAAAGAGACAGAGACGCTGCAGTAGAAAGGTATTTGTGCAAACCTGTTGAAGCCTTGGAAATAGGCTTGCAGGTATAAAAGTGGATGACAGGAAACCACAAATTTTATCTTTCAATATTCAACAGGAAGATGCAAGCAGAGAGGCGAATGATTGACTTTCCTCCATAGTTTCTTCATAGAATCATAGAAGATTAGGGTTGAAAGAGACCTTAAGAGTCATCTAGACCAATCCTCTGCTCAAAGCAGGACCAATCCCAACTAAATCATCCCTGCCAGGGCTTTGTCAAGTCTGACCTTAAAAACCTCTAAGGATGGAGACTCCACCACCTCCCTAAGTAACCTATTCTAGTGTTTTACTGTCTTCCTAGGGAAATAGTTTTTCCTAATATCCAACATAGTCCTCCCCCACTGCAACTTCAAATCATTGCTCCTTGTTCTTTCATCTGTCACCACTGAGAACAGCCTCTCTCCAGCCTCTTTGAAAAACCCCTTCAGGTAGATGAAGGCTGGTATCAAATCCCCCTTCACTCTAGTCTTCTGCAGTTTAAATAAGCCCAAATCCCTCAGTCTCTCCTCTAAAGGCATGTGCTTGAGCCCCCTAATCATTTTCATTTCCCTCCACTGGACCTTCCCCAGTGTGTCCACACCCTTTCTGTGGTGAGGGTTCTAGTGCTGAATAAAGGGGGATAACGCTTCCCTTGATCTGCTGGCAATGCTCTTACTATTGCACCCTAATATGTCTTTAGCCTTCTTGGCTACAAGGGAACCGTGCTGTGTCATATTAAGCTTCTGATCCACTGCAATCCCCAGGTCCTTTTCTGCAGAACTGCTGCTTAGCCAGTTGATACCCAGCCTATAGCAGAGCTTGGGATTCTTCCATCCTAAGTTTTTCCCCTAGTAGCTTGATAAAAAGTGAGGTTAAAATGTCACAATGTATAAGTAGAAGTGAGGACTTCAGTATAAAAACGTACACAAAAATGAAACCAAAAATAGTTTGAAATACTTGTTTATAGGGTGTAATTGGCTGAGCCTGGGCTCTGCTGCAGTCTCTTACCCCGGGTTCCCTTTCGGAGCCACCCCCTTTACTCCTGAGCAGTTTCAGCACTCCTGGCAGGAATTCAGTTCACTCCCAGGATCTTTTTCTAGTCCAAATACCTCTAGTCCGTGGTGACACCAGTTATTGGCTGGGAACAGCCTTCCAGGGCTCCTTGCCCATACCAGCAGCCTTTTCTCCTGGCCGAGCGCCCCCTCCTTTCTCCAGTAGCGAGCATCACTTTTTTAAGCTCCCCTCTTCCTGGTGGAGCAGATTCTGTAGATGCATCTAATTGGCTCTGCTTTCCATCATTGGGATGGGAGTGTGTCCCGTCACATACCACCCCTCATTCTTCAGTCCAGAAATGTTTCTTGCTCAAGTGTCCTCCCAGTTCTATCCTCCTGGGGGGAAAAAAATCCACATTTGCATGTTCCTTCCTTGGTTGGTGCTTCTCCCAGAAGCTACAGAGCTGGAGTGCTAGAGACCAGTGAATAATTGAGGTTGAGTCTTTCATGGTGGCTAGCCACTACAAGGGCACATGGTCTGTGACCAGGGAAAAGAGCTACCAGCAGATACTGTTTGAGGAAGTACACAGTCCATTTGGTAGGCAGAGCCTCCTTCTTAATTGAATTCAACCTCTTCCTGGGAAACAACTTCCTGACTAGATGTGAGATCTTTTCCCTCAAAGTTCTGGGAGAGTGCCGTACCTGCTTAGAGATTAACTCTAGGGTGAACTCTGGGTTGATGAGGCCATCTGCCTGGCTTGCTCACATCTTCAGGGCTTTCACTCACCAGTCATTAGGGTCTTTGCCTTTTAGCACATCGGTGTGATTGATACAGTGTTGAAGAGAAACTGGTGATAGTATTCCATCAGGTCCTGGAAGCACTGTATGTCTTCCTAGTCTGGAGTGTGAGGCATAAATTTATTCATGAACTTTACCTAATACAGGTTTCACAATGCCTCTTTTATCTGGTACATTAAAATAAGTTACTTGTATCACAGCCAATTCACAATAGGACAGCTTAAGTACAGTTAGGATCTCTCCTTTCCTCCTTCCCCAGTGCAGTGCTCCTTCCTTTGTTCTTCAGGGCTTATGATGCTGTGAGTAGACAGCAAGGGAGAGATGATTCGGGGCACCCGTCCCCTTCTTGTAGCCATTTATCATGCAAAGAATAATCTCCAGCTGATGTTCAGGAGAGAAAGTCTGTGGGTCCAAGAACTGTAAGCTGCTTATTTGTCCGAATGTAGATTTGTTTTTTTCCCACACCCTCTCTTCTGCCAAAGTGTGGCCACTCTGCCCGACGTCGGCCCGTCTGATTTCACTGACACCTGGCTGAGGTGCTGACTAGCCTTCTGCCACTGGAGAACTTGTTTGTGACTCCCCTCCAGAACACGTTGAAACAAGGCCTGGGTACTATTAGGCAGTGTTATCCCACGCATTTTACCAGGACAATAATGATCAGCAAATCATAACTTTTTAAATGGTATCTCAAACAGTAGGTTTTGTATAAAATTTATTATAATCTTGGGTACAGGCTGTCACAAACTCCTTCCCTTGGACTCCTACTGAGACCATCAACTGGGGAAAGTCCTACAGACCCCCTCTTCTGCTGCCTCACCCGCTATGTATTTTCCTTCATGTTCTTTGTTCATATACTCCTGTTGTTCACAGGAGCTGCAAATTTATCGAGTTCTTCTCTTCAGTTTCCTTCCTGGTGGGGAGTGAGCTTGAACTATGAGTGGGACCTGCATCTGAGGTCAAGGGCTGCAGCCCTGTTTGCCTCATCAGGCCCTCATCCGAGCTTGGCCTTGTGTCTTGCTAAGGTCACCCTCTCTCCCTGGGGGTAGGTTGGGGTGAGGTTTGTACATGTTTTCATTGCATTCAGGGTGCAACGTCTGCTGGGCAACCCACCTCCGCTTCGTTTTCTGGTTTGCAGTAGCAAGCTTCACCTTAAGCTTCTGCAAGTGGAGCGTGTTCTCCACATTTACATGGTATGGGTTGGTAATGTTTTTCCTGGAATCAGTCCAGGAGGGTAGAAAATGGAAGTGTAGAAGAACTTTTTGATTCTTTATACATGGTGAAATTATACTTCTCCCTATATGCTTTGGTGGAGGATGTCTTCCCACATAGCATGAAGCTATTGATAGAAGAATGGAAGGGTTTTGAAGCAATGACAGAAGAGAAGATAACAGGATGGTGCAGAGTTGTAATCATTCTGCAACATGTTACCATGCTAAAGTTATATGTGCTGTATGATAGCGGTTTTCAAGTATCTAAAAGGGTGTTACAAGGAGGAGGAGAAAAATTGTTCTCCTTGGCCTCTGATGATAGGACAAGAAGCAATGGGCTTAAATTGCAGCAAGAGAGGTTTAGGTTGGACATTAGGAAAAACTTCCTTTGAGTAGTTAAACACTGGAATAAATTGCCTGGGGAGGTTGTGGAATCTCCATCACTGGAAATATTTAAGAGCAGGTTGGATAGACATCGATCAGGGATGATCTAGACCATGGGTTCCCAAACTGGGGGGCATGAGGCGACCTAGCCTTTCCCTGCCCCCC
>JANRFK010003199.1:3260347-3273787 GCA_030068395.1 Apalone spinifera | reverse complement strand
GCTAGATGGACCTTTGGTCTGACCCAGTACGGCCGTTCTTATGTTCTTATATAACCACTGATCTAGACAGTGCTTGGTCCTGCCGTGAGGGCAGAGGATTGGACTGACCTCTCGAGGTCCCTTCCAGTTCTAGTGTTCTATGATTCTATAATTGGTTATTTATGTCATCACGGTCTCACTAACTGCCTTATTCAAAAGCATAGCAACAGCGGACTAGGAGAAAGCAAGCCAACATGAGACATACCGTATCTGTTCCCTTTGGGCCAGGCAGCTGGGTAGTATAGCCCTGTTCTTTGTTCTTAACTATTGATTTCTAGTCTAGATCTTGACTCCTAGGAAGTCAGGCCTATTTCCAGGCCTGGGAAAGTTGCAGCCCTCAGCATTTACCTCCCTTGTAGGGCTTTTGACTAGTTATTGAGTAAAGATAAGAGTTCTGATCAGCACTATGGAGCAGTTCCAGGCTTAGCTAGCAGGGAGAACTGGAGGCAAAAGTTGTGGCATTTGGCAAGAAGGAATTGTGGGAAAAGAGGAGGTGCTTGGTCCGCCACATGCTGTGCCTGGTTGGGGAGAGAAAAAAATGACAGTCACCAGCCCTTTCTCAATGCAGGCCCGTAATTGTACTGCTGTGAGAGGGAGAGGTCCACTCTGGATTATGTGTTGGGGTGGAGTGAGAGGGAGACAGCCTACACTAGACACTTTTTTAAAAAACCATAACCCACATAGAATCATAGAGCTGGAAGAGACCTCAGGAGGCATCAAGTCCAGCCCCCTGCCCAAGGCAGGACCAATCCCAACTAAATCAACCCAGCCAGAGCTTTGGCAAGCCGAGACACATAATAGCCAAAAAATAATATCATGACCCAAACCCCACAATCCTCTGTACTAGGGATATGAAAATGTAACCTTCACACCTACACAGGTTCCCAATACGTGCGGGGAGCCACCTGTCCCCTTTCCCCTCCCACCCCTGCTGCGCTGTTGCCTCTATATCAGAACCAGCAACACTGGAGTGAGGAGCTGGCGGGAACAACCTCCCCATCCCCTCCCCATGTGTAACCATGTAACCTCTGAATTTGTATGTAATTAATCACATTTTAACATCCTGACTCTGTACCCACAAAGGATTGGGGAATACAATGAATCTCAAGTCATTTGGGGGGGGGGGGGAATGCATACTAAGGCTGAGAACCTTTAGATAAAAAAAAATAATTTAAAATACCTTTTCAGTTTTAGTTCATTATTTGTCTCACCACCCAAATCGCGACTGAAGTATGAATTTGTCATCTGCTTTGTGGTAACTTATGCCAGAGCTTTCTCAATACCTGCCACCTCTGTAGAGACCAAATAGTTTCAAATGAATTGCTCCTTCTCTTCCTCTCTCCTCTCACATGGTACACAAATGTGCACACTCACATAGGTATTTATGTGACAAGCCCTGATGGTGAAAGGTTGGCATCAGGTTACAACAACAGTATATACAAGGGACCTGTTTCAGGGCGTCCCTGCTATATGTCCAAGATACGTTCCAAAAAACATGGATGCATAGCGAAACGACATAAAACGGGTTTTTTCCCCACGGCTGATTGGGAGAATTGGTCTCTTTTTTTGCGCGACGTGAGAGCAGGGAACGAGAGGACTTATAATGCAACAGATCCTACAAGTGTCAACGATGTTAGTGCGGAACCGACTTATAGCAAGGACACCCTATACAATCAAAATCCTGGAATTATCGGCAGATTTGAAATGTGGGCAACTGCAAACACACTATGATTTAGGATGATGTCATTGTAATGAATATTTCCTATTCAGTTATCTGTTTCTTGATAGGATGGGTGGCTTCTTTGCCTCCCGTGGTATTATACCAGCAGGACTTGATAATGTTAATTTGTATGCTGTTTTAAAATAAATATGGGAATGAAAAGACAATGATCATATTATAGTATTGTAATTTCCCCAAGCTGATGTTTAATGTTTAATGAATACTTTTTAACAGAAAGTGTTTTATTTATCAGAGAGTGGCTATATCGTTTATATATTGTATTTTTATGATTTCAGATACAAAATGAGGTGGTGTACTCATCAGAAAAGGCTGCTGAAATCAAACATGGGAAACAATACCTTGAATTGAGACAGAAATTTGGTCTCATTAACGAGGAGAGAGTATACCTTAAGAGAATTCTCTTAGGAACTCCTCCCGCAGGATCAGAATCAAGTGTATGCTCCAGTAATAACGTAAAGAATAACGATTCTTGCAGTGCACCACCACAAGAAATGGTGGTAACAAGTAGGAAGCAGAACCATGACGAAGAAAAGGTATCTCAATGTTTATATATTTTGATGTGTATCCTACAGTGGCCTATGGCTACACTTTTTTAAAAGCAGACTTTTAGTGCTTATTAAACTAAAGTTTAACACAAGGGGCATTCGTGTGAAAGATCGGGCAGAGGAAATAGAATGCATAGCTGTTCAACACTATTTCTAGACTAGCAGCCACAAGTGCAGGTAGTGATAGTTGGCACTCATCTGTCGAGCAGACAGAACTCAATTCCCTAAAAACACTTGACCAGTATTCCCTCTAATTGTTTATGTCCATGTGGGGAATCAGCTTTGTTTTGTGTACCGATATGGAGATGATGTGCGACCCATCACTTCCATATTGGTGCACATAACAAAATTCATTCTGCACATGGACAGTCTCTGGCGAGGGTGGGGGCTCAGAGTTGAAGGGGATGAGGGCAGTGGCTGGGGGGTGCAGGCTCTAGGGTGGAACTGTGGATGTGGTGTGCAGGAGGCGGCTGTAGGCTAGGGCCACGGGGTTTGGAGTGTGGGAGCAGGCTAAGGGTAAGCAGTTTGGGTGAAGGTGCAGGATCTTGGTGGAAGTTAGGGTGCAAGAGGGAGCTCAGGGCTGGGGCTCTGGCTTGGTGTGCGGAGTCTGGAGGGGGTGAACACTTGGCCACACACTGCCCTGTGTTTACCTGCAGGCATTGCCCCCTACAGCTCCCATTGGCTAGGATTCTTGGCCAATGGGAGCTGTGTGGGTGGAGCCTCCAGGGAAGGGCAGTACAGGAACACAGCTTCTTGGCACTCACAGTGATGCAGCTCCAGCTAGGTGGGGGGAGGAATGGCAGCATGCAGAGCTGTATTGCTTCCTTTCCTCCCCCCCTTACATCCTCAGGGCTAGTCCCAAACACAGGGGCTTTATGGACTGCAGCCCAGGGCCCCAGACTAACAGGGTCCCTCCTTTCTTAATTCTGTCCTGGTGCTGGGGCCAGAGGAGCATCTCTCTCCCCCAGCTATGGCAGCACTCTGCTGGTCCTGCAATGGCTGGAGCAGTGCACTTGTCCCCTGGCCGCAACAGCTCCGTGCCAAAGCCAAGGGAGTGTTACAGCTCTGAAACATTCCAGCAGCCAGATATAGGAGCAAGAATGTCTCCTTTATCCACGGAGAGAATGAAGTATTTATAGGCAAACATGCAGCTTATTGTCTCACCTTGGAAATTGTTTTCGGCATGGGAATTTCTCCTGGTACTTTCAGTGGCGCAACCTAGTGTTTGATGAGCTTTAGCACTGGCCTCATAGAGCTCCTGCCATCTTTCCAGCAGATGGTCCTGTAGGACCAACACCATTTCAGAATCTTACAGCAGTTTTTCTTATCTTTCCTGATGGCTGTGGGGGAAATCTAGAGGGCAGGTTGTTAGTACTTCTTCAGGTAGAACAAGTCTCTGAATTGGTGGCTGAACAGCACTGAGAGTTTGAAGGATTCACTCCGTTTTCATAATCTCAGCCAATGTGAATCTATTGGGGGGGGGAAATGTAGGAGGTGGAGTTTGGGGAAGATTCATATAAAAAATCTATGCAAAGAATGTGGTGTCTCCTGGAGAAGAATCTCCCTCCAAGCTCCGCCCACCAAACCAGATTGCATACCAGGAAACCTCAATTCCCAGTAGCTGCGATTTGCCATTCCCAGCCAGTGGGAGCTGCGGGAAGCAGTGTGGGCCGAAGGACATGCTGTTGGCTGAGAACGGCAAACCACAGTCAACTGGGAGATGAGGTGCTTTGTGCTTGCGGACACTCTGGGTATACAAAATGTCCCAGGGTGCCAATAGCTTACCTGATGAGCTGGGAATGGAAGTTTGTCAACCCCTGATGTGCAACAATAATGTATACGTGTTGATAAGCCAACACTGCTCTTTGATGCGTCCCTTCATTCACTTACTTTGTACATCTAGTTAAAACACAAGGACAAAAGCAACAAGGTTTGTCTGGAAAGATCTGATCTTTGTAAACCTATTCTCCTTGTCCTTGCTTCTGTCACCTTTCATTAATCCCCCTCTTCAGTATTAGTTCCATTATTTTATTAAGGACAGGAATTAGATCTATGGAGTAGTAGCTGCTAGAGCATAGTAATTTGCCTTTTAAAGGCTAGTGCTGTGTTGGCATTTCCTTGTTCTTCTGGCATTTTTATTTCTTCTCAGAAATAATGGCCAGAGGTACAGTAATTTTGATAATTCTCCAATAAATGAAGATTCATTAGAAGTTCTTTATCCATCTAAGAAGCCCATATCCAACTCCATTGTTTAAAGTTTGACACCAAATATTTCCACTCTACCCAATCAAAAGCTTTTTCATGTTATAATACTAATAATATCAGATGTCAGTGCTTCCTAATTTTCGGTTATCATCCAGAGTGTCTTAATGTAGTTATATAATTACTAACACAGGCTGCAGTCTACTTATTTTGCAAGCTTTCAAATTTTATATAAAATAAAGCATGTGTGTTAGAAAGAGAGACAGACTCATTCGTCAGCCCTTTTGTTTAAACCTAGCAGTTGCGGCTACAGGAGCATTCTTCTCCATTGTATGGGAAGGTCTAGGCTCAGAACCAGCCAAGATAATTAAGGACCCTAGGCAGGTTAGGAGGGCAGCTCCCCTAGGGCTGATTCTCCCCTTTTTGTTTTGCAGTGGGAAACACAAGATTGCAATGTGGGAAAGGCCTCTGTTGGCCAAAGAGAAGGAAGGGGGAAAAGAGGTCCAAGAAGCCTCCCTGATTCCTCTCTTTTTTTTTTTTTTTTTTTTAATTAAACATCTTTCAAGTTACAGAGCAAAGCTATTCAGGAGTCCCGAAGCACCTTAAAGACTAACAGATTTATTTGGGCATAAGCTTTCGTGGGAAAAGATGAAAACTTATGCCCAAATCTGTTAGCCCGTAAGGTGCCTCAGGACTCCTTTGTTGTTTTTGCAGATACAGACTAACATGGCTACTCCTCTGATACTTGTGTCAGTGTAGGTTGGCATCTCTGTGATATCCAATAATTCTCTTTTAAGGAGGCAGAGTGGGTAGCTCCAAGCACATCCAATCCATCCATCCTATTAGATGTCTTGCCTTGGAAGAAGCCTGTTGTGTGTGTGAGATATATAATAATTTATTTGAGTTGCTGAGACCTTGGCCTGTACATTTATAACATGGTTTAACAGGGAATAGGTCAACTGGCTGATCCAATAATATATCTTCCTGAATTGGTTGCTTCTTTCATTGGTGCTGAAAGCTTTATCCCAGTTGTTAAATGTCCATCAGGGCTTATTCACACTCATTTGATGTAGTTCCATAGATAATTTTAAGATGGGCATTGAGGGCCATTGACTCCGGTGGAAGCAGAAGGTTGGGGAGGGTTTTTGTTTGACAAAAGATAGGAAATTGCAGTAAAAATGTGTCCAAGTATCACAGTGAAGTACGTGCAATCCAGGAGACACCAAACCATGACATCTGGACTCTGTCCCCGTGTGTGTCTGCCTTATAATATAGTCTTCAGTGGCACAACTACAAAACATCCATTTCACAGGCCCCCTGCCCTATACAGGTATTGCAACAGGTTGGACTCACCACAGTGGCGCCTGCTGCTGGTCTCCCAGGCAGTTAGCTCTGGCCAGCTCCAGGACATCCTCCTCTGGTGGTGTCTTGCTCACAGTTACCTACCCTTTCCAGCTCCTCTGTGTCAGAACCTGTTCCCCCCCCTACCCCCACACACCATGACATCCCAGCCCCTGGTACTGCTCTCTGGCAGTGGCCACTCTCTGGGTTCCTCCCCTCCTGGATTACCCCATAGCCCATCACCCACCTCAGTGGCAACGCTGCTGTCCTTTGTCTAGCACCTTGCCCAGGGGCCAACTGCCAGCTGTTACTGACCATGCTCATCACACATGTGTGGGGGGGAGAAGGAAGAGGGGGACGACTGCTGCCTCTTTTTTTCCCCTGGCTGACCTTCTGCAGCCTAGTACCCTGGGTCCCTTAGGACCTGAGCCCCCCAGTTAATCAGGGTGGAGCTTTGCTAGGTCCCTAGCTTTGCCCATCACTGCTCTGTCCATGGTACTAGTCTCTGTTAGGCAGCTTAGTCCTGAACTCCCTCTTTTGGCTTGTTTTATACAGCCAGCTGGGCCCTGATTGGCTGCCTTAAACCTTGCCCTGATTGGCTCCTAAAACAGCCATTTCCCAGGCCTGTTTTTAATCCCTTTTATTCCAGTACATAGCAACCGCCGCATCACAGTACAGATACTTGATGATGAGCTGTGAATGACACCCAGGGGTAACATTTAAATTTAAATAACATTCGAACAGAAGCGGAGAGGAAAGCAGCATGCTGTACAGTTGTCTTCAATATTTCATGTATTTCAAATTAATGTAGTTCTAAAAATGATTTCAAATGCAGTGGCTACCAGTGTATGCATCGTTTGTCCTGTTTCTGGTTATTTTGGTTGAGGAAATGTAAAACCTAATGACCTAGTGCTTGTCTACACTAGAAAATTAGGTTAGATTAGCTGCATTGGTTAGGGGTGTAAATTCATAGCCCTGAGCAGCATAGTTAAGGCAACTTAAATACCCATGTAGGCAGCACCAAGGCAGTGGAAGAATTTTTCTGCCAACCTAGCTATGAGCTCTGAGGGAGGCAGATTACTTAGATCCATGGGGAAATTCTCCTGTCAGTGCAGGTAGTGTCTACACTAAAGTGCAGTTCCATTCTAGCCTGTTAAGTGTACACAAACCCTCTGTGTGTTGATAGAGTAGGAAGGAACCGTTTATGGCCAGGATGTAAAGACACCTGGTTCTTTTTTACTGCTGTAAGTAACATACAATCAGTCAGTCAACAACAGCGGTGTTGCTCAGTTACATCACTTGTCAGTTTTCACAATTGGCGGTGTGCAATGTAGGGAGGACGGATCAGCTCTTGGTTTTCTTTTGTTCTGTTGGTGTTGATGTGGGACAGAATTAGATTCTGTAGGTTTACATACTTTATTTGCTTAACTTTGGAGTCTATTTCTCAGCACACTTACCTCACATGACTATAACAAGTTCTAGTATGTGCTTAATAAACATTGGTTATAAAACACTAGAATGATGTGTAATTTAATGTAAATATTGTTTTTTGTTTTTCTTGATATACAGATAATTGTGGACCTGGAACAGGATTTGACTAAAAAAAGAAAAGCAAAACTGTCACCAGTGCCAGAAAATGGAAAGAGAAAGAAAATGGCAGTCAAATCAGCCATCAATTCAAGCGTGGAAAACAATAGCACTAGTCCTGTAATACTTAATGAAAGTATTTCACCCACACCAATCTTATCACAGCAGAAAAATGCCACGTCCTCTATCAGATCTTCTCTTGGGAGGAACTCTGAGCAAGACACATGTGTTCAAGATAACCAAGTTCAAGAGACATGCTGTGCAGCTTTAGATTCTTCTGAAGGAGATGGTTCAACTAGTGAAAGTTCTTTCAGAGAAGATACTTTTCCTTTGACTCCACTGGACTTGGATGAAACAATCAGGGATGAAAAAATAAAACGACTGAAACGGCTTTTGAGAGAACGAGAGGCAGAACTGGAAGAGATTCGTAAAAAGAGGCAGCAGACCTGAAAATTCTAACTAATCATCTGCACCCTATTCATTTTGACTCCCTTGACTTTAGTGACTTAAACAAGAGATTAATTTGACTTACTGCCTCTGAATGTTTAAAATGAACTTAGAATCTAATTTCCTGACATGCGCAGGACATTCATGGGTGCATGTATATAGAGAAGAGGAATCCCCATGGGTAAGGAACATAAGAACTGAATTGTCCAGAATTCTACTTTTGGGGAGCCTATCTGTGTAAAAATATTCATGGTGCAGAAGAAACACCATTTTAATTCTCAGTTCAATGTATTTTCTAGTGTTTATAGTAAGAGCTTTCTGTACTAGTGCTAGAAACTTCTTGTGCTTTGGAATTTCAAGTCCTGGTTTTGGATATGAAATGTAAATCGCAATCCTCAATTGTAGATTTTGTTTTTCTTATTATTATTTAGTGCATGCTGACTTGTGAATTACAGGAAATAAACTAAACATTCAGTTGACCATTTAAGTATTAAAATAATGCTTCAATAAAATTATTTGATCTAGTCATGAAATTTTATACAATAAAAATTGTACAATAAAAAAGGGGATGATTTTATTTATAGACACCATTGTGCTCTTCTGAAGGAAGAGCAAGATCTAGATGGCATAGCAAACAATACCATTGGTTACTGTTAGGACTAATGCAGAGCTTTTAGCTATAAAGAAATGCAGGGCATTTGTCACCTTGATATCAGAGTGTCTTTCACAGGGGAGAGAGAGAGAGTGTGCACTTAGTTTTTTTTACTGTCTGCGGTTTTCAATCGGGCCTGTTATTTAAGAAATCATTTAGTCCAAAGGCTGCTGCAATTTATTGCTGCTACCATGCACATCCCCCCCTTCTCCATCGGGGCATGTGGAAGGAGGGGAGGAAATGTAACTCAGGTTAGTCTTGGTCTCAGTGAATCTTGAGCTATTTCTGGGCTGGTGTAGGATCTTCTGATGTTCTGCTGAGATCCGTGTCTAAATTCAAATTATAACCCTAAATACAACCAAGAACCTTATCCAGTGTACGAGGGCCATGAGGGCTCACAGGCCCCAGGAAGGCTGACTTCAGACCGGGAGATGGCAAGACTAGACTTGAACTGAGGCAAAACAGTGGTGCTTCCAAACGCAAACTGCAAGCCACTTGAGATATCAAAGTGAAGTAGTCAACTGTACAGATGTTCCAAAGATGTTCATGTTCATAGGTTCTCTATTGGATTTGACTTTCTCTTCATGGGGTGCAGAGTCAATGCTGGGCTCTGAAATTAGCTGTCTATTGGGAGAGGTTCTGATCTTCTCTTTTTCCCTTTTGGCTGCACAGGTTAGATGGGGGTGGGGGACAGCAATGGTAACTTAACAAGCATTGTCTACAAGGCACCAGAATGAGAGGTCGTTTGCCATAGACTCTGTGACTGTGTCTACACTGGCGCGATCTCGTGCAAAAGTGGCTGCTCTTGCGCAAAAACTTACTGCCTGTCTACACTGGCCGCGTGTTCTTGCGCAAGTAAACTGACATTCTAATGTATAAAATCAGGGCTTCTTGCACCAGAACTCTGACGCTCCCACTCAGGAATAATCCCTCTTGCGCAAGAGCTTTTCCAGAAGAGGCCAGTGTAGACAGGCAACATGAATTTCTTGCACAAGAAAGCCCTATGGTTAAAATGGCCATCAGAGCTTTCTTGCACAAGAGAGTGTCTACACTGGCATGGATGCTCTTGTGCAAAAGCACATGCAGAAGAACTCTTCCACAAACGAGTTTTTGCGTGAGAACGTGCCAGTGTAGACGTAGCCTGCGTGTGTTTATCCTGCTTCTTTTTTACATACTTTGGCTAGCTGTTAGCTATGTTGACAAATTAACCTATTTGGATCTCAGCATTAAACCTCAATCTCTTGCTGAGGAATGAAAAGAACAGTACGTCCTACTCAGAGCAATAGTTTCAGCCTCTGCAAATTCAACCAGACATTGCTGCATCAACTTCTTTCTAGTCGTATCGTCAATGATTTCTTTGTGGAAATTATATTGGAGACAAAAATAAATAAATCCTGAGATTTTGGGAAACAAGATTTTATCATAATCTCAAGTGAGACGATCATACAGACTTAGGCTGTGTCTAGACTGGCAAGTTTTTCCACAAAAAGCTCAGGGAGATGCCCCTCTCCCCACCGGTCAGCTGAGCTCCCTGCCTACGCAGGAGCTCTGAGCCTCTGTGCGGGGCTCATTAAAGAGCTGTGCAGTCATACAGCCACGCAGTTTACAGTGAACTTTGGTGGCCTGTAGGGATCAGACCATATGAGATTGAACAGGAAGATCTGAAGGAATGGTTTCCCCGGGGTCTAGCTGTGGCAAACAGGCAGTAGAAAAGCCATTTGGAGAAGAGAAGGAAGAGATATTCTCAGTGAAAGAGTGTTAGGGAAATGCAGAGGGATCAGTGCCTGCCAGAGGAGAAACCCCAACAATGCACTGAATGTGGAAAAAGCTCCCATCTAGCATCAGAGCCTCCAGATAGGATAGAAACCAGGAGGCTAGCAGAGACCTCAGGAGTCATAGACTCCAACCCCCTGCCCAAAGCAGGACCAACCCCAACTAAATCATCTGACTTGACCAAGCCCTGGCCGAGGACTTAAAAACTAGGGATGGAAATTCCACCACCTCCCTAGGGAACCCATCCCAGGGCTTTCCCACCTTCCTAGGGAAATAGATTTTCCTAATATCCATCTGAGATCTCCCCTATTTCAACTTGAGACAATTGCTCCTTGTTCCGTTCCTCGTTCTGACACCGCTGAGAACAGCCTGGCTCCATCCTCCTGCTATAAAATCCCCCTCACTCTCCTCTTCTGTAAACTAAATAAGCCCTGTTCCCTTGTAAGTCATGTGCTCCAGCCCCCTCATCATTTTTGTTGCCCTTTGCTGGATTCTCTCTTATATTTAACACCTCATTGACAACAAAAGCTAAGTATGGGACACTTCCAGTCCACTCAATCAGCCTCATTAGCACTGGCACTACAAGTGCCAGGCACTCCACCCACTTCTTTTTCTGAGAATATTCTGAGAGTCCCCCTTTTTTTTTCTCCACTCACGCTCATGTGAAGAAATGGGTTTTGCCCATGGAAGCTCAGTTCATTTCAAAGAATGCAATTTCTCTTACAAAGGAACAGGCAGGATTTCTTACAGACTTACGAAGTAAAAAAATAAATAAATAAACCATTTCTTACTAACTTATAATATCTAATACAAAATACATTGTATATAAGCTGCTATAAAACAACGCTTATGAAACAAAATCTATACAACTACATAAAACAAAGTTATAAAATGAAGCCTATATAACTACTATGTGTCAGGCGTACACCAGTTCCTAGGAGGGACCAAGGAGGGAGAAAAGGGTCTGGCAGAGGAGTTCAACTGTCTGCATTTAACTGCACCTGGGAGTGAGAGGACCTGAGAATCTTCAAGTAAGAGGTGAAGGTAAAGGTACCAGTTGGGAAGAGGCCCACGGGATGCAGCAGCATCTAATTGATGGAAGCAGCATATGGCTGCTGTTGGCTCTGAGGTCTGGTCTACACTAAAGGAGAAAGTCGACTTAAGATACGCAACTTAAAATCTCTTCAGTTGTGTTTTGGCAGCATCCACACAACGGGAGATTAACGGGAGCACATGCTGTTGTCGACTTTCCTTACTCCTTGTGAGGAGCAGGACTACTGGCACCAACGGGAGCACCCTTGCAGTTCAAAACAGCGGGTCTTCACTAGACCTGCTAATTCAAACCCTGGAAGATTGATCGCAGCAGCGTCAATCTTCTCCATAGTGTAGACAAGCCCTGAGTTGGATGTTGGAACCCAGAGTATTGGGTGGGTTCAAATTCCCCCACTGGCAAATTGACCTAAGCCCTGAGAAGGGGAAAAGATGCCTGTAGAAACAGTGCTAGAGATAAAGATCCTGATGAGGGCAGACAGTTTGGTGAACTCATTACTCCCCTGAAAGAGGTCTGTATTGCCTGTGTGACTTGACCAGTGGGCTTACCCCGCTAGCAAGGTCAGCAACATCCAGGGGGCACCAGGAGCAGGACAATGTTCAGTACCATGTTCAGCGGCTACCATGCCTCAAGAGATGAGATTATCAGTCTAGCAAACGTTGTTCCTAGAGCCTGAGCACCATAGATACAGTTCTTCCTTGTTCAGGTTTTATTCCCTGAGTCCTGAGCTGGAAACTCAGATAATGTGAGGAGTCCACTTTCATGACCCCTCTTCATGGGGGGAGGGGCAAAACAATTGGGAGAGGGATGGTTGAGACAGAGGCTTGAGGGAATTGTGACCGTGGTGAGCCTCAAGGTGGTGAGCATTACAAATGGCGAAATAATTGCTGACTTTGAGAGAATGGACTTTGTAAACTGGACCAGAGCCGTCGATGGGACTTGTGCCTATGTTTGTGTACCACAAGGAATACATAAGTACTTAAACTGCAAACGGTGCTACTCCAGCATAGGAGGAGCAGGCTCTGATCAACCACAGGGACAGATTCATGGATGCTGATGTGGGATGCATTACGCCTGGATGGTCTGAAGATCAGGACTTCTCCATGGAGAAATTGGGACATTATTCTGACCATGAGTCTATTATAAAAGGAGTCATTGTCTCTACTAAAACAAATACTCACCAGCAGCCACACAAGCCAAGACAGAAAATCAGGAACCTACTACCCCTGCGACAAACCCTGTTGCCAATTCTGTCAGCATATCTATACAAGAGACACCATCACAGGACCTAACCACAACAGTCACACCATCAGAGGCTCATATGTCTGCACAGCCACTAACGTGATATATGCCAGCAAGTGACAGCAATACCCCTCTGCCATGAAGATTGGCCTCTACGACAAGGGATAAATGGACACAAATCAGACATCAGGAATGGTAACCCACATAAACCTATAGGGGAAGACTTGAACCTCCGTGGACATTCAGTAATGAATTTAAAAGTAGCCATCCCTCTACAAAAGAAGTTCAAAACCTGATTACAAAGGGAGACAGCCGACTTGAAATTAATTTTCAAATTCAATGCCATCAATTTAGGATTTAATAGGGATCTTAACTGGTTAACACATTCCAAAGGCAATTTCCTCTCTTTTTATGTTCACATTTCCACATTAACTGCTGTGAATGAGCCACTTCCACCCTGACTTGATTAGCCTAATTTACACAAGTAGCCTCTTTCTTTTGTTGTCCATATCTAATTTGTTGTCTAATTTGAAGAGTTGGTTTGTTTGTGGATTTGTTTGTGCAAAATAAAGTCATACTTTGCAATTACCTACAGATACCAAAATTTGCATAGGCAATCCTGCCACTTAGATTAGCTGAATGCACTACTTTTTACACCAGAATATGCTGGGTGAAAGGTTTAAATAATAATTTTTGTTTTTCATCGGAAAAAAAAGTCATGACTAGTATGATTAAAGTTCATAAAAATAATTGCTAACAAAATTAAAATCGAGTCATCTATTCAATTGTCATTTTAGTGCAAAGTGCATTTTTTACTATT
>JANRFK010003199.1:3240398-3260247 GCA_030068395.1 Apalone spinifera | reverse complement strand
GACATGCACTATGTTATTTCAGAATAACATCAGTATCCTAAATTGCCACAGGACTCTGTTGTTTTTGCAGATACAGACTAACACAGCTGCACCTTTGAGATGGTCCTCACTGTTATTCCAACGCTCTTACCCTACCCCACCCCCTCCATTGCCACAGCTCATGAAATCATACCTCATCTCAGAAGACCTAGCAAAAGAAGGTTCAGCTGCACACCCCATAAATGTAAGATGGTGGCAGAATGTGCACTTGGCAGATTAAAATCTTGTTGGTGCTGCCTGCAAAACCATTTGGAGGACAGGGTCATCAATGCAGTCCATATTATTGTGTCCTGCTGTATTCTGCAAAATGCCTGTAAGGACAAGGGGCAAAGAGTACATTCCAGACACTGCTGGCTTGCTGAGCTGAAAACAGAACCACACAGTGTAATCATCATGACTGCTGGATTCATGCACACAATGAAGTTAGGGATGCTTTGTATGCCCATGTAATGGGTTTGTACAAATCTGCATATAAGGGTGAAGGAAATGGTATTTGAAGTAGGATCATGTGCTCTGGAAAGTTCACACAAAAACGCTGATGGGGATGACCCTCCTTATAACTTTAGCTCAGTGGGGAGGGTACTTGATGATATGTGAGAGGCAGCTGGTTCAAGCCCCACCTCTGCCTGAAAAGAAGGGATTTGAACTGGAATCAGTCAGCTTTCAGAAGAGAGCTCTGAGCACTAGTACAGAATCGTGCTAAGTTTCTCTGGTCTAATTCTTCTTAGCATATGCACAAAATGCCTCAGGTGACATGTGATCAGGATTCATCATCAAATTTGGTTCCCTGGCTGGACCATTCACTTCCTTGGCCACAGGGCCACGTACTGATGGGGAGTGTGACATGATGCTGAGCCATGACTCCTCTGGTTTAATTAATATTTATTTACTTGAATTAAAGTGGAAGAATTTCAAGAGGTGAAAGTGAGGGAGCACTGCATCACCCTCGGGTGAGGGAACTCATCAGAATCATGGCAGATTCCTCTTCATCTGGACTTGAACCCACATCCTAGGTGCATACCTTACCCAGAGCTGCTCCTTCTGCCAGCTGAATAACAAGAACTTTCCTGATTGGGTCCCCCACATGTGACCTAGAGAAGTGTGTCTTTCATGGTTTGTGACTTACACTGGAGCACAAGCAGGAGAAATGTCCAGGTGCTTAGAAACCTACCGTGAACACTTAGGTATAAGGGAATTTAAAGGCCTACAGGGTTAGACAACAGCTAAGCAGGAGTTTTGCAGCTTGTGGTAGCACTTAAATACTGTTGTGGCTCATACCTTCCACGCCAACACAATGCAAGTGTTTAACCAAGGGAAGTCAGAGGAAGAGTACTCTTTCTGACTTCCTGCTGTGTAAAGAGCTCCATAAGCTGAAATAAGCTATTTCAACGTAAGCTATGGAATTGATGTAGCTCCAAGACACAGCGGTGGGGGAATGGAGAGAGAGTTCCCACTGGTGCCTCCTTGAGACCCTAATCACAAGCAGGTCTGATTCTCTTGCCTTTGTAGTGCTAGGAAAAGCTACTCCAATGTCAGCTCAAGGCTGGGGACACTGACATGAACAGTGCTCAGATGGAGTGGTCTCATGCCCTGCTTATCCCTGTATGCACGTGGAAGCAGGCATAAGGGAAAAGAGGAGCACAACTTGCATTTCTCAACCCTGGATTGCCCCAGAGTGGGGTAGGAAGGCTGGGGTTCTGGGGTTTCTGGCAGCTGGAGAGAGGCAGCGGTGGTTTCATTTTAGAGTTACAGCAGTTTTGTGGGTACTGACTACTTGCTTCAGCCAGCCAATAGAGAAAGAAGGTCCTAGGCTCAACTTGATGGCACTTTATCTGCTGTCTCTTGTGTGGTCTGAATGACCTGATGCTGGCATTCAGCCAGCCTGGAAGAGGAAAGTTGGAAAATCTGACTACTCTGGAACAGCAGCTGACTGAAGAAGAGAAAGGAGCAGACTGGAACGAAACCTTGGTGAGCTGGGGGTTGAAAGAGGAGAGAAACTGGGAATCGGTGTGGGAGACTGGGACTTGCTGGGTGAGGACATGGGAGCTGGGTAGGCAAAGTGAATAGAGGTGAAGAGCCAGGTGCAGGGAACATGCAGGTTGGAGAGGACAAGGCAGAGGGATCAAGCTTGGTGGAACTGGCAGAAGGGTCCCTCCTCAGTAGAGCAGACACACCCCTCCAGAGTCTGGAATGCCCATTTCTCCCATCAACAAATACCTGAGACTAGTGGCAAAACAGCTCATCCCCCTCTAGTGCGGTCCACAGAGGATAACCAGCTGTTCTTCTATGTAATTTCATTAGCTTTGCAGAGCTTTGTGCAGTTGATCTGCCTGCGACCTCCTTGGGCCTACCGCGGACAGGGGCTGCTTCAGATGCCCAGAGTAGTCCCTGCCTGTGATGTGGCAGGCCCTGTGGGGCTGAAGCTGCTCCAACCCTCACCAGTTAACCTGAACTGGTAAGCAGCAACTTCAAGGGTAAAGCTAACTGTTTAACCGATTAACCTTTCACATCCCTAGTATAAGGTAGAACTCATCTCCACCTCTGCCCATCTGTTTAGCAAATCCTCATTCAATGCATCCTACAATGAAAATCACTGTAACTGATTTCCGTGGGAGTTGCATTAGGTTCTGAGTGGAAATCACTTAGAAACTTGTCCAAGGCCTTGCTGTGTGTGTAGAACAGATGGACCAAATCAGCAGAGACATTCAACTTTCCAAAGTCCATTTTATTCTTCATTTTATAAAATGTGTAAGTTCAGAAATGTATTACAGCTTATTGACAATACTGATTAGTGCATTGTTAAGTGCGTTAATTGCAAAGCCCTTTATATGTCGAAGTGACTGAATTTAGTCACTTCTTTAATTGGATGGAATTTTTGATACAAACACTTATAAAAATGTTCAGTATTATTGCTCCTTTCTAAATTCTTGAGATATAGAAGCAGTAAAAGTATGTTTACTCTCCCAGTTAGTTATAAACATTCTCAAATCAACAGTGTGCGTTCATCAGCCACAAAGTTACTGGGTATATTGCAAAAGTTGTGATCACTTAAACTGACATCCGCACGCAAGGAAATTTTCTGTAACAGAAAAAAAAAAAGAGAAAGGAAAGAAAACATAATTTAGCAGAGCTCCACTATTTACTTTGTACTTTCCTCAGAGGAGCTTCTGCAGCCAACTCTGAGCACCCTGAAGTGCACATCACTTAAAAAACTACTTGCCTGCTACGAAAGCAAAATATTAATAACTCAAATAGCCCTGAAATTCTCATAAGGAGATAGTAAGGCATTGTGCAAACTTTTCTCGTGACTATTCACGGGCAAAAGTCTTCACTGCCCTGGAAGGAGATAACTGGCTGATCTACAGGTGACTACAAGTGCAGAGCGTATGCCAGATATAGGATGGTGTAACAGGATCCACCCTTCGGGTGAGCGCTCCTTGGTGGCTGAGGGTAATCTTACAGGCTCTACTCGCCTGTCTGCGGGCAAAACAGTGTCCAGTAAGTAGCTGTAGAACAGGCCTCTTCTTTTACACACACCCCAGTGCGGTTTGCAGGTGGTTTGGGGGGGATCCAGGCCTGCCCACTCCTCTGGGTCTCGACCCAGGGACCCTATAAGTAGCAGTTACCTGCTGAGTATCACATAATTAGTTACTGTCATGTCCCTGGGCCACTTTCCCAGGATGCTGTTCCATCCAGCCCTTCTCTAGGGCCTTGTTGTTGTGTTCCCCTTGTCCGGGGTTCTGCAGGCTTGCCTTCGGCTTCTTGGCTAGCCTTCAGCCATAGAACCTGGCTCCCACCATATATGATGCCCAGCTCCCACTCGGAGCTGTCCAGAGTGCTGGTATTACCCAGTCAGCCCTGGGTCTGCCTGGGTTGAGCTCCAGGATGGAACTGACATGCCCTGGCCTACCAGCTCCTTTTATATCAGCCTGCTGCACCCTGATTGGCTGCAGCGGAGGCTGCCCCTCTGTTTTGCTCAGAGGACCTCTCTACTCCTGCTGTTGCTGGCCAGGGTGCTGAAAGGCCTCCAGCTGGGATGTCAGGCTTTGTCTACCTCATCACAGATGGCAAAACAGTTTTCATTCTAATCCTGTTTTCAGTTACCAAGAATTTTCAGAAACATTCCCCTCTTATACCGAAAAGAAAGGTATGTTGTTATAACTAGGCTGGTTAGACTTTTACCAGCTCTGATATTTGATAAAAGACATCATGTTTATTTTGTGAGTCACTGGGCACAAACTTTACTTTACCTGAAAATCACGGATGTAGGTAAGGAAAAAGCTGAGGAAGGAAAAAGCCAGAGACCATTCTGAAATTGTGCTGATGATGTGAACTATGTAGCCCTGTATTGATGAGAAAATACATCTATGTAATGAGGCTTTTTCAGTGATAGAAGGCTTACATTTTAGCATTTCAAAGAATGGTTACTTAGATCAGTCAGGTCTTTTCCTTTACTTTTATGCAACTTTTTCATAACAGAATAGAGCAAGCTGAATTTACCTGATGTCTGGGAGAGCAAGGGCGAAGTACTCTTTCCCAAGAAGGGTATAGATACATGTACAGATGGTTGCCAATTCCTAACTCACTCTTTTTTGGAACTCATGCATCTTGTACACATTGCATCTAACGTATATTTGGGGCTACAGTGTTGCTTCACTACATAACAGCCTCTAAAGGTCGACTAACAAAGTATAGCTACATCACATATGTACCTTTAACTTGCCTGCTTCCTCTCCTCATGCTTTTGTCTCCTGCTTTCTTCCTTATATTGCTCATACCCACTTCAGTAACCCACCAACCAGCACAGGGTTTCATCTTCAATGCAAAATGTTACCATCTTAAAATGTGACTGAACAGTCTTGTTGGCTGACAGTTCCGATCATAACTTAGTGGTTATGCTAGTCATGGTTAAATCTTTACCAATGATTATTTTAAGATGTTATTAAGTACAGGTTCTGTAAAGTTCTTTTCACACAGTCCTAAAAAATCCTTTGTTCATTAATACATCTCAAGGTATCTAGTCTAATTTAGGGCTTGATTCTGCAACCTTTACTTACAATCAGGCAAGCAATCTCATGTTTCCTCAAACAGTAAAAGTACAGTTGTTTCATTTACTGAAAATGTTTTATGTTAATTCCCAGTTGTTCATACATTTCTCTATATTGGCTCCTGAAGGTCATCTAAAGCACGTAAGAAATGTACACTTTCATTTGAAGGAAAACTGTAGATGCAACCAGTGAGAAATCAAGCACAGAAAAGCAAATACAGGAGATGTGGAAACAGAGTGTTGTTAAATGATCATTCTTTAATGATCAAGATTAAATGATCAATCTTTACTTTGTCTCCCTACACCTAAGAATTAACATGGTCTCTGATTAAAACTTAAGAGTTTGAGAGACACACACACAAGCAAGTAGCAGCAGCTCTTATCCTCTGCCCCCCCTTCCCAATTCCATTCCCCAAGAATAAGCAAATTGCATCCTCTCACCGTGATCCACTAAATCGAACAGCTTGGGTATTCCCATCAGTTAGAAAGTCTGCATTAGCCTTCATACATGGAACACTTTCTCCAAGGCTAAATGCACACAATTTCCTTCATGGAATTGTTTTACATTTTCCTCTCTGCTCTCAAAAATCAGACTTACACTCTCATGTGGGTCCCAGTGCAGCTTCTGGACTAGATTAGTTCCATACAGGCCACTGTATAAAATAACTGAGGAAATAAACACTAAAGAAACAAGTTAAGGAAGATGTGAGATGTTAAATGCCAAATCTGGAAAAAAATATTCACATTAAAATCTAGACCAAGTTTCACCCTGAGGCCAGGTATCTGCATTAATGGGATGGGGGTCTGGGCTCTGAAATGCCAAGTATTTGCTATAGTGAATAGTAGCCTGGAGGTGAAACAGAAAGTTACTTGTTGCAACAAAAGCGTAATTTCTTACCCATAACTAGGAATCTACAAATTCACGGTTCATTCCGGCTAATTTCACACCCAGAGAGTTTGAAAATTAGTTAATTTCATGTTTTCAGATGTTTACATCTGAAATGTCATAGTGTTGTAACCATGGTGATACCACCCCAAAACAGGGTCCTGGAGCGGTTGCAAAGCTGCTGTAGGGGTGCCATGGGATAGCCTTCCTCCCTTCTGTGCTGCCTTGATTGCCCAGCTTCACTCTTGGGACTCCTAGATCAGACTCTTAGAGGGGAGTCTGATCTCCCCTGTCTTGCTGGGAATGTCTCAGCCAGGAGCTCCCAGCTGCTAATCCAGGTCAGTGAGTTTATGGGCTTATGCCCAGGGGCCTAGTCAGTTTGGGGACTCCTTGGAAAAATGAGTACCCCAAGTCTGACTTCCAACTGAGCTGGGGCAAGACATTATTTGTTCTTCCCTTGCACTGCTGTTCCTGAACAGAGATCAGACGCACATCCAGGTATTTCCCCTGGCTGCAAGAAGCTCCGGCTCTGTGCTGCCTCTGTAGGTGGGTCTGATCTCCTCACCACTATTTGAGATTCTTAGTTAATGAATTCCTGAAGTTCTTAAAAATAATTAATGGGGTGGGAACAGTGCATCAGTGGAAGTTGTGGTGGTGGAATCACATGGCTGATGCTTGGATGACAGCCTGGCAGAAGCAGGAGGAGCTAAATTCATGGATTCAAAGATCAGAAAAGCCCACTGTGATCAAGTCTGACTTCCTGTATAACATAGACTATAGGAATTTATTGAACTACAGGAGGCCCCTGACTTGCGACGCGATTCATTCCTGGGGAAGCATCGCAAGTTGGAGGCATTGTAACTCGAGCCCTCATCTACGATAGGCACCGTGTGCCGTTGTAAATGCGGGCTAAGGATGTAAGTGGGGGGTTTCCGGCCCCTTCCACACTTACAAAAATGGTTGTAAGTCCAGGGGCGGTCAGAACTTGGGCGGTCGTATGTTGGAGGCCTCTTGTAATTCCTATCATGACCAAGAGGCTGCTAGGCAACTCTCCAACACCACTTTCTACAGGCCACTATCCTCTGATCCCACTGAGAAGTACCAAAAGAAACTACACCATCTATTCAAGAAATTCCCTGAAGAAGCACAGGAACAAATCTGCACAGACACACCCCTCGAGATTCGACCAGCGGTGTTCTATCTGCTGGACACCCTATCATCTTAGGCATTGGCACTTTTATAGCAGTAGTGTCTGGCTATGTGGACTCTCTCCTCAGGCCTTATACTACGACCACTCCTAGCGATCTTTGACACACCGCTGACTGCCTGAGGAAACTACAATCCATTGGTAATTATCCAGAAAACACCATCCTGGCCACTATGGATGTAGATGCTCTCTTACACCAACATTCCCACAAGGATGGACTACAAGCCATCAGGAACTGTATCCCTGATGATGTCACAGCACAGCTGGTTTCTGAGCTTTGTTACTTTGTCCTCACCCATAACCATTTCAGATTTGGGGATGATTTATACCATCAAGTCAGTGGCACTGCCATGGGCACCCGCATGTCCCCACATCATGCCAACATTTTTATAGCTGACTTCGAACATCACTTCCTCAGCTGATGTCCCAAAGTGCTCCTCCTCTGCCTAGGCTATGCTGATGGCATCTTTATCATATGGACCCCCGGGAAGAAAGCACTTGGAAAAATTCCACAGGGATTTCAACAATTCCACCCATCGAACTCAGCCTGGACCAGTCCACACAAGAGATCCACTTCCTGGACACGCCAGTGCAAATAAGTGATGGTCACATAAACACCACCCTATACTGGAAACATACTGGCCAGTTTAGCTATACTTACCTACACACCTCCAGTTTTCATCCAGAACACATCAGATGACCCATTGTCTACTGCCAAACCCTAAGATATTTGCTCCAATCCCTCAGAGACAAACACCTACAGGAGCTCTATTAAGCATTCTTAAAACTACAATACCCCTCTGAGGAAGTGAAAAAACAGATTAACAGAGTCAGATGGGTATCCAAAAGTTACTTACTACAGGACAGACCCAACAAGGAAAATAACAGAACATCACCGGCATTCACCTACAGCCCTCAGCTAAAACGTTCCAGAACATCAGCAAGGATCTACAACCGATCCTGGAAGATGATCCCTTACTCTCACAGACCTTGGGAGGTAGGCCATTTACCAGCAACTACATACCACACAGCAGAAACACTAACCTCACAGCTTGGTGCTTTGATATCACATTTCCTTGCCATCTTCAGCACACTTGGATGAAATAATCTGCTTTGCAACCTCAGCACATGGTGAACCATTCCTTCTGCCTGCTTTTCACTAGTGACACAGATTATTTACAACAGGGTTAACTCAGTGATTCTTTTCTTTCTGACGTTAGACAAAATCCAAGAGGCCATATGAATAGCGAGCACAATGTAGATTGTAAGGCTATTGACTAGTATGTGTTATATGTTATTTAGCACTGACAATTATTTGAGAGAGACTCTACACCTTTCATTACTCTTTTCATATAGTTATTCTATTTTATGGTTAGCTTATATTACTAATGTTGGATTTCACAACAAAGGATACTGCTTGCGATGCTTGTTCCGCACCACAGTAACACGGTCACTCGGATCCAAAAGATTTTTTGCTGCATTGTGTAGGAAAGGATAGTCTGAACCAGTATGTAAATGACTCCTATTCCAAATGTTAGACAGGCTCCAATTACATGCATATAAAACAGAGGATATTTCTAGGGGGAAAGATAGATATAAATCAAATATAACATATACATAACATTCACAGAACACAATTTAGCTTAATTCAGTGCTGATACCTCCACTTGTATTGAAACTCAGACAATTTATTTCTATAAAAGCTCTGCTTGTGGCTACCATCCCCACTAATGGTTGTGTCCTTACATCTCTCAACTCTCAGTGCTGGGACTGTGTCAGTACTTGAATGGGAGACCTTCAAAAGAAAATTAAATATGGTTAACACTAATTCAGCAGCTGCCAGCTGTGTCAATACATGTTGTCATGGAGCAACTGGCTCCTGGAGTCCACGCTTTCAGATGAAACATAAAACTAAAATCTTGGCCACTTGCAGTAGTTACTGTCACACTTCACTCAAGAACAGAGACTTTAGTGAACTGGCCAGAACAGCAGGAATTTTAGCGCAGTATCTAGGGATAGGTTAACAGTGAACAGACCTGAGAATGACAACATGACCTTCTTTTTATTTAAAAAACAAAACACAAAAAACCCCAAGACCCTTCTTTTTAGTTACCTGGAAGGGCCTTATGACCATGGAAGAATAAAAGCTTTTACTGAGCTCTCATTGGCCACATACTACTTATAATAGTGTTATTGCTACGCTCAAGCCTCCTAAAGGGCACATTATTTGAGCTGGCAGCACTCAGTGTTCTCAATTAAATTTGTTCAGTTGTCACCACATCTCATCATTCAGACACAAAAATCTCAATGCCAGGTCATGGATTCCCATTTAATCATGAAAAGACGTCAGTCTGACTCCTAGGATGGCCTTAATGAGACTGGTCTGTAAAAAGAAGTGGAGAAATTGTTCAGGAGGCTTTGAGGAACGTGAAATGAGAATATGCTCCACAGACACTAGTACTATTATAATCTTGATATTATTCCATTAACTTGTGTCTATACAGCGCCTTCCATCTCAGGACCAAAATATTCTTTATGAAAAAATTGACCCTTACATGATCTTTGCAGTAAACATTCTTATTTCTATTTTACAGATGAGAAAGCCAAGGCACAGAGTTCAAATCCTACATTTTGAAAAAGGCCACTGATTTTTGTGTCCCCCATTTTGACACACTTTGGAGCATGTCTACACTAGGAAACTATTTTGAAATAACTAAAATGGATTTAATAACTCCAAAAATAACAAAATCAAAATAGTGTGTCGACACTGTACAGAAGGCTCAAAATTAGTCCAAGACAGGCTCTGTTAATGTGGACGTGCTACCTCAACTTAGAGCCACAGGAAGCACTGGGGAGTAATTAGTTTGAATTATTCCGGGGAGTAGTTATTTTAAAATAGCATCACTTCCGTTATTTTGAAATAACTATTTTGAAATTAGCGTTATTCCCCAAGGAAAGCAGGAGTACAGATTTCAAAATAACCAGCTTGTTATTTCAAAATAATTGGCTTGGTAGTGTGGATGCTCCCTTTATAAATTTCACCTAAGGGGAGGTTATTTCCACCAGGGCTTAGAGTTGCACGGCACTTGTAGTTCCATTTCAAGTCATTAAGAACTGCAAGTGCCCAGCACTTTTGTAAACGATACACAAGGTGTATCAAGCTGGACACAGAAATGTTGAGTCACCTGTAGTCAGTAACCACTATTGCAAACTTGGCTGCGTGCTACTTGTCCAAGGAAGCCTGTAGTTATAAGATCCTACATCAAGATGTATTCAAAGAAAAATGGGAAGCAACACCAAAGCTGGATAAATAAAGCTCTACAGTTATGCATAGGAGGGCAGGGATCAGGGATTAGATGACCTATTAACCCATTCTATCCTAAAATCTGTACATTTATGAACACAACAGGATCACACAATATAGGCTAAAACTTAGTGGTTCTACTCTGAGATGTGACTGTAAAGATGGAGTCCTGGGGTTTGCTATCTCAATTACTTTAGATAAATGTGGCTGAGTAATAGTCTTTTCTGACTGCCTGTTCTGGAAACTCAAACAAGCTGAAGTCTCGTTGTGCATCACCACCAGTAACAAAAGGTTCTTCAGGTCAAAGCAGGTCCTCGGTGATACCTGTGTAAGCTCGCTGAATGCAACCTCACTGCACAGGTAGAACTGACTAGAAGTTAGCAAACAATTTTCATGTAGGAGAAATTTCACCTTACTCCCTCGTAAGTACGTTTACTCTTCAGTTTTAACAGGGGCTAAGAACAATAAAAGCGTGGCATTAAAACTTTCTTAAATAAGAAAGGGTCACTTCTATTCTTTCTTTTTTAAAAGTAGAAATCCCATTTGAAGTAGAATAAATACTTAAAAGATTTAACAGTAACAAATTGTAAGAGATGAAACAGACTTTACTATTATAAAAAAACCACAGGATTTGTCATAGTAAATCTGACTGTTCATGCAGTTAGACAAGATTTTTGTCTTTGATCACTGTCCAGTTAATGATGCTCAGAAGCGAAAAATATGCACCTTACTGACTATGCACGATAGATTCTCTCCTGCCCCTCCTCAACTTGCAGATGATCTTATGCCATAAAATATGAGAGTGGCTTTCCCTTACTTTAGTTACATAACTACAGATGCGATTAATGGTAATGAAGTTGTCCAGTCCCTTACAAATCTGGCCACTTATTTAATGAAGTGCCAATAAATTCCACTCTGCATCTGTACTGTGAATATCAAATTTCAAATTATGTGTTGCTATGCTGCCATCTCGTGGTCAAACATATTGCAAACATAGGGATCAAGACTCAGCACAAGCAGAGAACTTTTCCTTGGGCTTGTCTGCATTGGAAAATTGACCTGTACAGCTATAGCAGAATAATTATTCTGCTTACTCTGCTATTGCTATAGTGGTCAGTTTTTCCTTGCAGGCAAACCTAAAGAAAATTGCAGCAAGGGAGGTTTAGGTTGGACATTAGGAAACACTAACTGCCTAGTTGATTATACACTGGAATAAATTGCCTAGGAGGTTGTGGAATCTCCATCATTGGAGATAGGTGTCTATCTAACCTGTTCTTAACTATCAGGGATGGTCTAGATCTTGGTCGTGCCATGAGGGCAGGGAACTGGACTTGATGACCTCTCGAGGTCTCTTCCAGTTCTAGTGTGCTATGATTCTATGATTCAGCCTCACCCAGGCACCCATCTGGAAAGAGTTCTATGAGGGTATCCACTGACACCTTCCACAGTTTCAGCTTTGAGCACTATCTGGGGTTCTCAGGTTAGTGTCCCCCGCTACAACCTTTCTGTTCAACCTTCAACCCCATTCCTCTTTCTGCCTCTCGAGTTATCCCTTGTAATTAGTGTATTCTAATTCCTTTTTTTTTTTACTTTTTCTTTTGGATACTCCTTGCCAGCACTGAGTGTCAAGTATGCTAATAAGCATAGCTGCCAAATTCTGGTTTGTACCATGTGCTATTTTAGGTATAATATTTAATTAACTTGCATGTAACTCTAAATTTAGACTTCGTCAAATACATCACCCTCAAGCATTGGTTGGTTTAGGAAATGGAGCTGAATACAACTTGGTGGGCAGAGGGAGGGTGAAACCAATGGGTGGCTGCAGGGAGGTAAGGAAGTGCTGGGGCTCTGGAAGGATAGGATGTGCTAAAGCTCCTGAGAATAGTGGATGCTGGGGCTCCCCATGGGCCAGGGCTTAGCTACAGAATATGTGATACAGCTGGATTTGGGGGGAAAGAGAGAAGGCTGGAGCCTAAAGTCAGTATCAAATCCCTCCACTTTGTGTTTCTGTTCTTACCACTTTCTCTAGCTACCACTTAGCTTCTCATTCCTGGCTCTAATTCAGCAGGAGAAGGAAGCACCTGGACCACAGAAGATTAGGGTTGGAAGAGATCTAAGGAGATTATTTAGTCCAAGCCCCTGCTCAAATCACAACCAATACAACTAAATTATCCCAGCCAGGGCTTTGCCAAGCCGGGACTTCAAAACCTTGAAGGATGGAGATTCTACTACCTCCCTAGGGAACCCATCCCAGTGCTTCACCACCCTCCTAGTGAAGTAATTTTTCCTAATAGCCAACCTAGACCTCCCCCACTACAACTTGAGACCATTGCTCCTTGTTCTATCGTCTGTTACCACTGAGAACAGCCTCTCTCCATCCTCTTTGGAACCCCCCTTTAGGTAGCTGAAGGCTGCTCTCAAATCCCCCCTCACTCTTCCCCTCAGTAAACTAAATAACCTCAGTTCCCTCAGTCTCTTTTCATAAGTCATGTGCCCCAACTCCCTAATCATTTTCATTGCCCTCCACTGGACACTCTCTCTCATATGTCCACATCCTTTCTGTAGTGGCGGGCCCAAAACTGGATGCAATATTTCAAAGGTGGCCTCACTAGTGCCAAATAGAGGGGTATAATTGCTTCTCTTGACCTGCTGGCAGTGCTCCTACTAATGCAGCCCAATAGGCCATTAGCCTGCTTGGGTCCTTGCTCAGGAGACACCCCAGTAGCCAAAAAATATAACTGCAAACAAAATGCCAGCAGCCTTTGGCGGATCAGCTGGATGCATGAGACTCCACCTGAAATGCGGGCATGTATGACATGGTTGCCAAATGTGTATCTGTCACCATCATATGGGAGACATCTGGAAGTTGGACACGGAATATCTTGTTTGCGGTGTGAAGATTTAAAAGAGGGAAAACTCTGAAAAGGAAGTTAATGTTGTAGAGAAAAACACAGTTGCGACACAGGAGGATAGGGATGACTAGGGCATGTAATTATTTCGAAAACCTCTGATGCTTTGAAACAAAATATACATAAAAGACCATATTTTCAGAGGTGTTGGGCACCTACAGCTATGAATTAAGCTTGTGAGGGTTCAGCGTCTCTGAAATCTGGTCCAAATACCGGATAATCATTCCCTTCTAACATCCAGAAAACTGCAGACAGAACACAAACCTGGAAGTTGGCAATAATGCAAAGTCCAAAGCAGCTTATCACTCCGAGTGTAAAACCAGCCTTATTTAGTCTGGCAATCTTAGATTCCCTTGGATTCAGAGCATAAACCTGTTTATAGCGAACATACACGGTAGCAATACCTGTGAACAAACAACCCACAAGCATTGAGGCTTAAGTAAACAAGGAGACTGTTCTTGTCAACTGTAACATGGTATGAGGCAGAAGTAATTGACATTTAAAAGGCAAAAATTAAATTAGTGTGACATTAAGGCAGAGGTGGGCAAAAGGGTCGCCATGGGCCGCATCCAGTCCACCAAGCGAGGTGATCCGGCCAGTGGAGGCCCTGCCACTCCCCACATACCCCAGGCCAACCAGGGCTTGGGGCCAGGGGGAAGTGCGCAAAGACTCCTCTCACCCTGCGAGGGATGCGGTGCTTTTGAGCACTGCATGCTCCTTGCAGTACAGGTGCAGGGCGGAAGGAGACTCCATGCGCTCCCCCACCCCAGGCCAATCAGGTCTTGCAGGCAAAGGGAGTGCGGGAGGAGACTTCTCCTCCAGCCCTGCACGGGGCTCAGAACTTAAAGCTGGCAGTTGACTCAAAGTGCAGCACTCCCTTGCAGGGCGGGGACAGGGAGTGAGAGACTTCACATGCTCCCTCTCCCCAGGCCCTGATTGATCTAGGAGCAGAAGAGGGAGCACGTGAAGCCTCCTCGCACCACCAGGGGCATGGGTATTTAGAAGGAACTGCCAGCTGTTCAGAACAGCTGGCTGTTCTCTGTGGGAGGGAGGGGCAAACATTTTGCATGCTCCCGTACCCCCAGACCAATCATGGTCTGTGGGTGGGGAAACACGGAAGTGTCCTGGTCCCGCCCCTTCTGCCTGAGGCCCTGTCCCTTTCGGGGCAGCCCGGGGCCACTTCAAAAATGTCTGAAGTGGCCCCTAGTCAAAAATTATTGCCCACCACTGCATTAACCCCTGGTCTGTATTAGTGAGGTAAATTGATCTCAATTATGCTCATAAAGTTATGTAAGTCAAGTGACTTAAGATGGCTAGACTTACTGCCATGTCTACACCACGCTATGTCAACAGATGCTCGCCCACTGACATAGCTTCCACCTCTCAAGGAGGAGGACTACTGAAGTCAACTGAAGAGCACTCTGCCATTGACTTATCATGTTTTTCTCGGACCCACTACACTGAAGTCACTGCATCAATCGCAGCAGTGCTAATTTAGCCAGTAGCAAAGACAAGCCCTAAGAAAGCAAAGAACTCAAGTAAGGAAATAAAGGAAATAAAGTGAAGTGATGGAAATGATCTGAAAAAAGGAATGCAGGGTTTGTGATCCCAGCTTAGATTAAACTGATTTTTTAACACACGTGTCACTACAGGGCACAGTTAAGGTTATTCACATATCCTTAATGGGCATTTTCATACCTTAACATGTCTTGATTTCTTTTAAGCTTACCCTTACCTATGAACACAACTCATTGTTTTTAAACTCTTAGAGGGGTAGCCGAGTTAGTCTGTAACTTTAAAAATGGGTAGTCCTGTAGCACCTTAGAGACTCACAAAAATATAGATATAGTATATAGCTTTTGTTGTTTTTAAAGTTACACACCAACACGGCTGCCCTCTGAGATTCCTTACCTATGAGTTTCCTGCACTAATAAATGCTTGTTTTGGGGAAAATTACAACCACCCTATAATTCATTTCACCCTAAATAACTAGAGCTGATGTAGATACAAAATTTGTATCCATGTCCACATCTGTATCTGTAAAAACTAGCTGTGCATCTCTGCATCCACATCTGTGGATGTGGGTACTCATGGATATGCAAGGCTCTATAAATAACTGATCTGTAGTCTCAGCTTCATACTCTTAATGTAGCTTTTTGCCTGAGATCATGGGTATTTAGAAATAATGCAACTAACTAACTTAGCTATTCTGTTTAATAACTTATATTCCAGAAGTGCTTACAATGTGCTAGAAATCATTTTATCTACTTACCTAAGAAAGTGGAAATATTTAACATAATCCCAAATAAGCATCTTTCAGGAGGTATTGTCCCTGTGTCACTGTAAGAAAAACAGTATATGGAATATGGTTTTACATCATGTAGTGTAAATTCCCACCACAGAAATGCATCTTTTATAAGAGAAGGGAAGGAAAGGAAAAGCTGGGTCATGAAGCATTCAAAATACGTTTCACCTATTTTGTTATACATGTAAGCAATTTACTATGTTAGTTTCCAGGGATGCAGAAGCCAATCTGACTGCCTTTTTTGTTATGGGCACAATGTTTTTAGAACAGGAACAATATGTACAATCCAACACAACTATCCTTTTATGTTTGTTAATTATATACAAAAAGTTAAAAGACAGTTAAAATCGCAAAATGAATAACACTAAGGTCAAGATTAAGGTTCCAACTGTACATATAGATTGCAATACAGATTTTAATTATACGATCACTCATTTGCAAAAGATACTTGCCTCATTCAGTGCACAAGCTAGTCTGTATATGGTGAATGAAGGAGCTGTTCACTAATTTTTATACTTGACTGTTAAACATGTGGTCCCATACCTTATTTGCTGCATATGACCAAATATCTGCCCGATTCACTACAAACAAGGCAGACTTGGTAGAGTTAAATTTTTAAACCTGTAAATGAAGGGCAACATATTCAAAAGTGACAAATAGGTTGGGAACCGCAATTTTTGGGTACCCAACGTGAAATATTTCAGTGGGGTCTGACTTTCTGAAGTGGACACTCAGCACTTTCCGAAAGAAAGGCCCTGTTAAAGTGCCTTAAATTTGGCTCTTAGAATCTCTGGAAAATATTGCCTGACATTTCTGAAACTCCATTATACCATGGAAGAGCTCTGAGCAAATCTATTAGGAGATCAAAAAGGTGGTAGCAGTAATAACAAATGCAAAGATGGGGTATCAAGACTCCAGGCAGAGTGGTTCTCCAATTCTAAGGGTGAAGCTGTCATACCCACATAAATAAGCAGTAACATTAGAAAGGAAAAAAACAACAACTGGTCTGGTAGCACTTTATAGACTAACAAAACATGTAGATGGTATCATGAGCTTTTGTGGGCACAGCCCACTTCTTCAACTCCGGTCATCTGAAGAAGTAGGCTGTGCCCACGAAAGCTTATGATACCATCTACATGTTTTGTTAGTCTATAAAGTGCTACCAGACCATTTGTTGTTTTTTTCTGTAACAGACTAACTCAGCTACCCCCGAAGCATTAGAAAGGAAAGTTTTAAAGAGATTAAACAATTTAGTGAAAAGTTTTCATTGCTAATTTAACTTTGTAGAGTCTTGTGCAAAGGCCAGCATGAGGCCTTAGAGCTGCTTAAATTCCTTTAAGCCCTATTCTGAGGACCAAAGTAGGAATTAAGTGGAACAAAGACTGGCACTGGCTTTCCACATGGAGTGAATCTCGTATTATGTAACTAACAATGTTATAACACTCTTAACAGGAACTAAAAACTGTGGGTTAAAAAAAAAAAAAAAAAAGCCTGAATCAGAAGTTAACACTGAAATTGGCCTAACAAAGTAAAGCACATGACACAGATGAGAAATACACTAAGGAATATAGAATCATAGAACACTAGAACTGGAAGGGACCTTGAGAGGGCATCAAGTCCAGTCCCCTGCCCTCACGGCAGGACCAAACACTGTCTAGACCATCCCTGATAAATGTCTATCTAACCTGCTCTTAAACATCTCCAGAGATGGAGATTCCACAACCTCCCTAGGCAATGTATTCCTGTGTTTAATATGAGAGATTAGAGATAAATATACATTCTGGAATTCCCAGAAAATTAACTCTCCCTAAGATTTGTGCTGGAAAGGTAGAATTATTTGTAATTTGCTCATAGCATGATACCTTTTCTGATAAGGGTAGTTACAACTCATCTCTAGCAGCTCAATAGTGACCAAATCAATTTGTGAAGGCTGCCAGTCTGCCCACCAAAAAGAGAAAGCATTAGAGAGGGAATATGATGGTAGGTCCAGCCATCTGAAGGAAGAGGGCAGAGAGGCACATGCAGGCCCTTAATACTTTTGGAGAGATGTTAAATTCTGTGATTGCGCTTAATTATCAAAACTAACATCTATCCATGGCTGTCTATGACACTGCACCAGCAACTGATTTTAATTAAACATATTAAAACCAAAGAGGAAAATATCATGTTTGAAATGAATAAGCCATATTGTCACAGATCACGGGTTCCCAACCTCAAGATTGCAATCCTGTGGGGAGGAGTGAAAAGTTATAATCACCCTGCCCTTCCCATATGACTAGAAAGCAGAGTGTGTCCAGATAAGTCCAAGTACAGTAAAAGCGGACAGTTGCCATCACAGATCAAGAACTTTGGATTCAGATATTTATTCTATGGCTCTGTGCCTCCAATTATCCAACATTTCTAGTGATCACTAGTACACCCTACATACTGTAATGACCCTAACACAGGCCATGAAAAGTTTAAAATGTAAATGTTTGCATATGTCCAAAAAAAATTAAATGTACAGTGTTGGTTTTAACAAATATATATATATCATATTCATTTAATGTTAGAACTGTTAATCCCAAAGCCATACACTTTAAACTACAATTTTTGAAAAGTTGGAGGGAACATTTGCATAAAAAAGAAACAACTAGTCCTGGCATGAATACTGTGATATGGTTAACAATGCAGCACTTAGTTTTACTGACCTGATGTAGGGCACCAAAGGGTCGATGTGACGTAGAACAACTGCAGTAATGTATGAAAATATGAAAGAAGCAGCTGACCAAACAACCAAAGCCGAAGGCAAGAAACAGAGGCCTTGCTGAAACCACCACATTGCAGCACTGTTTCCTTCGTCCAAATATTACGAAGAATCAAATATGCAAAAGATTTTTGGTTTTCTCTCCTTGAAGCCAAAGAGTTAAACATGCACTCTTCATATGTATCCTGTTATAAACACCCACAGTAAGATAAGATAGATTGCATTTAGAATCACTGTCATTGAAAGCACACTGGAGACTTACAGGAAGTCACTGCTCTTAGTGAAAAACAGAAAGTGAAAAACAGAAGTTTCTTTTGGAAACTTTCATATTACAACTCACAGAAGAAAACTTGAGAAAACACTGTCATTTTAGTGCCTTAGTGTCTGCTTCCTAAAATGCATCAAGAAGGCCACTGTGTTCTGATTCTTTCTCTTCAACTCTATTTGTGTATCAAATCTCATCCAGGGATCAGGGAGTGTACAGAATATGCCTCAATAACAATTTTATAATAAAGGAAATTAAAGCTTCTACAACTGCAATTAACAACAAAACTGGGCATATTTACAAAGTGTACTGACACCATAGAAATATTAGTAACTCTTTCACTTATCGAGCACCTTTCATCTGAAGACACTTTATAACCTCACACAAATCACTAAATATGTGCATGGATTTCTTTAGAAAAAAGCTGGCTGATGCCATCCAGAACCTCCAAAGACAACCACCAAAGACAACAAGTCTAGCTGCAGGGGCAGTTCTGTTTGCACACTTAGTTAGGTAAGTGCACGATGCTGTGTTTATACATCTATCCAGTTTTGAAAATCCAAGCCTCAAAGTGAGTTTACCCTTCGTACAGAGCGATACATACAGGCACTATGTGCAGCTGGGTCACCCCCACAGGAGTGCAGAGAAGGAATTATAATGCCTCCCTTGCTGCTAAGAATAGAGCCCAGTTCTACTAAATCACTGTCTTATGCTGTAACCACAAGACCAATCTTACACTTGAGAAACAAAGTGATAGAGATGCAGCGGTGTTAGTCTGGTCTAGCTGAAACAAAAGACAGAACTATGTAGCACTTAAAAGACTAACAAGATGGTTTATTAGGTGATAAGCTTTTGTGGGCCAGACCCACTTCCTCAGATCAATATGTGGAAGAAAATTGGCACAATCATATATACCAAAGTGATACAATCAAAAAAAAAGAGAACACATAAAAATGACGAATCGGGTTTAAGAACGGGGGGAGGGGGAAGGAAGGTTAGTGTCTGTGAGGCAATGATATTAGGGGTGATAATTGGGGAAGCTATCTTTGTAATGGGTGAGATAATTAGCATCTTTGTTGAAACCCATACATAAAATGTCAAATTTAAGCATGAATGACAATTCTGAAGCTTCTCTTTGAAG
>JANRFK010003199.1:3213334-3225963 GCA_030068395.1 Apalone spinifera | reverse complement strand
AATAAAGGCCTAAGCATGTGCTTACATATTGTAAACACCATTTACCTCTGCATCTCAAACTACCTAATTTCCAGGTGCAATGAGAAGTAGACATGTAAACATTCTCACTTCCCCGTACTATTAATTCTAAAGTCTGCTTCACAGGGATCAGTGTACCAAAATTTCTCTTATTTTACAGATGCCATGTTTCAAAATCTAATTCTACAGGAACTTCGCTATTAACTTTTCATTTTATCAGTGTTTTCAGATAATATTTACAAATAATACATAAATCTAAAAGCTCATAATACAAAAAGCTCATAATATATAGTCGTATGACATTTTTTGTTAATGCTTAATATTACAAGCATCAGATCAGCATTTGTATATTGAGCTCATACTTTTAACCAGTCCCAGTGTTGTAAGTTTAATTGGCTATAACAAACTCTTATTAACTTTCACCACAGAAATCTGAGAGTGAATATTAGGAAAGATGACAATAAACCATGTTGAATATTAGTTTGTCTCTAAAACTTTCTCTTTACCAATCTTTGCACTATAGGACTTACTTTGTCTACCTCTGAGGTCTGCAACTTATAGCTATAGATACCTATACATTCCAAAAAGATGTTGGTAGCACTCTTTGGCTGCTTCCTCTTGGATGACTTGGCGCTTCTATGAGTAACACAGGCTATTTTTAGTAGAGAATGATTTTGTTATCGAACATGCTGACAGCCATCTAAGTGGCTATTTTGGACTTAGAATCTAAAAAGTTGAATATGCAAATTATAGTTTAAATTGTGCATGTTTGTTAAATTACAAAATTAATACACAAAGGGAAATGGCACTACAACTGGCGCTGTGGAGCACATTCACTACAAATCTGATTTGATATTATTCAAATACAGAGCTCATTTTCAAGGGTTATTTAAATTGAAAATGGGTGTTCAGTTGTAAATGAAAGGTAATAGTAAATAGTAGTATGAGCTGGGGAAGACAGGCTACAAAATACCCCAGTGATCTGTTACATCTATTCTAACATCTTAATGCTGTGAAAGAGTAAGTAAACGGAATTACAAGTCTCCACATTTTATTGTCAGTTAGTGAAGTAAAGATATAAACAGGGCAGGAAATAGAGATTCAGTCCAGAAGAATGCATCTATATATGTCTGAGAGCATGTAATCCCCCAGAGAATATGTAGGAAGGACATTGGAAAGTCATGCTGCTTAAGAGATTTGTGGATGATAATAAATTAGAAATTGCCTCTCAGTGCTGTGATAGACTGTATACAGTTGCAGCATCAGAAAGCAAGGACTTGATGGGCACTTTCTGTGTGTGGCTTTGATGAGACTTCATCCATATTTCAATCAGTGCTGGACTTCACAAAAGCAGAAGTTATTTTCTCTGGAGTCTGGACCTTTACCGAGAAATTTGGACTCTGACAAAAAATAGACTATCTCTGGTATGGATCACTTGATCTGCTGGTCTTTTCTGTTTTACCTGTATTACCACTGTAAACCATGAGATGGGTTTAGTGAATGCATATTTTTAAAAAGCATTTGACTGATTTCCACATCAGAGCTTATTGGTCATGAAAGAGTAACAAAAAAAGAGATGGGGAAATTGGCATTAAGATCAGAAAACATGGTGTATGCATAGGGGGAAATGCTACAAGTTGAAAATGTGATAAGAGGGGAGTACCCTTCGGACCAGCTTTATGATCAGAGTTCATTTTTGAAGGAGAAATGGCAGCCTGTATAGTTACCTTTTATAATACTTTACATTATAAAGTGTTATAAATGCTATTCTGACCACTTCTTGAACCCTAACTTCATGGTTTGCAGAAAGAAATTTAAAATTTGGCAGCGGATTCTCCTGAGGGCAAGAAAGTGCCTTTTGCTGTCACAAGGAATATCTCTTCAAGCTGGTCTGAGTTAAATTCTCAACAATTGCTACTTCACATCTGTTGTCTTCAGTAAAGCTTCTTAGAACCCTGACAGATTTTAGCAGCCAATCTCTATCAGTATTGAGAATGCATCTTTCTGAAACATGCCACACACAGTTGAACTTCCTAACATGGCACAGGTAAAAAGGAGGATGATTGTTGTTTTTCTTCTGCTGCTACTTTTCATCTCCGTGATATTTAGCAAAGTGTACAGGTCTGGGTGCTGAGAGACCATGAGATCAAATCTCGCATCTTGTGGTAACAGAGATGAATTCTGTGCTTTTTCACAACCTTTATTGAGCAAGTCCTCATACGCATTATGACCTGTGACTTGAAATTAAAAATCTCATGTGACACAGTTTCAGCTACAGTGCCTCTCAGAAATAAAGTTCTAAATCTAAAAGTACTCGTCTATGTTGTCTCTAAAGCGTGTGTGCTCACATGCACAAAACTAGGAATACATGGAAATTTGGACAGAAATGCTTCATTTAAGGAGGAATTAAAATATAGATGAAGTATCTGGGGAAGAAAGAGAGAGCTTAGGACTGGATTCTCTGCGGCAGCCAACATCATCTTAGAGCAGACTTTGTTCTAACCCTGATATGCTCTGAAGAACTGTCTGAGAACAGCAAATTCAGTTGCACAGTAGACTTGTCCGGATATGAAGGCTGGCTTATGAAATCTCAAGCAAAACAGGATAAACTTTCTCATATTGAAGTTGCACCTTTGTGCTTTCCCTTAGAATCATAGAGCTGGAAGAGACCTCGGGAGTCATCAAGTCCAGCCCCCTGCCCCAAGGCAGGACCAATCCCAACTAAATCAGCCCAGCCGGGGCTTTGTGGAGTCTTATTCCTCTTGTTGTATAAGTAGGGCTCTATCAAAGTAATGGTCCATTTTCATCAGTGTCAGTCATAGGATTTTAAAAATCATAAATGTCATAGTTTCAGCTACTTAAATCTGAAATTTCAAGATGTTGTAATTGTAAGGGTCCTGGCCCAAAAAGGAATTGTGGAGGAAGGATGGTTGTAAGATTATTGTAAGAGGTTGTGGTGTTGCTACCTTACTTTTGTGCTGCTGCTGGTGGCTTTGCTGTCAGAGCTGGCTGGCTAGAGAGTGACTGCTGCTGGCTGGGAGCCCAACTCTGATGGCCAAGCTTCCACCAACAGCGCAGAAGTAAGGGTAGCATGGTATAGTATTGGCAACCTAACTTATGCGCTGCTTTCTTCAGAGCTGGGCCCATGGTCAGCACCCACCATAGTCTGGCTCCCAGATCTGAAGGCAAGCGCACTGCCAACAGCAGCACAGAAATAAGAATTGCAACCCTTCTGCTACTCCCTTTGAGTTAGGACCCCCAGTTTAAGAAACACTTGTCTCTGTGAAATCTGTATAGTTAGGTTAAAAGTGCACACAAGACCATATGTTATAGTCTCACGTTTTTCATGGTCATGAATGTGTTAAGGCACTATTTATGAAGTTGTCTTCAACTGATATAAGACCTAAGATTGTAGAGTATACTAAACTGAACAAAGATGTCCTGATAAGCGAAGTTGAATTGAAGTTTCTTCAGTTTCTATCTACTGGCAAGGAACTGGAGGAAGGCAAGGTAAGCCCTACCAACTTCAGATTGGTACAGAGATCCATAAGAGCAGAGTTCCTTGAATGGAACTATTTCATGCCAATATTGTAATTCTTCTGTGCTCCCTCCGTATTATTGCTGTCCAACTATAATTTTGATGGCACAAGTTGAAATGAGAAGATAACCCCAAATGCTTAATTTTCTCCGAAAGAAAAGACCAAACACAAAGTTTGCTTCCAGTAGAAGTATTAAAATATAGTCCATTACTAGCTCACAATTATGGAGTTTTATCCAACCTAGCCATTCTAATTAAAAGCCTCCATTTATACAGCAGGTCTGTGCACTTGCATCATCACTGTGATCCACAATGTTCTTAGCAATGCCTGTTGTCTTTGAGGACGCAATTAGAATAGTTTTCTTTGGAGAAAACACTACTTCCTCATAACTATTAGAAGGAAAACCAGTTTAAAATGTAGGTTACGAATATTTAATTATTGTATTGTAAATACCATATTACAGTATGGCCTTATTTATTTTTCAATAAATCTGAGTATATCCATAAATCCATTTTTGTAAAAGTAAGTGTGTGTGTGTGTGTGTGTGTGTGTGTGTGTGTAAAACAAGTTTCCTAAATGATCTAGCTGGAGAGAGCCCCTAAAGTAATTTTTCTCTTTTAATGTTTGACATTTAGCCCTTGCTATAACAGGGATATAAAGTTTTGCTAATATATATACATTTTTTTTGTTGAAAAAGTAAAACCTTTACTGTGATATAATGACTGAGTTATACAAAATAAAGAAGAACTGAGCTCCAAATTTTTTATTTTTTTCAAAAACTGTCCCTTAATGTTTTCAGAACCCATTTTATTTTAAAAAACATTTGCAACTTTCTAGGCCCTCTTTTCTTTCTCTGTGTCATGAAAGCTTTTCTACCCAGTTTTCCCACAGGAAGTTTTCACAAGATTAATCTAATTTTAACATGAGACTTCACAGCTTTAGATACATATTTTGCATTGTAATGTCATAAAATGTGTAACTGATCATAATTAGTTGACATGGATTTCCTTTTGCTGCATGTGTCTTACACAATACACTATAAAAGAGGAAGGGGAAATGCAGGAAATGCCTCTTTCTAGCTAAAAAGCTACAACCAGTAACTGGAAATAGTGTTTGGCTGTATCTTTAGATCTTTACCATATTGCTGTATTTACACCATTCATGCATCTCGTTATATTCATGGAAAAACCAATCACAGTTTTTGATCACTGCTACAACAAAAGTGGCCATATTTTGTAACTTGGTGGGGACACTGTTTTTATGGAGGAGCAGTGTCTTGTCTTGATTTTACATAAAATTGATTTTGATTTAGCAAAAATAGGATCACTTTTAAACTGTGTATATAAAATAGACCGTGTAATTGTATATGTCAACAGGCATATTCTACACATGCCTGTGGGGTTGGTCAGCTATATAATGATTGGTTCAAAATGCCTATAAGCTCCACTAGGAATATCATCCAAATGCCTATCTCTTTCTTTTTAAAAACTAAACACAAAGTGTAAGAAATTAGGTCCCGGTACTGCAATGGTACAGGCACGTGCTTAACTTTAAATAGGACTGTGGCCGTATTGAATTCCTCTAAGTAAAATTACAGCTTAACAATATTTGAATAAAAATGTGATTGTAAAGTTGCATAGTCACAATGTTAGACAATATAAAAGTGAAGGTTCCAAGAATAACAAGTAATTTTTTTTCTTCCCGCTTTACTTAAGTGTGGAAATATATTTTCTTTCTTGTTATATGTATGCCATAATATACTAGTTTTCACACTGAACTAGTGTACCCCATATTCATAAGTTTAATCAGTGCTGTTACAATGGATTATTTTGATAGTGTACTTAAAACCACAAGCCAAACACTTCAAAAATTTTCTTGAAGTGGCTCAAATTGAGATTCAGGTAATGCTGGTACGTACTGGGGCTAGAATACCAAAATGATCTTTTAGCTTTATCACAGGTACCATATTCTCTAATAGGGATGTTAAAATTAATCAACTAATTGAATAGTCGATGGAATTTCCATCCACTATTTGATTACTTGAGAAGGGCGCTTTTGCTTTGAAATGTAGCAACAGCCAGGCTGGCTCTTGCTACATTTCAAAGGTGAAAGTGCCATTGCTTCTGCCTTTGAAATGCACAAGAGGCCCAGCAGGGTCTCTTGTACATTTCAAAGATTGAAACACTGTGTGGAGCCAGGGGCAGTGGGGGACTCTGAGTACTCTGGACCCACTGGCCCCAGGCTCCGTGTGGCATTTCAATCTTTGAAATGCACACGAGCCCCAGTGGGGACCCTTGTACGCATCAAAGGTGGAACGCCCCTGCTGCGCCCCTGCCACCTCCCATGAAGGTGGGGAAACCTGCTTTTAAGCTGGCTCTCCCCAGCACCCTTTTCTCTACCCCCCTACCCTTGCTGTCTTTTTCTGATATAGCCAGGAAGGAGGGGGAACGACTAGTGTATCAATTATCTGATAAACTTTTGCTTATCGGATAGTCAATTAGTCACTCACATCCCTATTATCTAAATTCGCCTCTGTGGGGAATACATTCAGTACCTTGTGACATCTCTCTATTTCACTATGCCATAGGTTATTACTCTTTCCACGGTTTCTGAGGAAATACAAATTTCTATGAAATGAAGATCACAATGGTTACAGGCCTTTTACAGTGGACAGGTGTCCATACCCTATTTGGCACACTTGTTTGTGATCTCTGGCCAGAAGTAAAGGGTTTGCATGAGTATGGAGACAGACCACTCTGTTCACCAGAGTCAGCTAACTGATACTGGTGAGGTCTGTGCTGTGTGAGGTAGCTTGTACCACCCATGTATGTGTTCATTGTAAAACTTATGGTGCTATTGAATGTGAATGGTGAATAAAAGTTAAATAAGCTTTATACTGCAGAGCTCGCAGTGAAGCCTGCCCAGGAGCAAGGCCGAGGAAGCTTCATTGCTGCAATGACGCTGACTTCCTGGGAGTGGGGCTGGTAAGAGCTATTGACCCCATTCCTGGGGAGGCTGTGCTGTGGGTGCTGCAGCCAGTCCCTCAGGAGCAGGGCAGCAGCCCCTGCTGACCCTGTTCCAGGGAGCCAGTGTATAAACTGTGGAAGGGAGGTGTGGCTAGGCCCGCCCCAGATAGGGGCTGCTCTGGTGGGCCTGCATGGCTGGAGCAGCTCCTTGCCTGGCCGGGGGGGGGGGGGGGGGGGGGGGGGTGTGGAACTGCTCCAGCCCTTACTGGTTAACCTTTTACACCCCTAGTATTTACCCACCTGACTCACAGAGGAAACGAGTTAATTACTATCCATACCGTGCTTTGAACCTTATGTAAGTGCTAAGAGGTGTTTAGTTTTTGTGGCTGTCATCTTTCACTGTTACTAAAGTTAAACTCCCTACCCAATACCAAACCTCCAAATATAACAAGCTGTAACTATTGTAGTTTGAAGGAAACACCTTTCTTGATTAAAAGCCCATAATTGATATGCTCTAGTGGTTATTGAAAATCTGTTCTGTTGGGGCTGCTTCAATGAAGCTCTCAGTATTTTTCTTGAAATGTTTCTTTTCCTCACACATAGATTTGATGTTACAGAGTCCTTGCTCTGTGTTATAGCATTCCAGCTTTTCACAGGAATTGTGGGGCCCTGGTTCTGGAACTATACGGTAACTGCTGGAATTGATGCTACCCAATGAATAATGGCATGGATTCTGTAGAGATAGCACCTTTGTCATGCAAAGAGTAACTTGGAAAATGAGAGGTCTTTCTAATGATATTTTGCAGACAACTGCTTTATTAAGACAAAATATCTGTAGTGTATTATGGGACAGTAAAAAATCTACTTTGATTGGAAATTAGATTTTGAGTGTTTCACTGTTTACTTAAACCCACAGCTAATTTTGTTTATAAAGAGGGTTTTTTTCCCATTGGTTATTTTAAATCTTACAGTGCTGACTTTACTTTTATGTATAAAGATAGTCAGAATAATAAGAACACTTCTTTAATCCAGCCCCTTGTGTAATTTGGTTGGAACCACCTTTTTGAAAGCTTTTTCTTCTTTTTGTTAAGTGCCTTTCCACCAAAAAATAGAATTGTTTGGACTGTTAATAGAATTATTTGTTGATTAAGATTCTAAAGGACCTCTTGAGCATTGAGGACAAACCCTTGCTTTGCTCTCCAGAAAGGTGTTCTATTACTTTCTCCTTAAAGAAGTTTAGTAACTATATACTGTACCACAACTTCATCATTAGTCAAAGAGTTTCACTGTCTAATTGATCTTTTTTCAAAATGCTTTTCCTAATGTATCCTTTTTCATCTTTAGCTTGTTATGCCTTGGGGACCAGACACATACTACTTCATCCCCCCCCCCCCCCCCCCCCCCCCCCCCCCCCCCCCCCCCGGCTGTACTTGTGCCCCTCCAATAAAGTTAGTTTCCTCTTTAATTTTATGAAAATGAATAATTTTGAATCCCCTCACTTCAAGATTTTGCATTTAACCCTCCACCACTTCTTTGAACCCTCCCTCTTCATTAGTTTTGCTCATGAAAGAATTTACATCAGAGCTTCACTCTATTTTGAGAGGCTTTCCAATCTAAGATTAAGTAAGCTGATTAGGGATGGGACATGTATAGCATTTCAGTAATCAATGACTAGGAAACAGTTTGCCTTAGTATTTGCTAAAGGAAAGTATGAGTAATAGTGAGAAGGAGGCTGCCTAGTTGGAAGGAGATAGTGAGTTAGGGCACCAGCTAGAATATGGGACAAGTGAGTAGAGTTGAGCAGTGTCTGAATCTCGGAGACGGGGTGCCAGTGGACAAGGTTTTTTGCAGTGGGAAAAGGTGACAGGAGAGAGCCAGTGATAAGGAGCAGGTGGAGGTCACTTTCCCAAGCCAGAATTCATGTGGGTTATGGAGAGCTATGCCAGTTGGAAATTCGTGGACATTGAATTCTGGAGAATATGGGAAATCCTTTTTCTTTTTCTTCCTTTCAAGAATGCGCTGCACTCTACAGCTAAAATGGCTGCCAGCACAAAGCTATTGCCATTTTGGTGTTCACGTTTTGTGTGGCTTTTCAATGATCATGTTGGTTGTAACTGAGATTCCAGATAAGCTCTTAGGCAACATAATGACAAGTACAGTAGACTTCCGATAATCCAGAACCTATGGGACCTAGGTGGTGCCGGATTATCAGATATGACGGACTATCAGGAGGTACTATAAGCTGATTTATATATACTGTATACATTATATACTGTATATAAAGTGTTCTTAACCTTTTTTATTGTACATACTGTATACAGTAGTATTTTAGTTTTTTTAAGCCTTTTTTTATCCTTTTTGCTCAGTTCAGCTGCTGCCGCTGTTACCTTGTGACTCATTTTTTGCTGAAGCTCACTCACTAGGCTCTTGCCATTTTGATGCCGGACTATCAGGAGTGCCGGACTATTGGGTGCCGGACTATTGGAGTTTTACTGTAGATGGTGTGAATATCTAGATGATTAGATGGATACCTGTGGTTGAACATAGACAGACTGACTGCAAATGGTTTCTGTGCTTCATGAACTATATGACTGCCAGAAAGAAAACTCTCATGAGCGAATTCCTGAGTATGTCCAAAAAGGAGAGAAGGTCGGAAGGCAGAGACCACATTGAATCTCTGGCCTGTATAGTGAAGGGAACCCTTTTGTGCTATGGGTCAACTCTAAGCAAATGCTGGAAGAATGGGTAATAGACTGAAAAAGCAAGGACTTCACATACCTGAAAGTAATTTTTGTTTTACCTTGCTTCATATAATAGTAAATCGCACTTGAATGAGAATAGCCCAAAACTATATTAAATTATTAGAAGAATAGGATATGGTGGAAGTTAGAGTATTTTCTAGATTAGCTAACAAGGGAAGAAGAGTTACATTAGTATTGTAAAGAATTATAATAGTGGAAGACTTTTAACTGCTGTAGCATTGGTTAGAAAACAGTCTTATAAAGGCAGTGTTTTAGACTTGCAGTTAATTTTTTTAATTCTAAAAAATAGGGGGTATAACAAGGAAACTTGCAGTCTTGGTGTTTTGAATTCACCACCAAAGTGGAAATGAGACACACAAATTGGGAGCTGGTGATGGAAAAAGCAAAAGCTAGACAAATTCAGACTAGAAATAGTCTCAAATTTTTCCAGTGTGAATATAACAATTAGAACAGCTTACCAAGGCATGTGGTTCTCTCTCACTTGAAGTCTTTGAATCAATAGTGGATATCTTTCTAAAAGATCTGTTGTAACTCAAATAGAAGTTATGGGCTTGATGGGGACATTACTGGGTGAGCTTTAACAGGTGATATACAGGATCTTCAACCACATGTTGGCCTTAAACATCTATGGATCTTGTATGAAAGGTGCTAATTTTATGGAGCAAAGTGACAAATTTAGTGAGCAACTTTAAATTTTGTTTTCAGATGCATATTAAAATGGCCAGTATAGGTTTTGTAACCATTTTAGTAGAAAGAGAATTTCTGATACCATTTTGGCTTGAGAGAACAAAAGAATGTCCATACTGGGTTAAGGATGTAAGTGACTAACAACTATTGGATAAGGGAAAGCTTATTGGATAGTCAGCTAGTCCCTTGAGTTTGGTTTTTGTCCTCTGTTAGAGGCAGTAAGTGGTGGGGAGCAGGAGCTGGTGCTGGGGGGAGCCAGCTTAAAAGCCAGTTCCCCCCAGCACCATTTCTGTGGTAGGCAGAGGGTTAGCGGGGACCAGGGTGCGAGCCGGGAATCAGCTGATTCTCTGCTCGCACCAGGTTCTTCCCCCCCCCCCCCCTGCTCTTTGATCTTTACATGTATTAAGAGGTTGGCAGGCTCTTAATAAATTTAGGTGAATGAACTAATCAGATTTTTTTGTCAATTAGTCAATAAGCAGGGGAGCCACAGTAGGGCTGGCTACCACAGTAGGGCTGGCTACCACCCTGAGAGCTAACCCCACTGTGCTTTAGCCTTTTAAATGTAACATCCCTATACTGGGTCAGACCAATGGTCTGCCTAGCACAGTATCCTGCGTTCCAATAGCGGCCAATGCCAGTTGCTTCAGAGGGAATGAACAGAACAGGCAATCATTGAATAATTCATCTGCTGTTGTCCACTTCCAAGTTCTGGCAGACAGAGGATAGACACTTCAGAGCATGATTTTGCATTTCTGTCCATTCTGACTAAAAGCCTTTAAGAACTTTGCCTGGAAACATTCCAGGAATCTAAGACTGTTTTGCCTCGCCTGTCTTCAAAACAACAGATTTCAATAAAACAACATAAATGTTATTGAACTTCTACCCAAAGGAGTTGGATTTTTGTCCAAATACATTTATGATGCTATAGCATACTGCACGAAAGGAAACTCTTTGGTATTGTATACCTCGGTTTATCATTTAGTTTTGCAGCATAAGATCTTTGTACAATAGGGGACTTTTTAAAAATATGCTGCATCTGATTTAGCTACAAAAGTATTTAATGTGGGGAACCATTATTTTGGCTGGGCCACTGGCTGCCTATGACACTTTAAGCAACATTCAATTAGGTCTACTCTGAGCATGGTTAGATGTTGTGACTTTTAAATATCGTCAACAAGATGATATTTATGAAGGATTGAAAAAAATTACTCAGGAAATGGTAGTACAAGAAGCAGTGGCTTTACAGAAAGGAAGGAAAAGTTTAATCAGGTTATTACTGTATCCTGGTAACGGCATTAACATTACGCTTGATGAGAAGGCATTTTCTATAAAAGCCCCTGTTCTCAAGTACTTAAAGCAGGGGTGGAGAATCTCAGGCCTGTGGACAAGATTTGGCCCCTGGCTTGCCTGGATCTGGCCTCTAAGCCTCAGGGCCCCCCCCCAGCACTGGGGAGCCTACACTGGCATCCCAGCCTATCCCCACCCCCTGTGGAGCTGGAGTACACAAATCTACTAGCCTGGACCTAGTAGGAGATTTGGGGGCGGGGGGAGGGAAGGAAGGAAGGAACACAATTTAAAAGTTCTGGTGGTATGCAGCAGAATTCTGAGTAGGGATATGAACCCTAGCAGAAATCTGAGTAGGAGGGGAGTCTATGTCCCCTTCTCTCCCATTCACTTCTGTAAATAGTAGTTACATTTCTTGTAGCTGTCATGGGGGAAGATCATATGAAGGCTTGGTGGTATATGAAGGGTGAGAAGAGAAATGTTCTGAATGTGTGTGTCTAGACTACAGGATTTTTGCGAATAAAGTAGCCTTTTTTAAAAAAAAACTTCACCTGAGTCTAGACTGCAGCCGCATTCTTTCGAAAGTAAATTGAAAGAATGTGGCTTTTTTTTTTTATCGTGGTAAACCTCATTTAATGAGGAAAGTACTCTTTTGGAAAAAAAGCACTATTGAATGCAAACTGCTTTTTCGAAAGTCTAGAATCTTTCAAAAAAGGCTCGCTTTTTCAAAAAATCTGCTTGTAGTCTAGACATGCAGACATGCTTTTTTGAAAATATCTTTCGAAAAAGCCTCTTTTGAAAGAGGCTTGTAGTCTAGATGTACCCTAAGTGTCAGTGAATTGGTGGAGTGTCTGTGCTCGTGGGTTTTATAAATACAGTACAGTATACTGTCACGATGAACTCACTGCCAGCATTGATGTGCGTGTATCTTTTCCTCACAATTTTCAGTTTAATGTTTTTTCCTCTGGGAATTTAGTATTACTTCTAATTTGTTTTATTTGTTTTTGAGACTCAGTATGTTTATATAGAGCAGGGGTGACCAACCCATTCTAGGCAAAGAGCCAAGATAAAAGTGGATCCAGCACGAAGAGCTGGGGCAAAGTTGTTGAGCAAAAAAACCCAAAAAACTGCCCCTTTAAAGCCACCACATTTGGTTGAGCAAAAAAAATTTTTTTAAATAAAAAAGCTCTGCCCCTTTAAGAAAACACATTTAAACGTGTTATGAGGCTTTTTGGCCACAGCAGGCTCCCGACGCCATCTTTCATGGCCACGCCGGACAGCTCCCCTGCCCAGGTCAGCACAGGGAGCCAGGAGAAGAGGGCTGTTTTGGGGGGCACGTGGGTGGCTTACTAGCCATGGGGGGGGGGGGGGGG
>JANRFK010003199.1:3202072-3213324 GCA_030068395.1 Apalone spinifera | reverse complement strand
AGGGAAGAGGGAGAAGAGCCGCATGTGGCTTGCAAGCCTCGGATTGGCCACTGCTGATATAGAGAGACACAACTAAGCCAAAGTAGCTTTTAAAAAGTGCTATTAACTTTTTGTTGTAGATCTGACACTTTATAAGCTTTTTCTACAGGATCCTATTTGACCACTTGAGTGAATACCATCTAGAGCAATACAGAATGCAGCGTTAGGGAGTTTGAGATCCTTCTGTTTGGATTTCCTGACTTTGTGGTTGGAAGATCTTACCATAACGTTGTATGAGCACAGTTTTTGTATTTAATTATGGAAAGGGTCCTGTAAACAGATACTGAGAAACAGAGTAGACAATAGATATGTTGCAGTGGGGAGAGTTCCTGCATGTGTGGGTGTGTTTTTTTTTTTTTGTTTTTTTTTTTTGTTTTTTGTTTTTAAATCAACTACTGAAACTGGAATACCCAAATATTTGTGGGTTTGGAGTTAAGATTCTTTAGATGTGTTTAAGAGTAGCTATTGTTGAACATTAGTTAGTTCTGCACCTTTGTTGACTGTATGTGTGAAGTAGGGGAGGCGATACCTATTAATTTAATTAAACAGGGATTGTAAATAATTAATTTTGAGGTCAGAACTAAAACGAACACATTTTAGTAGTTACAAAGGTAGAGTCCCTTATGTCTTTGTTTTGTCATCTAACCTTCTTAAGTTAGTACATATTTACTTTTTCTTTTGTCCTTTTGCAATGTCCATTTTCTACAAATCAATTTTTTTTTTCAATCTTCTAGTTCAAAGTGATTCTCCAGCTTCAAATTTAACACTTTGCCTAGCCTTCTTTCTGGCTATCTAGCTATGTAGCTATCTACCTACCTGCAGTATTAAAAGGAGGCTTCCTAGATCTGAAATGGTGGTTCTTCATTGGCAGGGAGGTGGCGTGGATGATTTAAAGAATCTCTTGGTTTGTCTTATTTAGTTTGTGAGCAGTTCAAGGCAGAGTCCATGTTTATACAGTGCCTTGCATGATGGGAGCCTGACTTTCTTTGGGGCCTCTGGGTATTACTGCAGCATATGAATTGCAAAAAGGCAATTAATTGGCTTGTGTTTCTGGAGAGCCTAAACGTTTAATTGCGATTCTTCTTTTTATTCTGTGTGATTATGATCTGAGTGAAAAGTACACTGTACTAGATGAATAAGTTGTCTTTAATGGAACTAAGCTGATTTACTTTAGCTGAGGATCTTGCCCAATTACAGAAATCTATTTTAGAATTGGGTCTTGTCTTGGGTTAATATATTTTTTTTCATTTCATATTTATCAAGGATTCATTTTTTGTGCACTTTTCCTCTTCCCTATCCTGTGAAAAACTATTTCTGCTGAGCTGGTATGACTCTACTGATCAAGAAGCACCAGGCAAAAGAACTGTCACTCTTGTGGAAGAGTGGTCCAAAATGATTGGGGTGCTAAAAATATCCAGTTAAGAAGCTTTTGCTGAGCCCTCTTACTTTGGCATTAGTATTTGTGCTGTTGGCTTTCTTTTTTCTATGTGTTTTTGTTCTATTTTATTATTTTGCTAAATATTACAAGGAAGACCAAAGGAAAAAAAACTAGAATCAAACCCTGAAATGTGCCCATCCTCCTTTTTGCTGCTCTCCCACCACTCCTGTGGTTCCCACCTGTAGGGTCACGCCCTCTGGACCAGAGTAGATCATCTTCTGTCTGACCAATAGTCATATAAGGTAGAAGTAGAAAAGCCTTTCAGGGTCCAAAGTTTCTCCTTTCTACACTTGTGACCCTGACTTCCAAATCCCACGTGTTTGTTCTTTCATCTTTGTGTCTTTAGATTTAAACCAAAACATCTCCTTGGATTGTTATGTAATAAATGGAATCTCCATCCCTAAAGGGTTTTAAGTCTTGGCTTGACAAAGCCGTAGCTGGGATGATTTAGTTAGGGTTGGTCCTGCTTTGGGCAGGGGGTGGACTCGATGACCTCCTGAGGTCTCTTCCAGCCGTAGGATCTATGATTCTATGAAATGGGATATATTTTAATGGTTATGCTTTTCATAATACTTATATTTGGTGCATACAAACTTCTGTTTCTTTGAATTAAAAATATAAATGTATTTCTGAATAGTCCTTACTAAAAATGTGCTGAATTATTTATTACCTAATGCTTTATAGTTTAATTACTAAAACATCTTATGTTTGGAAAGTTTCCTTTGCAGACAGGCGGACCAAAAATATAATTTTTAAATTTCAGATTGCATAGAAATATTAACTCTAGTAAAGTGTTTGCAAAAACAGCTGAAGAATCATGGATCTAGACAATCTTCCCTAAGGTCAGAGCAGTATTGTTCTTAATACTGCTTTTTAGTTCTTTGATTAATCAGGCTTCTGCTGCTGCCCATGTTTTTCTTGCTGCAGTCAACTGGTATATTCCCAGTTCTTTCAGATTTTCAAAAATAGTTCAGAGGTTCAAGGAAGTGTATTGTTCCTTAATAATTAGCCCTTCTTATCTTGCAGATGCTTTATAAACTTTGATTACTCTTTAATCCTATAGAATCAATATTATCTGGGCAGCTGACATAGGATTACTTGGAAAATTTTCACATTTTATCTTTAACACCTAAGAGTTCTTCATTGTGGCATTTCCTAAATATCCAATAGTTATTTATTTATATTTTTTCTTTAAAAACAAATAGTCCTGTGGCACCTGAAAGACTTACAAATATATTTAGTATTATGAGCTTTTGTGGGCAAAATCCACTTCTTCAGATGAACTTGAGTGGAGGAAAAAAGGGGGACTCTCAGAATTTATAACAAAGTAGGAGGGGGGAAATGTAGCTATCAATTGTTGTGCTGGTGCTAATGAGGCTAATTGAGTGGGCTGAAAGTGTCCCATACTTAGCTGTTGATGTTGAGGTGTTGAATTAGGGAGAGCTGGTTTTATAATTAGCCATTCAGTTCATGTCTTTGTTTAGGCCAAGGGAAACAGGTGTCAAATTTGCATGTAAAGGTCAATTCTGCACTCTCTGTAGCTGGCTTGTGAAATTCCTTTGTAGAAGAATGTCTACTTTTAAGTCCATTAATGAGTGCCCAGGCAGGATAAAATGTTCCTCCTACAGGATGAAGTGTGCTTTACCCACAAAAGCTCATGATCCTATATATTTTTGTTAGCCCTGTGGCACCTTAGAGACTATTTGTTTTTCCAGATTTTTGACATCCTTTTTAAAGGTTGGACACCAAAACTGGACATAGTATTTCAGTAGTGGTCTCACGAATGCTGAACATAGAGATGATGTACTCTGACTCTATAGTGCCCTGCTCATGCACAAGGATTGTTAGCTCTTAGTCATTACATTGAATTGGGAGATTATATTCAGTTGGTTTCCACTGTAATCCTCAAGTCCCTTTCACAGTCACTGCATTCCAAAATTCCTCCATCTTGTGAGCGTGTGATCCACATTCTTTGTTTCTAGATCAGTGAGGGGCAATCTAGACTAGTGAGCGGGCCCACAAGATTGTCGTAACCAAGAGGGTCTCCCAGGTTAAGGTAGTTTTACTGTCTGGCTACGTCTACGCTGCAGGGTTTTTGCACAAGAAGTCTTTTGCGTCCACATCTTAAAGTGCATCACTTTTGCACAAGAGAGCATCCACACTGCATGGACGCTCTTGCACAAGAAATCTCTGATGGCCATTCTATGAATGGCCATCAGAACACCTGTGCTTTTTCGGATAGGCTCTATTTGCTCAAGAAACCCCTGCAGAGCAAGAAAGCCCACACATGCCTTTTTGTGCAACAGCTGTAGCGCAAAAAGGAGTTATGCCTCGTAGAAGGAGGTTTACCTACACCGGATAAAGCCCTCTGTTCTGCCGTTTTACTGTTGTTTTACTTGTGCAAAAACGCGCTTGAGGTGTGGACACTCCATGGGTTTTTGCACAAAAACCTTGCAGTGTAGACGTAGCCCCAGTGTTTATGTACCTAGAATTTGCGGCATGTACCAGTTGAACCGTAGCAATGGTTTAATTGGATGCAAAGGGAGCACATGGCTCTCCTAGTGTTGTGTGCAATCAGCATACACCTCATTTCACATGCCCTTGCTTTAAGTGTATGTCACTTTAGTAATGCCAGTAGGAAAACACTACACAGACCAAAAAAAGCAGACTCTGGCAACCTTTTGTGTAGGCTATGGTTTTATATTTTCTTTCAGGTCATTGATAAACATATTGAATCTCATTAGACCAACAACAGATCCCTGCAAAATTTGTACTAGAAATACCCTTGGGAGAGGCGTTCCAAATCCTTTCCATTCATCTAGTCAAATGAGCATGTTGATTGAGGATATAATGCAGCCCCTAAGCTTTGTTTGTTTTGTTTAGGCCATTAATGTAGACATATGTTCAGGCACATGGTAGCTTGCTGTTCTTGCACAACCCAGATGTTTGCAGCTGTTCAGGATTTTTCTGCAACATGTTAAACACTTCATCTGTTTTGAATGAGGGCTGAGGTTTCAGATCTTCTGGTGACTATCACACTTTGTTGCTAATATGTCTACACACTGGGTTAATCACATTGAAGTCAGCTTGAAAGGTGACCCATATGGATACTACTCTTGTAGTAGCCCTGTGTTCCACTCTGGATTCACAAATTAACTGGCATAATAGATTTAATGGAATTACAGAGTAAGGGGAATTATACTTGTTGGAGTCTTCTCCTCTTCATCTCTGCTAGCTTTGCTTCACATCACATCTTAGGAAGCTGTTCAAGAAGTCTCTTGACTGAATGGGAAAAAAGTGGACCTGTGCCATAGAGACATTAGTGTTTTTGCAGTTTGTTTCCTGGTAGCTGGAATCAGCAGCTCAGATATAGGGGTTTTGCACCATAAGAGGAGAGATGACTACATTAAACATACTGTTACTGGTAAGTAAATTCACCCTGCCTCTCTGCCATATTATCAGGGAAAGTCTAAGTATGAGCCTAGTTCCTGTAAGATTTAGCAGTTATACATGTATTTCTACATAGGATGCCATGAGAGCCTATACGGAATGCCTTTTCAGCACTTGTGGTGAGGATTAGAGGAGATTGCTTGTTTGCTGTATTAAATGCGCTGTTTACTTAACCTTGTATTGTGTAGGTTACAATGCACTTAGTCCCCCTCCATTTTTATTTAGTAATTCTATACTTCTGGCCCTTCCCCTTCCAAAAGGCTACTTCATATATCGAGCAAAAAAGCTGTCTGATGCACACCCAACTCCATCCAAGACTGAGTGGATCATCTTTGCCACCTGCTTAATCTCCTGAGTCTGCTTCTGAATCTAATTCCCCCTTATTGAAAGCACCACACGCAAGGTCAGCTGTTCAGATTCGTTTCATCCTGATTCATTCCATTTGTCATTAAATATATATGTATCAAAAGTAACTGTATAGTCACATCCTTATAAAGAACCTCTTGTTCATATCATTTTGTTTCTAAGAAATATGGGTTGGGAGGGAGTTCTTTTAAATAAGATAATCTGCTGCAAAACTAAGTCAGATCTTATAGAAAGTGGGAGTGGAACACAGGGGTCCAATATTTAATATATTCAAGTCCACACATTCAGATTTTATATTTTCCGTAGCTAGTTTAAAAATATGGAAAACATTCTTCTGTGATACTCAGTCACTCACTCGCTCGTCATGTAAGTGACACCTATGCATTGGCTAATCTTGGAGTCCTTTTTTAGGCATTTTACAATTCCAACTAAGGTACATTGTTGGCTGATCTCTATGGTCTGATGGCACAGTATTCCCATAAGAGGCATGTACTAATTCATATTGTATACTGTAAAAGTCACAGTATTCACTTAGAAACCTCATAAACTTATTCATATTATATACCACAGAAGACCCCATTTTCTAAATTTTTTTTTACCTAATTCTTTCTTGTTTTCCAGAATTGATATCTGTGCTCTCTTGCCTTCAGTGAGACTTTTGCAGGATCCTTAAAGCAAATTCTTATCTTCCTTCAGTGCAATCTTTTCCATGACTCTCCTTCCAGCATCTTCAGTGAGGACAGTTACCACACTGAGAACTAGACATGATTTCATATTCTTGCTGCTTAGTGAACTGCTGTCTTTAGCAGTCCGGTTAATTTGTACAGTTTACATTTGCACAAACTCCATGTGATTTTTTTTTTTTTATATTGCTTGCATATTTTAGCTGGAAGTTTGATATTTTTCAAAATAATATAATTTACAAGATGATGGGAGTATAAAGGGGAATTTCTCCTGTTCCCCTCTCCCCCTCCCCCGTATCTCTTTTTTGGTGGGCAAGGTTAAACCTTTGTATTTATTTCCTCAACTACTTACGTCAATTTAAATAAACGAGTTCCAACAATTCCTTTTGACAAGATGGGTTTTATTAAGCAGTGAAATTAATCAAATAGTCACACTACAGCATGGGTTTTACTCAAAGCTCAAAAATATATTTGCATAATAAATTACTGATATTTTCTTAATCTTTTCCCAGTATTTTGAGATCTTTTACTGTGCATGATAGAGGAGAACTGCTGAATTTGCAAATAACTGACCTGAATTTGCTTCAAATAATTCTGCTTTTTTGGCTTTTTTGTACCTAATCAGAATTGATGTGACTGAAGTGCAAATCTTCATAATAATCATGCATTTACTGGCAGTGATTGGAGGACCACCTTTTTGGCAATCAATGGTAATTTTTGCTCATACTGTATATTAAGTTAATGTATATTTCTGATTATTCTGCTTCTTTTCTGCTCTGGTATACGTCTGGAAGAGCAACATATTTAGAATATCAGTTTATTTTGGGAGGGAAAGATCTCATCTTTTCCATAAGATCAAAAGACGTGTTCTGGAAGAACTTGAATGAATTTCATATCTAACACATGGCAATAATGGTGCATTCTGGTTTTACCAGCACAGCACGAAAAAGTCATTTCTTTCCATACTGTACCATTCATCTAGAATGATCCCAAATCACTTTACACATTTACGTTTACCAATAGAAAATTACTTTGTCCACCAGTGAAAACCTGCATCTCTGGGTGAACTGTTTGACATGGATATCAACAACATATAATTATTTTAGGTCAGAAACAAAAGAATACTTTATTAAATTGAAATTACAGGGGGAATTTTTGAAATGCAGCATGTAACTCCCCATAATTGCAATTCCTCAAAAGACAAATGTTAACACTTTCTACCTTGTGAAAATTGCCTTATGACTTTTAATAACCATGGCCCTGATCCTGTAATTTGATCCATGCACCCATACAGATCCCAGCTGATTTTACTGAGGCTCCCATAGGTATAAGGTATAGAACCACAGAAGATTAGGGTTTGAAGAAACCTCAGGAGGTCATCTTGTCCAAATCCCTGCTTGAAGCAGGACCAACCCCAACTAAATATGTGGATATGGGAAAGTCAGTGGATGTGATATACCTTGACTTTAGCAAGTCTTTTGATATGGTCTCCCAGAATATTCTTGCCAGCAAGTTAAGGGAATGTGGATTGGATAAATGGATGGCAAGATGGGTAGAAAGCTGGCTGGAAGGTCGGGCCCAGCGGTTAGTGATCAACGGCTCGATGTCAGGGTGGCAGTCTGTTTCTAGCAGAGTGCCCCAAGATTCGGTTCTGGGACCAGTTTTGTTCAACATCTTTATTAATGACCTGGATGAAGGGATGGATTGCACCCTCAGCAAGTTTGCGGATGACACTAAGCTAGTTGGAGAGGTAGATACGCTGGAGGGCAGGGATAGAGTCCAGAGTGACTTAGACAAATTGGAGAATTTGGCCACAAGAAATCTGAGGTTCAACAAGGACAAGTTTAGAGTCCTGCACCTTGGACGGAAGAGTCCCAAGCAAGTTCTGCAGAAAACGACCTGGGGATTACAGTGGATGAGAAGCTGGACATGAGTCGTCAGTGTGCCCTTGTAGCCAAGAAGGCTAATGGCATATTTGGTTGCATTAAGAGGAGCATTGCCAGTAGATCCAGAGATGTAATTATTCCTCTTTATTTGGCTCTGATGAGGCCACATCTGGAGTATTGTATCCAGTTCTGGACCCCCAGTTACAGGAAAGATGTGGATGCATTGGAGAGGGTCCAGCGGAGGGTGACCAAAATAATTAGGGGGCTGGAGCATATGACCTACGAGGAGAGGCTGAGGGAGTTGAGTCTGTTTAGTCTGCAGAAGAGAAGAGTGAGGGCGGATTTGATAGCCGCCTTCAACTTCCTGAACGGAGGTGCCAAAGAGGATGGAGAAATGCTGTTCACAGTAGTGACGGATGGCAGAACAAGGAGCAATGGTCTCAAGTTGTGGTGGGAGAGGTCCAGGTTGGATATTAAGAAAAACCTATTTCACTAGGAGGGTGGTGAAGCACTGGAATGGGTTACCTAGGGAAGTAGTGGAGTCTCCATCCCTAGAGGTGTTTGTCTCGGCTTGACAAAGCCCTGGCTGGGTTGATTTAGTTGGGATTGGTCCTGCCATGGGCAGGGGGCTGGACTTGATGGCCTTCTGAGGTCTCTTCCAGCTCTGGTTCTATGATTCTATGAAATCATCCCAGCTGGGTACTGCCTATTTGGATCAGCTTGGTGGTTGAGGCCTAAAGAGGCTTAGCAACTCAGATTTATATCTGCATCATCTAAAACTATCCTGAAGTGCTGATGCAGAATTGACTCAGGAATGTTCTCCATAATGAATTGACAGCCTTACCTTCTGAAGCATGATTTCTCCTGAAGGTTTTCCACTCAGATACTCACTTGGCCTGACCTTGCTTAGCTTACATTCAAGATCTAATGAAATCACTTTCTAAGGTGGCCTGAAAAAATTATCATTAGCTTTTAGAAGAAAGCATTAAAATGTTTAAAAAAATTCAGTAACTTTCGTAGGGTAGAAAATGTTGCTTTGTAGCACAATTAACCTGTTGTGCCAGAAATCTACTCTGCCATATGCAGAATGCCCAGAATAAGTGCCTGACTCAGTAAAACATCTACCAGGTTTCTTCCATAGTGTGTAACAGCTATTTGAGTATGGTGCCTGGCTGCCATTAAAACAAAAACACTTATGTACTATAAAATAATTACTTGCTTTCTGTTTCCAGTTGTTAAAAGCTATTTTGTTGCTGCAACAGCTGTTTCTAGTGTAATTGTGTGTGAGGGAAACTTGTTTGTATTATTGATTAAAGCTTGGAAAGTCTTTCCTTATTATTATTTGACACATTTCATCCTTTCAAGCAGTCTTTGCTGCAACTAACAGCTATTAATATAGCAGATTTCAGGAGGTGTAAAGGTTTGTTTCATTATTTTGTAAAAAGATGACAACATTTTGTAGTCCAGTATTTCTATTAGATTTATGGATGTATTTCTTCAGAAGGGGGGAAAAAAAAAAACTTTCCCAAGATTGTCATGGGAATTAAGATTTTCCCCGGTAGGTCAACCTCTTTCTTTCTTTCTTTCTTTCTTTCTTTTTGGTATTTAATTTTTAACACACACAAAGATATTGTTCACCTCTCAGATTTTGGGGGTATTTCTGTTTGAAAGACCTATTTTTATTTAACGAAAATACTTCAGCTGTATACTCAAACATTCCACTTTTCTTTCTAACAATTAGAAAGCAAGCAAATCAGAATTTAAAGGTCTCTGTTCTCATCCATTATTGCTTTTGTATTGGCCTTTTGTATCAGGTAAGTAAAATATTTAGTGTACTCACTTCCTTCTCTCTGTCTACAAAGTTTTTCTTTAAATCTGACTAAAGCACCACTGCCTTCTGTAACGGTCCTGGAAACTAGTGTTTTCTGAGCAGTGGTGAATATTACTGCAGGTGAGTCCCATTTGGTAAGTTTCAATGGTCGTAGTAAGGTTAGGTGGACTTCTTAATATAGTATTCTTTGGATTTTGTTCCTGATATACTGGAAGTGAAATAAAATAAAATGTAACGATTACTTTCATTTCTTAGTAGTAAAAAAAATTTGTTTGTGTGTGTTGAGGTATAGCTTTCATTTAAAGTGAGGTAGATCTGGTTTTGAGCTCAGTAACTGTTGTTAATATTCTTGGAACAGATATGATAGAAAGTAGATGTATTTCTGAATTAACGGCAAAATTGACCCTGGTGCTCAAGCACTGAGCGATATTGATGTCCCATCTGAATCATCAAAATATAGACTTCAGAAGTGCATGAGCCTTGGCTGGTCCTCTCAACAAAGGTCATTTCCACCTTGCTATCATAGAGGGCGGAAAGGTGTGAACATGTGCTTGTGACTCCAGAATTCAGATCTGAATCTTGATATCCATTTATTCAGTGACAGTGGCTAAATTTCTTAAGCCTTTCTGATCTGTTTCCTTATCGGTAAATAAGAATTATTAATGTAGTAAAGTGAAGTTTGCCATACATAAGAGAAGAGCTGAAGACAATATAGAAAAGCAGTCAGGAAATTTGTCTAATACTTTACTAGCTAAAAAGATATAACTGGAAAGTTTTACAGGGAGAAGTTGATTTAAACATTTCAGTATGACAAGCCCAGTATGTTCTGCCACACTACATTCCTGTGAATGTGAACAGTGTAGGAAAAGAATTAAATCATAAGTGTTTTCGGGAAGATCACCAATGCATTGTAGTTTTCTCAGGAAACTGTGTAGTTTTCTCCCTACACAAGCACAGGAACAAATCGACACACCCTTAGAGCCCCGACCAGGGTTGTTCTATCTATTATCCAAGATCCACAAACCTGGAAATCCCGGATGCCCCATCATCTCGGGCATTGGCACTCTCACTGAAGGACTGTCTGGCTATGTGGACACTCTGCTCAAACCCTATGCCACCAGCACTCCCAGTTACCTCCGTGACACTACTGATTTCCTGAGAAAACTACAGTGCACTGGTGATCTTCTAGAAAACACCATCCTAGCCACCATGGATGTGGAGGCTCTGCACAAACATCCCACATGCAGATGGAATACAAGCTGTCAGGAACAGTATCCCTGATGATGCCAGAGCACAAGTGGTGGCTGAACTCTGTGAATTTATCCTCACACACGACTATTTCAGATTTGATGACAATATATACCTCCAGATCAGTGGCACTGGTATGGGCACCTGCATGGCCCCACAATACGCCAACATTTTTATGGCTGACCTGGAACAACGCTTCCTCAGCTCTCGTCCACTTATCTACGCTACATCGATGACATCTTCATTATCTGGACCCGTGGGAAGGAGACTCTGGAAGAATTTCACCACAATTTCAACAGCTTCCACCCCAC
>JANRFK010003199.1:3172881-3197659 GCA_030068395.1 Apalone spinifera | reverse complement strand
TATTACATTTTTACACTTGATTTGACAGTGTTTGTCAAACACTTCCTTTGACTTCTCTTACTCCTCACGAAATGGGGGTTACAGAAGTCAGAGTAAGAAGTGTGCCATCTCAAAATTTTCGAAATAAAGCTGCAGTGCAGACGTGCTCTGAGGTGCCACGGGACTACTTGTTTTTAAACTTAGACTAACACAGCTACCCCTCTGAGAGTTTGGTGTTGTGTGGTGGTTTTTTTTGTTTGTTTTTGTGTGTTTTTTAAATGACAGAAATGTTAAGCACAACAGTGTCTTCTCTGTTTCCTTCTTGGATTCTCACCATCCATTTGCCTCCACTGTTTATAACTTTTGCATAATCTTTGACTCAGAACTCTTCCCACATTTTCTTTATCTGCAAATCTGATTGTCACAACTTTTCAACATTAACTTCATATATTTACTTCCTTCACTCCACCACTGTGGAGGTCTTTGTCCATGCTTTTATCTCCTATCATTCAGGATCCATATACGTTGGCAAAGATAGGACCTTGCAGCTTCGTCAGTGTTAATAGTGGTGGAAGCCATAATAGAGAGATGGCTCAGGTGGAATCAAACTTTTTTTTTAATCATTATGTAGTCTCACCCTACACTGAGCCCTGTCCCCATGTTACAGCTTCCACTGATGTCATTAGCCGTGGTTCCTGGAGCTGCTCTACTGGTGAATTATAAATTCTGTCTTTTTTTTGCCATTTTTGTATAAGGCCTCGTGACCTTTTTTTGCAGCTCATTTCTCTGTGGCATCCTGAAACCTCCTCTTTCCAGATTCCAGTATGGGCCAAATGTTATTCCCATTCTTCCCTCCTCATGTGTACAAACAAATGCAATCCCATCACTCTAGTCTAAAATACTTCCACTGAAGAAAGCATCATTATAAAAACAGATGGCAACACAGGCAGACTATGTAATAAAAATGGCACAAGCTCTTCAGTACCAGAGTAACTGTGTGTGCGCGTTACTGAGTTTTTCAGTTCAGCAAGCTCTGTTTCCGTTTCGCTGTCTTTCTGAACTCTGTCTTTGAGCAGCAATGCAGAGTGGATAGGAGGGGTATCGGAGATGGTTCAAAAGAGTATAATTAAAGTTTCCTATTCAAATGGCATACCAGAGCACAAAGCAACAAGCGGGTGAGGTGCTGTTACTTGTCATCCGTCATCTGCTTGATATCAGCAATAAATGCCATGTGGGCAAAGCATGGCCACATTAGTTTCTAACAGCACCTTGTAATTCAACAAAAGCTGTGAACCTACTGAATTCTCATACCCGCTCCAGCCACTCATTCAGTGTGAACTTGGGTGAGTCACTTCCTGTTTTTCTCTAACATGGTGATAAGTGACAAAGTATCAAACATGGGGGGGGGGGGGGGTCTGTGTGGACTGACTGATGAATGCACAGTGCTCTGAAGTTGTAAAGCATGATAGAAGTGTTAAGAATTATCCATTAGAAAAGCCTTAAAGTCAGACTTGATGTGCAAGTCAAAATATTAAAGTAAAAACAACTTGAAATCACATAGCCTCTGATATGAAATAAACATATAGTAGGGTTGGGGAACCTAAGTCTCCGCCTGGATCCAGCTCCCAATGTTCATAGGTCCCTCCCCAGCATTGGGGAGCCTGCAGGGCTAGAGCACACACAGTCTACTAACCTGGACCCCCCTAGGCTCTGGTGTGCAAGGTGGGGTTTTTTCACTTGTGTATGGCCCCCTCACACCAAACTCTGAGCCCCCACCTGCCCTAATTCCAGCACCCCCTGTCCTGAGTCCTAGTCCTCCCAGCTCACTCTCCTGCACTCTACACCCTTTTATTCTAGCAAAAAACAGGAAAACTGCAAATAGTCTATCAACAAGCTCTAGCTAATGTGTTGACTCGCTTTCCTTCTTTTATTAATACAAACTTCTTCATTTTTGAAAAATATGATCATTTGCAGAAAGCATATACATTTTCCTTTTTATTAAAAACAAAAAACCCCAATAACCACCACTCAAAATCTGTTACTTAAAGACCTGAACAATGCTGGGTACATCTGCTAGTTAAATATAAAAGCAAATGGATCAGGGAATCTGGCTATTATGTTGGGTGAGAAATACATCATCTTCCCCAATTTCTTTAATTGATTGATTTTGTGGGAGAGAAGAAAACCAAGTGTGGAGTTAGAAAAGTGGAGTGTTTGAGTTTACTTGAAATAGATAAACATGATTTTAGATTAATTGTGCATATTTTAATTTTTTTATTTCTCTATTGTCAAGATTCCAGTGCTGAATATTCAAATGAAAATATTCCCAGCTCTTTGTACTGTTGCAGGAACCATATTCTCCTGCACAAACTATTTTGGTGTGATCTTCACAGGTGGTGTTGGCAAAAATGGATCGACTATAGCTGTGAGTGCTTTGTTCTGTGTTTATGAATCTATTGTGTTACTTTCTTTTTGAAGAGCTCTGTAGCAGAGACCTAAGAGTGTAATCAGTTAACCGATAAGTATTAGCTTATCTCTTCTGGCTCCTCAGATATCGGCTTCCAGCCCCACTTTTGGGGAGTCGGCTGCTGCAGAACCCACAGTGCAGCTGGCTCCCCGGGAGTGGGGCTGACAGCCAGGAGCTGGTGTCTGTAAACCATCTGCAGCCCCGTGCTGTGGGCTCTTTAGTATAAGGCTTATGCTGCAGAGCCCACAGTACTTGTAACCATGTGACCACCTAGGATTTTTAATGGCTGTACAGTTATTTTTTTAAAGACCTTTTTTTTTGTATCCCTACTTGTAGTTTCCATGCTTGATTATAGAAAACTGATATGCTTTCAAGTGTGTTAGTTTAATGTATTGTTGGTGTAAAGTTAACTTTCACTTAATTTACTAGCTTGAAAAAAGGGGTAAATGTTGTCTAAATGAAAATAATAGCTTTTGGGACTGATAAAGGATTTTTAAAGGATGGGGAAAAATAGATCAATGATAACATGCCCTTCCTTGCTTTGAAATTTGTCCTATATACATTCAAAATGATGGGGTCTAAATTTAGCTATTAACCACAAGAACCATTAGGCGCAAGGGATAGATAAGAGAAAATGTCATAATGCCTCTGTATAAATCCATTATATTCCCACATCTTGGATACTGTGTGCAAGTCTTGTTCCCCATCTAAGATATATTAGAATTGGAAAGTGCAGAGAAGTACAACAAAAATGATTAGGGTTATGAAATGGCTTTGGTATGAAGAGAGATTAAAAAAGACTAGGGCTTTTCATTTTGGAAAAGAGATGATTTAAGAGGGGGATATAATTGAGGTCTATAAAATTGGTATGGAGAAAGTCAATAAGGAAATGTTATTAATCCCTTCACATAACACAAGAACTAGAACCCAGTGAAACTAATAGGCAGCTGGTTTAAAACAAAAAAACTTCTTCACACATCACAAAGCTAACCTGTGGAACTTGTTGGCAGGAGAAGTTGTGGTGCCAGTATTGTAACAGGGTTACAAAAAGAACGAGAGAGCCTTGATGGACCTATCCTCTATGAGCTATTAACCAGAATGATTAGAGATGCAGCAATTGTCCCTGGCCTGTTTTTGCCAGAAACTGGATCACTTGATGATTGCCTGCTCTGTTCATTGTCTCTGAAGCACCTGACATTGTTTGCTGTTGGGAAGATAGGGTACTTGGCCAGATGGACCATTGGTCGGATCCACTATGGCTGTTATGTTCTGCAAGATCTTACCTACTAGAATCCATGCATTTTTTTTCCAAACCAAACTCCCTGTCTGATATGCATGCTTTTGCATTTGATTGGAATATGAAAGCTGTTGACCTTCCAGAAGGGATCAAATATCCTTGTCAGATGTCTGTCTTAAAGGATTTCTTGCGGGAAAGGAGGGATGTTCTGTGAACTTTTTAAGAGTTTTTGTGTTCATGCCAATTGAGTTATTTGAACTAGTCTTTTTAGTGCTGTTTTACTTTTGAGCATTGACATCTTATAAAACAAAAATATATTATCACAGTTATACAGAAATTCATATGTTTGGTCCCCTGTCATTTAAGAACAGAATAATCTCCTGCCTGTTGAAGTTTTAGAAGATGAGAATAGCACTGTTTTTGCAGTTTGAAGCCTTTCTCCACACACAATTTTTGTTTTGTAGCTGACACTACATGTTTGCTTCATATAAATCATACCAGTTCTAGACCTTCAAACCAAAGGCTCCAACCACATAATCAGCTGACACCCTCATTCACATTTCACCACAATTCGCAACTGGCATAAGTGAATGCAAGCAGGCCCATCTTAATTTAAACTAACATGCACCCAACATGTATCTGTTGTTCAGTTAAGAGCACTTTTTATTAGACTAACATTTTCTTCCCTCACTATAGGGAACAAGTGTCCTTTCACCTTTTCTTCATATTGGATCAGTGATCATATTAGCTGCGATGATCTACAAGAAATCTGCTGTACAGCTCTTTGAAAAGCATCCTTGCCTGTATATACTTACTTTTGGTTTTGTATCCGCTAAGATAACTAACAAATTGGTGGTAAGTGTCTGAATCATAGATTATCCTTGTTGTTGTATGATGATCTTTATACAGTAGTTTCTCAAACTTCTGCCTTCCCCAGAACATCCGTTCTCTGCATTGACTAGCCACACCCTTCCTTTCCTGCTGCTCCTGTGTATCCCATGACTGTGTAGTGGTTCTAATTGGTTCCTACTGCACATGGTTTTTCTTGAGAAATTCAGAGCCCACTAAACAATGAACCAACAGCATTTACAATGTTTTTTGGTCTCGTTTCATTAAAATACTCTATACAACAATGCTGTTAATCTGCTGAAAACATTAGGCCAAAGTATATTTTTGTCTTTTTTTTTTTAATAGGTTGCACATATGACCAAAAGTGAAATGCACCTGCATGATACAGCATTCATAGGTCCAGCACTTTTGTTCTTGGACCAATACTTTAACAGCTTTATTGATGAGTATATTGTACTTTGGATTGCCCTGGTAAGTAGGCCATTGTATTTTATTTCTATCAATGATCTGTATCTGATATGCATATGCCTGTTTGTTCACATTTGCGACATGCACACAGAGTTTGTGCTAATTGTGCACAGATCACATGTACACAGTTAGCACCAATTGTCCACAGATGATTCAAACAAAGAAGCATGGATTTGGGAATCTTCTTGCCTTAAACAGGGTTCATGCTAACTTGACATGGTTTGGTTGGGCTTATGTACCTCACTTGGCTCAAACCTGGTGTAGAAGCAATGTCAAATGAGCCGTGTTCTAGATTTAGAAGCCATTGGGGAGAAATGTGATGAAGTATATTTTTGCAAGAACATAATTTCCACATTCTGGGGTGCACCACAGCAAAAACTCTATAAGGCACAAACCCGCAGGTGGAATTTCTGAAATTCATGCAGTGTCAGAGCAACTGTAGATACCAGGACCAGTGTCTCAGAGAAGTTCTTGGCTATATAGTTATGTCTCTCCCTGATTAGAGCATTGAAAACCAACCAGACCAAGGTCAAATCAATCTGCCACTCTCTAGATAGCCATTCTAAAGCACTCTGTGCAGGTATACCAGCTGCTTAATCCTGTGAGCAGCTGAGAACTTCTTTCTGTACTAGCTGCAAGTAATGGAAAAGCTCAGCTAATTGGAATCACATTATGTTCATTTGATGCTCACTGGGACATATGTTTTAGTTGGGAGCTTAGTATGTTAAATAAAGGCTCAGCCTGCATAAATTACACTCATGAAACTTGACTATTCCCATACAATGAAACATTTTCAAATATATTCAAATACAGCATTGTGAAAATTTAAGATCAGAGATCCACACTTGAAATTAATACCCACAGCTCATGGGACATCTTATAAAAGCTTTCTACAATCACTACAATTTCTCTCTCTTACTGAAATGTAGATTGAAGTTCTAGCCTGTAAAACGCAGAAACCCTGGAGCTTTCAGAGGAAAAATAGGAATACACCTTTTAATAGCAAGACAAGAGAACTTGAGAGCGGTCCTTGATACTTTTAGAGAGATTATGAGGACACAAAGGATAGATGGAACATGGTGCATTCACGCTCAGTATAGATAGCTAGATCTAACGCATGTCATTTTTCCCTTTGCAGATCTTTTCCCTCTTTGATTTGCTCAGATACTGCATCAGCGTGTGCAATCAGATTGCTTCCCATCTGCGCATCCATGTATTCAGAATCAAGGTCTCTTCCACACATTCTAATCATCATTAGTGACTGGGTACTTGCTGTGATGAAAAATAAGAAACAAATGTTTTCTATAGGGAAGAATATGAACATATGTAGGGGACTAAGGCAAAAGGAGCACATAAGAACAAATCTAATTTATAATAATCAGTGTTGTACAACTTCTATTCTTTGTTACTGGTAACACTCCTTCACTTGTCTTTGCCTAATGAGAGAGAGAGAAGGTGAATTCCAGGTACTCTCGACGTTAACATCATGTAGTCAACTCTACTGGTTCTGTGCCCAGGAAAGCATGCAGGGAGTAATGCTTTGTCTTAGTTTATTCTATATTCAAGGTAATTACAATCTATGGTGAATGGATCCCCAACAACTGAAATTTTTAATGTAGTGTATATACAGACTGCAAAACAATGTGCTTTATAATGTTAATATTTCATCATCTCTTAGTGAAATACTTTAGAGTCCATTTTTGAAATTTCTTTTACTAAAGAGCTGAGTTGTAAAATAGAGATATCCCATGAGATTGTGTGACTGAAATAGTTGAATGGACTTGGATGTAGACGGAGTTGTTTCATTTACTTATGTATGTTCAACAGTGTATTTTAGAGGGGCCTTGTGGAAGGAGGGAGTGACTATCAGCATACAATACAGTATGGTATCTTTGTCAATTAATTTAATTTTTTTTAAATAAACTTATTTCTCAATTTTCTTCAATGGAAAAACTTTAAAAGCAAACTTTACTGTTCATTTTTTACATATAGAACTTAAGCAAAAATTTCTTTCTGCTCTTTAATAAATAAGGAAATTCTAAGAGCTACAGTTGTCTTTACATGTGTGTCAGCTGCTTTGTCTCATTGGGTGAAGCACTTGGTCTGATGAAGCATAATCTGTTGTGTAGAGAGCCTTTCTATACTTCCTGTGTCTCCAGTGCCAGTCATCCAAGCATCTCCAAGTACTTTCTTTGCTAATTAACAGAGACTTGCAACCCAGCTCCCAAAGTCATAGGCATATTATGCCCATTTTATGTGTGGTAAACAGAGGCAAAAGGAAGCTAAATAACTTTCCAATAGTTCATACTGGGTCTGGAGTAGAACTCCCAAGAGTCTGGATTCTGTTCATATTGACCCCTGCCTATTTAGGTACTGGGAATTGCACAACTCAATGTGTCAAGTAGTTCTCCAGTAATCTCTTCCCATACTATTGCTCAGTGAGAAGTCACATGCTGATCTGTCACTCAAAAAAGCAAGATGTGACACCAATCTACACACAGTACTTACGACAGATGAGCAGGAGTGTTTCCTGCCATTTAAATACTAAAACAAAAGGCGAATGCCACTCAAAAGTACAGTTGCACTAGTCCAAGTGTAGGCTCAGCTCAGAGACACACTAGTGCAAACAGCGAGCTGCAGGTTACCAGCAATGGCACAGAAAGCAGTGATCAAGATAAGAAATTTAAAGTGTTGCTTACAGCCAGCAGTCCAGAACCTTAAAAGTCTTTGCCTCAGAGACCATTGCTCCCGGTCTGATCCACTGACCATTTGTGCCAGTCTGGAACAATTAAGCTAAATATCCCCAGGATGAGGCTTTGGACTCCCCTCAAGCAAAGCCTTCATTTCTGGAAATACATCTCAATTAATGCCCACTCAGGAAATGCTATACTGTGCTTCTGCCTAGGCTTTTCACTAACTGGTAGCTCCAGTACCCTAGGGGCAAGATTTTACACTTCTTTCATGTAAATCTTCAGCATTACCAGGTGTTATGGGGCTTGCTTGAGAGAAGTTGAGAAATGTTGCTTATAAGGTGCACCCAGTTGCTGTGTAAATAGGTGCTGTATAAATTGTCTGTAATACATGAACTTTGCCCTTATGCGTTATGATATATGATTGTAGACATAAGAACCTCAGGCTGTGGAATTAATTGAGAAACTGAATGAGATTTCTAAGTAAAGGGGATCATACTTCATGAGGCCAAAGAGATGGCAAGTTGGAAGTTCAGCCTTAAACTTTACCCTTTCTGTTGTTGTGTACAAGCGAGCGCTGGATGCAGTGCTTTTACAGTTATCTCTTGCATATAGAACTTCCTGGAACATGTCCGAATGAGTACAGATCTCACAGCCTTGAAAACAAAATGTGACACATGCTGCTTTGAGCTGGCTTTCCCCTAAAAACCACACTGCCAGGCAGAAAATTTCCCCTCCACCTGGGGGCCAATAAAATGAAAAGTGTTTTTATTTAAAAAAAAAAAAGGCTCAGATTTAACTGCAACGAGTATGAGACAGAGACGGTGTATCTAATCCCCATTTCTGTTGTATCCGAGTACCTCAAAATCTTTAATGCATTTTTTTCTCACGTCCCTGAGTACTAGGACAGTGCTATTATCTCCATTTTACAGATGGGAGACTGAGGCACAAAAGGATAAGGCCCAGATAGTCAAAGGCATTGAAATCACTAGGAAGTAGTCACATAATTGCCTTTGAGAATCTGGAGAGACAAGGTGGGTGATACCTTTTATTGGGCCAATTTCTTTTGCTGAAAGAAACAAGCTTTTGATGTACACAGAGCTCTGCTTCAGGTCTGGGAAAGGTACAGGGTCACAGCTAAATACAACGTAGAACAGATTAACACACATACTGTAAGAGAAGCTTCGGGGGTAGTCAAGTTAGTCTGTACAGGATAAACTTAAAAAACAACAAAAGGTCTGGTAGCACTTTATCGACTAACAAAACATGTAGATGGTGTCATGAGCTTTCGTGGGCACAGCCTACTTCTTCAGATGACTGGAGTTTTAAGAGAGAGTTCAAGGTGAGGTGGCCGGTTATGCCTCTGTTATAGAACAAAAATTCTGTGTCTAACAGAATTATGAATTAAAAACTCCCAGGCTTGTCTTTTGAAGGTGTTGTGCAGACAGAAATCAGATCTGGTGTGATCAATTTGTGCAAAGTGCTTGTGCACGGGTGATGTGATGTTTCTTTCCATTTTCTGTAAGCTCATTTGAGAGTGTACAGATTGTCTGGTTTCAGCTACAGAATTGTTGATGTACCTCATCCAGTGCACTGAATGCTGCATGTGTTGTGGTTAGACATGTGTGAGACTATGGATCTTGAAAGGTGTGTTGCGGGTGGGGGGAAGGGTATTGATCATCACAGCAGTGGAAATGGCTGCATGATTTTAATGTGGTAAAATCTGCTGTCACTTTGAGCTGGTGTGTCCTGGTCTTCGAGGAGCTTCCTTCTGAAGATGGGGTTGTTTGAAGGCCAAGAGAAAGGGTTCAGGATGTGGTCCCCATTAGGTATGTGTTGTAATTGTTTAAGGATACCCACATATGGATTCAGGTGTGGGGTGATAGGTGACAACTAGAGGTGTGGATGGAGGGGGGTTTGTTTCATTTACTGAAGCAGGTTCTCTTGGGGGGCGGGGTGGAGAGGTACTTGAGTGGCCTGTTCTATGACATGAGCTATTTCTCTGCTGGAGTGTCCTTGTTTGGTAAAGGTGGTTTTAAGTGTGTCTTGGACTTTCTCCTCTGAACCATTTCTGTGATGTCCAAGTGCCTGGCTGTATTTCATGGTACGTTTGGGAGGATTGCTGGAGCTGTCAAGGTAAGTACAGTTATTTTATTCTTAGATTTCTTGTATATAGCTGTCTGAAGCTGATCAGTGTCCTGGAAGTTGATTCAGGTGGGGGGAGTGTTCTGGAAGTTATTGAATGGATTTGTGGTGTGTATTGAAGATGTGGTTCCTTCCCGGGTAGTTAAATGCAAGGAAATCTACATTTGAAGATATCTTTTTCAGTCTAATTGTCACTACTTACAGTTCTGAAAAATAAATGTATTCAGTGGCTGTAGAGAACTTCACCTACTTCAGGGAGCTGCACAATGAACAATCTTCACAAGGACTGTCTTTTCTCTAGGGCAGGGGCCAGTCACTAGTTGGACCGTGGGCCAAATCAGGACCACTAGATGCTTTTGAAAGGACCCCTGTATCTATTTACTTATAGTTTTTATTTTCTCTGGAGTCTGAACCTTGACTATACAATAACCAAGAAATTTGAACCTTGACAAAAAAAATTGACTAGCACTGCCTAAGGACAACTTAAGTCTATTCTCATTGGGAGAAAGGGGAGGCAGTGGCCATTTTGAAAAAGGGCAAACCCCCAGGGGTTTCTCTGAAGAGGATTTAACATGCCAGTCTTTGCCAACAGATAAACGTAAGAAATATAATGGGGGCAAGAAGGAACTATTAATTCTGAGTAGTTATTTTCTGAAAACTACCCATTGCATGAGATCAGCTCTATAGAAAGACACCCCTTCCCCCCCCCCCCCCCCCCCCCCCCCCCCCCCCCCCCCCCCACACACACACACACACTATAGAAAGGATGTGGATGCATTGGAGAGGGTCCAACAGAGAGCAACCAAAATGATTAGGGGGCTGGAGCACATGACCTATGAGGAAAGGCTGAGGGGTTTGGGCTTATTTAGTCTGAAGACAAGAAGAATGAGGGGGGGGGATTTGAGAGCAGCCTTCAACTCCCTGAAGGAAGGTTCCAAAGAGGATGGAGAGAGGCTGTTCAGTGGTGACAGGTGGCAGAACAAGGAGTAATGGTCTCAAGTTGCAGTGGGGGAGGTCTAGGTTGGATATTAGGAAAATCTGTTTCCCTAGGAGGGCGATGAAGCACTGGGATGGGTTTCCTAGGGAGGGGGTGGAATCTCCTTCCCTAGAGGCTTTTAAGTCCTGGCTTGGCAAAGCCCTGGCTGGGATGATTGAGTTGGGATTGGTCTTGCTTTGGACAGGGGGTTGGACTCTATGGCCTCCTGAGGTCTCTGCCAGCCCTAGGATTCCATGAGCATGGCAGGGAGAAAGGAACACACTGGAGTCCAGGACTGGGGCGTCTATAAACTACTGAAATACACCTAATAAAAAGTCTACACTCCTAGTACAATGGGGTCATGTTCTATGAATGAGGCTCCTAGGCATTACAAGTTCCCAAAGCTATTAGCATGTTTGTATCATGCACATCTGGGCAATTTCTAGGGTCTAAAGTTGGCAGTCATTTGAGGCATCACTGAACACATCCCAGCAGACAGTTTTCTCAAAAAGAGCAGCAAACTTTCCCTTTTGTGCAACTCCTAAAGCCTGCAGACAACACTGCAGACAATACTAGCTGGGATTTTGGTACAATGCTCCCTGCCAGAATGCACTTAATGAGAGAGGGGCTGGCATAATTAAGCTTGGCTCAGTCTCTAAAAGACGAACTGCAAAAATTTCAAAATTCAGCAGCCAAACCAGGAAAGGATACAGCTTTTCAGGACCGCAGGCACCGCTGAATTTTCACAATACTATCTCCCTTCTCTGAGCTGCAGATGCCCCATAATCCCCACTACAGCACACAGCCCCCACAGCCTCTCCAAGAGGAGCTAGTGCAAAGAAGTGACTTCCCACCAAACCCCTAGTTTGCACTCTTCACGCTGTTTATTTTGAGCTCACTATTGTCGTCAATGCCTAAGCCAGTAGGTGACACTCAGGAAATCTGATCAAAATCTGTTGGGTCTTTTAGCTCATACAAATCTAGAACAATGAAACTGTTCATTATAAAAAGAACAGGAAACCATCTTGTTGTTGAGAGGAACCCTTCAGGATAGAATGTGTCTCAGCTAGAAAATTTAGACTTTTTTAAAATAAGAATTACAAATATTTCTTACTATTAATTTTTATCTCAAATTATTCTACATACTTTGCCCTTATACAGCAAGCAGGCAATCCTGCCTCAATTTCACACTCTTGCTATTGAAGATCCATGATTGTCCTCTAGTAAGAACTAGTTACGGGACCATAAGTTGCCGTTTGACTAAGAACTGCAGCTTGGTCCTTGGTGTCAGTTGGCCTGGAAAAAAAATCACACCCATGTTTGCTAGCTATGTAGAAGAGGCTGCTAGTGCTAGTGCTGTCATGTCCTGAGAGACAAGAGACTTGGCAGGAACTGGCATCTTGTGCTGACCAGATAATCTCCTCATTCACAGGAGGAGGGGCAAGGGTCCAGAGACGCTCAGAGCTAGCCAAACTCCGGGCTTTGTGCCTACGAGTGAGATGCTGACCCAGTCTGGACAGAATATTGCTGCAGGCAGTTATCTGCCTAAGCCAATAGTTCTTCAAGAATTTCTTCGTTTCTTTTGTTCTTGATATTCAGTTACTTTCTGCTGAAAATATCCTGGGGAAAACAAAAGCTTGGATCAGTCATACACCACGTTGTAATTTCATCAACAATTGGGGTCATTAGCTGGTTTGTTTTGTAACATACAATGGTAGGAGTGCTAAAGCAGCCCAAGAAACCTAATAAGCAACAACGATCAAAGCAGAGAACCAGAGGATGGACCAGGGGCGATAGCTACGGTGATACTCTTCCCCAGACATTTTTCTAGTCTCAATAACCATGGGATTTAGGAGCCGAAGGAGATTAGGGAGGTTCCACCTACCCCTCCATCCCTATATGAGGAATAAAATCTGATGGTTCTTGTCAATCTACATTGGAAGGCTCCATAGCAGCAACACTGGATCCAAATCTACCTGGCCAGGCTAGATGTGGAGCAAGTTGGAGAAGCAATGTGTATCTCAGGTTAAAAATGGGGAATCTTTAATGCTTGTTGGCCATGTCCTCCTAGAGATAGTCTGACCTGGAGATGGCAAACTTACTTCATTCAAAAGTAGGCCCTCAATAAGACTAGAAGCAAAGCTCCTGTTGGTTTATATGGTGCAAGACTAAGTCCTTTGGTCCAGATCCTCCAAGGTATTTAAGATCAATGGAAATTAGCAGTCTAAATCCCTTTGAGGATTTGGATCTTTGTGACCAGGGCTGGGGAATTGTAGACAGTTCGCATCTCCAACCCAAACTGTAAACAGTCTCCAACCCAGATGTTTATCCAGGTTCTTGTACCATGTCCACCTCTTTGCCACCTGAGCCCAATAAGCTGAGAGATTCAAGGACTAGTGGAGAGGCAGGCCGAATCAGTAGGACACTCACACCCCCATTCATATTTCACACGCCCTGACAACCTCACCAACAAAGTTAGTGAAAAACTGGGTTAAGGGGGGAAAACCCCAACTCCAGAGATAGAAGAGACCTATTTGGATCCATCTCATTGTGCAAGTCCGTTTGCCACTTACTGGTGTTTGGTCCAGTCTCTGAGATTTAAAGATACCAAATGCTGGGGGCTTCTCTTGGCAGATTCCTTTGCGGCACTATATGGCCATCAGGCAGTTTTTCCTGACAGGGACCTTTGGGTTAACTTCTTAAATCTCTACTTAATCCCTTTTTTATTGCGCCGAGCAATTGCTCAGCCTTCCCTTTTGAGCAATGGCTGAGAACACCCAGAACACAGCTGAGTTATTGCTATGCCGTCACCATTGGCACTTCCATCCATCTGGCATTGTCACCGGCTGTTGGCTCCTTTACGGGGGAAGGGGTGTTGGGCTCAGCCTTGCCTGTGAGATCAGCCACCCTCCCAACTGTTCCTGAGAAAGGGGGGATTAAAGAGCACGGGCCAATTGTTAGGCTCCATTGGGAGGAGTTGGATGATGTCCCTAAAAGGCTGAAGGAGCTCAGCGGGGAGGGGTAGGTCTCTTCTGCGGCCGAAGGGAGAGGGCAGCAGGAGAGGAGAACCTCAGAACGTAGAGGGGAAAGATTCCAGGGAAGATACCCCTGGGGATCAGCAGCCCAGGAGGAGCTGGACACCCAGGGAGGAACCCCTGGGGAGAATTCTGGTGAGTCTGGGGAGGGGGAGGGCAAAGAACCTGAGGGTGGCAGAGCTTACATGACCTTGTTTTGGACTTTGGGACAGCAAGACTAATGAGGAGCCCAAGTGGGGCAGATGATCTGGGGCTTATTACCTTTAATTCACTAGCCATTTTAGGTTTGGGACACTGGAAGGAGGCAGAAAGTAAGACCAGCCTGTGATGGGGTGTCTGGCACCTCACCACCTGATGGGGCTAAAGTGGCCAGGTGGGCCAATTACCTTGTCTAGACTGCACCTGGAGGAGCAGCCAGGTAGCAGAGACAAGGTTTACATTAGGATGCAATAGTGTAATCGATTAACCGATTATCTGATAAGCAACAGCGTATAGGTTAATTCTATAGACTACATGCATTTCTTCCTCTCCCCCGCCCCCACTGCCAGTACACTTTTTTAGCAGGTTGGCCAGCAGCCTGGCTCAGTCCTGGCTTGTGCCAGGTCCAGGACCTACCTCTGCTGCGGCTCTGCATTTAAAGCGTGTTAGGCACTGGGTGGGCAGGCAGCCTGGTTCAGTTCTGGCTCATGCTGGGTCTGGAAACTCAGAACCCCCTCCACAGGGGCTCCTGCCATCCTGTGCTGCTGCTGGCTCTCTATCAGCATAGGGCAACCGGTCCATGAGGGGAGCTGGGTTTTAAACTGGCTCCCCTCGCATACTAGCTCCTGCCTGGCACTTCACGTTGCTCCTCGGGAGCAGGGCTGGGAGCGCACTGGCTGCCAGCCCCACCCCTGGGGACTATAGAATAGTCAACTGACAAGAATTCATGAGACTACTCGACTATTCAATTAACCAATATTTAACATCCCTAGTTCAGATGGGCAGGAACTGAGAGTAGTTGCAGGGGTCTGTGGGCACTGTCTGGGGAAAAGGAGGCATGTTTGGGGCTATAAAGGGTAGCCTGCAGTTACTTCCTGGAGGAGGGAATTTGGGCTGGCAAAGTGGGGCAAGGGAGGTGGGTAGCAGGAAAGGTTGTTTTCTAATTGTAACAGAGGCTTAAGAGTACATCTGTGCTGCAATAAAAGACCCGGGGGGGAGGGAGAGGCATGGCTCCAGCCGACTCCTCTCACCGGGCCAAAATTTGCAGTGCAGATGTTTTGGCTCAGGCTCAAACCCCTCAAAATGGGGAGGGGCTCAGAGCTTGCCATTTTAGCCCCAGAGTCCAAGCCAGTTGGCTCAGGCGCTGAGAATTGGTGCTGGAGGACTTTGCCCTGGTGCGAGAACAAAGTCAGCAAAGCAAAGCAACCCCCTGGAGCCAGAAGGAAGGGCCAGGGCAGCATCGCTGCACTGCCAGGTCTTCCAGCGAGGGCCCCCCCCCCGGAGTCTGTGCTCTGCATGAGGGGCATTGAACGTCACCTTGTTTAGCTGGCGAGGGGTGTGGGGATGCCCGGCTTCTATGGACGGTCCATATGCTGCCGTGTAATGGAATCACACTGAGAACCTGGGGCCTGCAGCCCTTTGAGAGTGGGAGAATCATGTGATTACACCCCAGGAGAGGGAACACCGCGAGGCCGGCTGTGGAGGGGCGCACTCAGGAGCTGCCGGGGGATCAGGGCTGGTGAGACGCTGCTGAAGTTCTTGAAAGGAGCATTAATGCCTAGCCTGTTTTACAGATAGGGAAACTGAGGCAGGGAATGGTGAAGTGACTTGCCCAAGGCCAGTCAGAAATCCAGAGTCAGGGCTGGGAATAAAACCAAGCTCTCCTGCATCCCGGTCTGGTGCACCATCTACTAAGCCATGCTGCATCACTCTGAGATCTCAGCAAAGGGCCTAAGCAAGGAGCACTTTGACAGGTTGCCATACAAACACAGGTAGAGTTCTGGAGTCGGCAATATCCTCCAGCCAACGGCCCGAGTGCTGAAAGGGGCTAGACCGCAAGCAAATCAATTTTGCAGGCAACACAGCAGATGCTGGAGATGCCTGTACCATCTCCTCTAACAGTGTCTCTTCCCCCGCCCTGCGGGTTGTTTTCAGGGTAATCACACTCAAACATTTGCACAAGCAATTCTGCAAATAGTAAGTCCCGCTCCCTCTGCCCAAACAAACCAAAGGGCACTCGGCAGGGATTCACCCTTCTGAAGTCCCTGATGATTTTAGAAGCAGGTTGTTGCTTCCTAAACACCAGCGCAGCAGCGCAGGAGGAGGTGGTAGGGGGCGATTTACCTTCTTGGGCCATCCTGCTCCTTTCTGCTTCCTGGATAAAGAGGGAAAACATCTGAGTCCGCACAAATCTTTTCACAAACTTGCGGCAGGACTTGGAGGTAATGGCTCTGCAGAAGGCCTTCTCTACGAAGGAGCCCTGGCCACTCCTATTCCACTTGAGATGTGAGGTATAATGGCCGACGGTTTTGATGAAGAATTGCATGAAGCAGCTGGAGACGTGAGCGTTCACTTGCTCGGATGCTGGAAAGGGAACAGGAGGCGTACAGTTTGGGCATGGGCGCTGGCATTCACACGACACCTCCCCCCTTAATGCAGGAGGTGGGCACCACACAATCTTTGTTCATGCTCACAATCCCCATGAGGCAGGGCTGGGCTGTGGTGCCTGCTGTGAAGAAGGGGAACTGAGGCACAGATCGGCGGATATATTTACCCTCCGAACTTCCTTTAAGGATCAGGGCCAAAGTGACGTGCCTAAGGCTCGCCCATAGTTTATGGTGGGGCAGGGACTTGAAGCCAGGTCTCCTAAGTCCCAAGTTAGTGCTCTGACCACTCGGCCATTCTACCTCTCTCCTCCTCTCTGGCACACTGCTCAACCTCCCTGCTTTTAAATGTAAACACGACTGAAACATCTGAATTGTGCTAACTTGTCTGATTCTCAAACCTGGTCACGGCTAGAGCGAAAAGCCCCGTAGGGGTATAAACTGAACCACTGCTCAACCTGCTATTCAGTTGCCTGGTCTGCTGGATGATTACTGCTAACCACCGTACGGTGACGATGTCGAACCTGGGGCTTCCAAGGAACTCCAAGCACTGCACGCACGTGCAAGGAAATGAACGTGCTGCAGGCCAGCCTACAGAGGCGCTGGATGGGTGGCCTCGGCGCACGCTGACTTAATTCACATGCCGTGGCCTCGTCAGAAGCAACTGCCAGCTCCTTCAGGCTCTACAATTCAACATCTTGGTGCTAAACCATAACAGAGTTGTAACAGCCGCTAGCATATGGGACTGCTTTCCCAGGCTGCTCTGGCTGGAGGACGCCATCTGCTTCGTTATTGCATAGGAGCTGTAATGACAGAGGACAGCTAGGTGTCGAGAGGGCTGAGATCCAGTTGTCACTGAAGGACATACCGGGGTCCTGGCTCTCTGTGGGGTCCAGTAGAGTTGCCACAGCCTGTGGGATTTTTTTGCTTCTCTCCCTAGTGATGGATTTATTTCTCTGCCCTGATGGGTCTTCCCAGTCCCACGGGGTTGTAGAATTTAGGGAGGAAGATGCTCAGATTAAAATCAGGCCCCTGCTGGGAATTGGCAACGACAGATCCCACGTGCTCAAGCTACAGGGCAAAAGGTGGTTGGGGTTTTTAAAAATATATATATAGAACACCCAGCCCTGCAAACTCAGCCTGGCATTGAGAGTCCCACGGGGCTTGTCCATTTCACCCCCGCTCCCCACCACTCATGAAGATGTGAATTCGGGAACTTTTGCTGAGGACGCACAAGTCAGACCAGAGTCCAGCTCCCTCTCCCAGAGCTGGGCTGGCTCTGTGGGACTAACAATAGAAAAGGATTTATTTTTCTCAACAAAGCCTGCAGGGCTGATTCTGCAGCACACGCAAAGAAAGTGTTACAACCCCAGGGGCTTTTCGAAGCAGGACTGCAGAGCAGAAACAAAGTACTGTCTCCTAGCTGGTGATTTTGGGAGGGCGGAGGGTAATACAGCAGAGCACTTCCCAACCTGCAGACACGGAACACCTCTGAGATGCAGGTGAAATGCAGCCACCTCTGGGGTGGGAGCTGCAGCTAGTCAGAACATATCACACTGAATGACAGACAGGGAAGCTGGGTAAGGACAACGAAGTAAACCCTGACCATGCCTTGGGATCCATGGTGGTTCAGAGCTAATTTTTTTTTTTTTTTTTTAAATAGGGAAGGGACCTTGAGAGGTCATTGAGTCCAGTCTCCTGCCCTCACAGCAGGACCAAGTACCATCCTGGACAGATTTGCCCCGATCCCTAAATGGCTCCCTCAATGATTGAGCTCATAACCATAGGTTTAGCAGGCCAATGCACAAACCAGTGAGCTATCCCTTCTCCCCAGCTTAGTGGGCAGATCCTGAACTGGTGGGCGAGGTCACAGCTCCACTTCAGTCCATGTGGAGAGGGAGTCAATGGCGCGATGACCATTTACAGCAGCGGCGGACACTTCCCTCCACCCTCTATAAGCTGCACCAATCTGCGTCTCTTTCTACCTCTGAAGAAGGAAGGGCTGAGGTGTCCTGGCAGGGGCTGAGCATGTGGGTCCAGGGACCAGGGCTAGTCCAGTGGCTTAGACTACTTAGCTAGTCTCTCCACATGAGCAGCTTGCTCGCTGTTCTGCATGGGAGTCTAAAGCACACGCAGCCCTAGGCCGTGTGTTGGCTGGAGCTGAGGCAGAAAAGAGGTCTCAGGAGGGCTGGTTAGCCTGGGACACCAGCAGTCAATTGTGTGGGGCTCTGTGCACCCAAAGAAGGAACTCTGCGTACTCTGTACGTTGTTGTTGCTGTTGTGCATCTTTAAAGAAGTCAGCATCTCGCTCTGTAGCTTGGCCGGTAAGATGCTGTTTTCGTCCCCAACCTGAAAGCGGGCAAACGGATGTTAGCACAGCCAGCGCTTGCAAACCAGAGAAGCCCGAGCCCAGGGGTTTTACAGGGAAGACGGTTTAGAAGAGCGAGTGAGGAATCTAGCTCGCTGAACCACTTCCCGAGTGTGCCTTCAGGATCAAAGCCCCCGGAAACTAACATGTCTCCCCTCCAGAGCCCTCCTGCCCAGCACTCCCTGTAATCTGTGTGCTTGGGCAGCCGCTTAGGAGAGATTCAAGTGCTGCCTAGCTGATTAGCAGAGCGCCCACAGCAAGGTTTTCTTTGGTGCACATCCACACAAGCCTTGGCGTGCCCAAAAATGTATTCTGCAAATGGATGGGGAAAAAATCTGCACATGGATGGAAAAAATTCACGGGAACATTGCCCGTGACCCATTCTTTAACACAGCCATGCAGTCTACGTTAAGGATGTTAATTTAGATTAATCAACTAATTGAATGATGCAATTTGCATCAACTATTCTATTAGTCGATAAGGGCACCTCTATCTTTGAAATATAGCAAAGAACCGGCCAGTTCTTGCTACATTTCAAAGGCGGAAGCACCACCAGTTTCCCACTGCGCCCTGCTTCCCTTCCCCTTCCCTCCCGAGATGGTACTGGGGGGCAGGGGTGGATATAGGGCAGGGCAAGCGGGGCGGCCGCCCCGGGCCCCACGCTTCGAGAAGCCCCACGCATGCGCTGTAGCACCACCGCGCATGCACCGTGGCAAAAGGGGGCCCGCGAAATGGTCATCTGCCCCTGCTAGGGGGAACCGGCTTTTAAGCTGGCTCCCCCCAGCACCGGCTCCTGCTCCTGCATATGCTTATCAGATAATCGACTAGCTGCTTACATCCCTGGTCTACATTACCATCATCGCGGTGGTGCTCGTTAGCTATTGCTAGAAGCCCTCGCCTATCAATTTTTATCCCAAAGGATGTTGGAGATTTAAACTTCTGCAGGGTTAACTGATATTGCTGTCTCTGACCCGGCTGCTCCTCCGCCACCCATCATGAGAGAGAGATGATACAACAGCCTGAGAAATGAATTTGCAGTGAACCCCCTGCAGGTCAGTGCTCGGGTGTTTATAAACCAGGAACGCTAATGGTACAGTGGCTCTGTAGGCAGCTCAGGCAAGGGGCCCTACCCCCTAAGCATGCAGAGTGCAAAGAATTAGTGAGAAGTGGGACGGAATACCCGACAGCTACCAAAGAGCCAGGGCCGAGGCGCTTGCTGCAGCTCAACAATAGAGGTAAAAACACGCTGACCGATAAACGGGAACTGAAAGCATCGCACCAGGGACACATACCGATTTTAAGAACTTCCCTTGGCACAAGTCAACCAGCAGCACCTAAAAATAACAGACAGGGCCGAGCGTTAGCCAGGGTGCACTGCAAGGCTGGTTGTGAGCAGCAGGGATTTCAGAATCAGTTGTCTGGGCCTCGAGTCCGTTTGTCAGCAGATGCAGCTCAGAGCTTTTCAAATTGCTCTAGGTTATGGAAAAGGCTCCTCCACCCCTCCGAACTCTGTGTCTGGAAGAGGGGCGCAGCAATGCCTGGCCTGGGGAAACAAAATGACCAGGGGCATGGGCAGGCGGCTGGCCCCCTTTCGCGACTAGGCCAGTCACTGCTTCCAATCCAGCCCAGGCTGGAGGTGCTTCCTGCCTCGTGTCTCTTGGGAGGCCCATGTGAGAGGAAGTGTGGAGTCTTAGCCCACGTCCCCGTGGAGCGAGGGCCGAGCCCCACAACTGCCCCATTCTGAGTGCTCCCAGCTGAAGGGCAAGAAGCGAACCAGTTGGGAAACTCCGGCAGCTTCTACACTAGCTTTCCCAGATGTGCACTTGCCTCCCGTGAGCTGGGAGACCGGGAATGGTGAACTGAGGGAAAGGGACAGAGAGGGTCTGGGCTTAGGACAGGGCGAGCAGGGCAGATGCCCCGGCCCCGCACTTCGAGAAGCCCCACACATGCGCCGTGTCAAAGGGGGGCCCCACGAAATTGGGCTGCCCTGGGCCCCCCAGAATGGTCATCTGCCCCTGGCTGAGGCCCTTGCCTAGCTAGTGGGTAGGTGGAGGGATCAGCATCCAATCTGGCGAGGGAAAAGCGTGGGTGTTGCCTAGGAGCTGGCTGGCGTCAGCTCTTGCTTCCTTCTGGGCCTTTCCCCTCCCCGGGCTGGGCTGGAGACAAAAACTGGCCAACCGAGCCTCCTCCGAGTGCACAGCGCGGTACCTCCTCCATGGGCTGATCTAGAACCTGCTCCAGACAGCGCTTCTGGACTCCAACCATGAAGGGGGTGGGGCAGCAGACGGTATCGATCAGGCATTCCGGAACCACGGGGATGTAGGTGTGCGCCCAGGAGAAGGGGTACAGAAGAGCTGCCACGGCATGGATGCACTGGGACAGGACACTGCCAATGAGGAAGGGTTCGGGTTACTGACTGGATTTGGCAGGGGGTTGGCCAGCACACCGATCCTTGGGTGAGATTTTCACGAGCACCTGAGAGACAGAGGAGCTCAGTGACTGCCAAGGAGACCCCGGCTCCGAACTGCCAGTGCTTTTCTCAGAGAAAAAGCCAGAAGGGACCATTGTCATCACCAGGTCAGACCTCCCACTTAGCACAGGCCAGAAAACTGCCCTGAACCGATTCCTGCTCAAACTAGAGCTGACCCTTCCAAAAAACAGCCCATTAGCCAGTGGCGGAGTGGTGGTAAACTGTTCCAATTACTTAAATTCTCATTGATGAAAAAAACCTTCACCCAATTCCTAAATGGGATTTGCGAGCTTCAATTTCCCAGCCCTTCGACCGGGTTAGACCTTTGTCTCTTAGACGGAAGAGTTCCCATAGCAGGGTTTTGTTTCCCTCGTAGGTACTGATCAAGACTGATGGAATAACACCTTCACCGTCTCTTGATTAAGCTACATCTATGGAGCTCTCAGAGTTGAATTCTACCCTCGTCAATGTGGGCTGTTTTGAGGAGGTCTTCCCCTCATCACATAGTAGCGTTGCAAGTTCTTGGGATTCCATCACAAATTGACATTTGGTGTTCTTCAATAAATCCCCAGCTCCTAGAGTCAAGGGATTAGACCAGAGTCCCTTTTCTTTAGATTTTTCTCTAAAGGAAAGATGACAGTTTCTAGCTCTGTGGCTGGGGAAAAGGTTGTAAACGTGCCCCTAAGGGCTCAAAGACCAGAAGGACCTCCCTTCCCATCTGTGTTTCTTATTTTTAACGCAGTCTCACAATTTGGGAGGCCAAAGCCTCAAGTGTTTTGAACCCTTGGAGTTGGCCATGGTGCTGCCCCCCAAAACTCTCAGTGGTGAGGCATCACTATCAACAGAACGTGCAGTTTTGGTACAAAATTGTTTCCCCAGCTAGAAAACTATAAATGGAGTTTCAAACTAAAGTCCCAGAGAGAGAAGAGGAACCCTGCCCCCAACATCACCCTGCCTTCCCCGGCCGTTTGTCTTTTCCACTTGAGAATGAGGTTTCTGATCCTCCCTTTCCTAGTAACACAGAACTCTGAGGCTGTCTACACAGCAGAGCTATTTTGCTCTGGAAGTATCCCAAAGTAGCTATTCCCCCATCTTTAAACAAGATTTTGAAATAAATAACTGGCATGCTGTTATAGCAGGGCTGTAACCCTCATTCCATGAGGGTTAAGGGATGTTTCGAAATAAGCTATTTTGATATTACCTTGAAATAATCTATGCAATTTGCGTAGGGTAAATTGTGTCGCTTATTTCGAAGGAAGGGTGCAGTGCAGACACGCCCTAACTCTGATAGCAGCAGGGTTAAGGCAAAATAATTTCCCAAATGCAGAGAATGGGTCACGCGTGCTGATCTGTTGACACAAAAGCTGTTAAGATTTATTTTCATCAGTAGCTCTCAAAGGAACATAAAAACTGCCATACTAGGTCAGACCAAAGATCTATCTAGCCCACGATCTCATCTAATCCAGCATTTTCCAACAGTGGCCAATGCTAGGTGCCCAGAGGGAATGAACAGAAGAAGACAGACAGACAGACAGGCTAGGGACACCATACCTACCCATCCTGGCTAACATGAATTTATCTAGTTCTTTTTTGAACACTATTTTAGTTTTGGCCATCACAACGTCCTCTGGCAAGGAGTTCCACAGGTTGACTGTGCGCCATGTGAAGAAATACTTCTGACTGTTTGTTTTAAACCCACTGCCTATTAATTTTATTTGATGACCTCTAATTCTGGTGCGATGAGGAATAAATAACACTTCCTATTTACTTCCTCCACGCTTGTTTTGATTTTTATAGACCTTGGTCATAAAGATCTAGACCCTTGGTTGTCTTTCTTCCAAACTGAAAAGTCCCAACTCCTCATATGGAGGGCAGGCTGATTATTCCCATTTTGCAGATGGGGAAACTGAGGCGGCGGGAGGGTGGGGGGGGGGGGACTGTGATTTGCCCGCAGTCAGAGTGAGAGTCTGGGGCAGCAACGGTTTTCTCCTTCCCTCCTTATCTCAGGGCTCTCAAGGCTTACTCCTCACTGGACAATAGTTACTGTTTGGAGAGGGTCCTTCCACAGGGTGGCCCATGCCTGCATGGTTCTTCTGAGAGTCTGATCAGTGAAAGTCTCTGGTGGCTCAGATCAAATCAGAGACTTCCTTCCTGCTGATGTCGGAATGAGGCAACCCAGAGGGAGAGGAGAGATTGGAGCCGACTGGCTGTCTAACAAGGAGCCAGCGTAACCTTTACGCTCTACTGAGGTTAGCGGGAGCGCAAGTTTTTCTTGGCTACCCTGCCCTGCCCTGGCCTTAGTGGGGACTCTTTGAGCTCCATTGGGAACAGGTTCTAGCCGCCTTGTTCCACCAGACAGAATAATACCATCTAGCTCCCCTCTAGCACTGCTCATCTGCAGATCTCAAAGTGCTCTGAAAAGGAGGTTGGGGTCAGCACCCCCGTTTTACAGGTGGGGAAACTGAGGCATGAGAGGGGAAAGGGACTTGTCCAAGGCCACACAACAGGCCAGTGGCAGAGCCAGGAATAGAACCCAGGTCTCTGGCGTCCCAGACTAGTGCTCAGTCTATTCAATCAGACTTCTAAACCCCTGGGATTCATTTCTTCTGGTTTTATCTCCCAAGTCAGGAAGGGCACACAAAAAATGCATCACCGCTAATTAAGCTGTGGGGGAGGGAGGTGCCCTCAGCCAGCCCCAACTACACCCAGCTTGAGACCAAGACCCACAGAGCAGGGGAACTTGACAGTTGCAGCTGGCCCCGTATGGATGCAGAGTGGACTTGCTTGCATTGCAGGCTGCAGCCCAGGGCAAGCTGCGTGGGCCCCGTAATACAAGCTACAAGAATAAGCAGCCTGGTTCCCGGCAGGGCGCTCACCTGAGCTCCTCCGCCAGGAAGATGATGCGTCGCTCCAGAACCGCCGAGGCAAACAGCCAAAGGATCTTCTCCGGAGAGAGAAGCTGCAGAAGGGCCTGAAACTCCACGTGCTCCAGCCGGGAGTCCAGGGGCCGTGTGAGCTCGATCAGCTGTTGGGAAGGAGCGGGGAGAGCCGTGAGCTAACGGGGCCCTAGTTCTATTAAAAGTGACGTGCAGAAGGGCTACCCCAGGGGGCAGAGAAAGGAGGCAGGATGGGTGGGGCATGGGGGAGGGCTAAATAGCACCTGTGCCATAGGACCATTAGTTAAGACGACTCTTTCTTGGTAGCGCCCAGCGCCAGAATTCAGCAAAACAGGCGCCGGGTGGGGAAAAGTGATGAGTGGCCCTGCCGGACTGTCCTCTCTGGGGATGTGCCTCCGTGCAAGCCCCCAGCACAGGTGGGCTCCACCGCTGTTGGTCCAGGTGATGCTGACTCATGACCCCGCCAGGCTATGCCATGACAGCTATGCCCTGGGCTAGAATAGACACAATTACCTAGCGGGAACCAGTCCTTTGCTTCAACGCTGCTTGGCTAAGGCCAGGAATTCCTAGCTAAACCCCAGGCTGACCAGGGCAGGTGTGTGTTTGCGGAAGGGA
>JANRFK010003199.1:3140046-3152347 GCA_030068395.1 Apalone spinifera | reverse complement strand
ACCAAAGCTACCCGAGTAAACACCATCCCCACTGCGTCACAAGGCCTCAAAGGAGAAGCCAGGTGAGTCAGTGGGGTATGGCAGGAGTCAGTGGGGTATGCAGGGCTCCAGCGGTGGGCTGGGAAGTGGAGCTGAGCTGCAGAGAACGGTGGGGGCCTGGTGTGCTCCCGCGAAACCCAGTGAGATCCTTGCTGGAGCTCAGGTTTGTCAGGGACAGCGGGCTGTCGAAGCTGGAGCCTTTTATCTTTTTATCAAATCTTTTGTTGGGGAAAGTCTCTGGCTCTAGCCCCATTCTGCTACTGTCTGGATACTGCTGAGGTTTCTCCTGGCTGGAAGAAAACAGAGCCAAGAGTCTTCTCTGCAAACCATCGGCGCTCTTGGAGAAACACTATCCCTTTGTGCAGCTAACACAATTGAGCAAACTTGACAATGCGAAAAGGGCTGAGCGTTTCACATTTGCACTGCCAGCTCCGTTCTGAGGGTTCCCAGCCTCCCGCCGCGACAGCAAAATGGGCACTTTGTAGTGCGTGAATTGTGTCCTTTTGGCTTCTTGCCACGATGAGGCACAATTGTCACTGCTCGGTTGCTGGTTCATGATGGTTAGATCACTTCGGCTCACAGGGAACAAACACAGGGTGAGCGGCGATGGTGTGTTTTGTTGTTGTTTTGTTAAGTTCAGGGCTGAGAAACGGAATCTGGATTTTTACTTTCTGCAGACATCACGTTTTCCAGGCAAAGGACTGTGTGTTTACAACATGCCCTTCGTATGCAAATATGCAGCTGTTGACACAAGCTTCTAACCCTTTGTATATCCCAGGCCTCGTAGGATGGAAACAGAGTTTGGCTAGGGTTGGTGGGCCAGAAGGATTGTTTTGAGTCACATAAATAACTCCCTAAGCTTATGCTCCAATACTTCGGTTAGTCTATGAGGTGCCACAGGACTCCTCGCTGCTTTTGCAGATTCAGACTAACACGGCGACCCCTCTGATCCCTAAGCTAAGGTATCCTGGTTTTGCTAGGGGGCAGTCAGCTGATGGTTAGATGCAGTACAAGAATGTACATTGTTGTTTGCAGTGTGGTTGGATGGTCCCAGGCTATTAGAGAAACAAGACAAGTGAGGTCTTCTCTTGGTGAAAAAGACAAGCTTTTGACATACACAGAGCTCTTCCCCAGATAGCCAGTAGACCTGTAGAGGAGAAGAAATTCCTTGCCACGAGGGACCACTGAGGCTGAGGGGTATAGCAAGACTTGAAAAGAAGGGGTGAACCTTTTGTTGGCTTACAAGAATATCTAGCGTTACCATCGTGAACAGTAAAAGAAAACCCCACGGCGTTGGAGGCGATCTACACCCGCCGGTATCAGGGCTTCATGAACTTATTGCAACGAAGTCCGGAAGAAATTTCCCTGCGGTAAGCAGCTTTTGCACAACTGCAGAGTTTCTTGCAACTTCCTCTGAAGTCCCTGCTCCCTACCACAGTTAGGGACAGGAGATGTGGCTAGAAGGACATGAGGTCTGATCTAGCCTGGCAAGTCTGATGGTCCCGGCAGTTTTGTATCCTAGTCACGTGCCGGTTGTCCTTCATTTCAGTTCCTTCCTCGTTTAGCTAAAGGCCTGGTTTCTCTCTAGCCTTTTCTTTTAGTTCTTTCCCCTGCGGCATTTGCACCCTCAGGTCTATTCTGAGGTTACTTTAGTCTTCTTTACCCGAGGATCACAGTGTGGTGCCCATTAATTAACTCCCTGCTTTTAACTACATCTGATTAGAATTTTAAAACCGTTTGGTTGTTTACATTAAAAAAAAAATCTTGGATGTGTAGCGCCTCCTCTCCACCCGATTACCTTCTTTAATGCTAATCTGCTTACAGCGACAAGGAGTCCTGTGGCACCTTATAGACTAACAGATGTATTGGAGCATCAGCTTTCGTGGGCAAAGACCCGCTTCGTCAGATGCATGTAGTGGAAATTTCCAGAGGCAGGTATAAATATGCAGGCCAGAATAAGGCTAGAAATAACTAGGTTAATTCAGTCAGGGAGGATGAGGCCCACTTCTAGCACCTCCAGATCAGGGCTGGCTGTTTGGGGAGCTGGTAAGCCCCTGGCCTGCTTAGGGTTCCCCCTGAGAAGCAGACTCTAGGGACCCAAAATCTTGGGGTACCCCTGGGGGTGGTGTTAAGTGTTCACCCCTGGTTTTTAGAGATTAAAAAAGAGATGGTGGCAGCAATCCCCCCAAATCTGTGTATTATGATTCCGGGGGGAAGTTTTTGTAGTCAGTGCCTGTAAAGGCAAGTTTTGAAGCTCTCTTGCGGGCCCCCCCCTTCTGCACTCAGACTGCCAGAGTGGGGAACAGCCCTGACAGCCCCCATCTGATCCTAGCCCTGCCCTGCCTCGCAGGGCGAGTAAAGATCATGAGTAGGGTTGCCAGGTGTCCGGTATTGAACTGGACAGTTCAGTATTTTCGCCTCCTGTCCAGTAAACAAATTCAGAAAATATCCCACACTTAAAATGTCGTACTTTCTGATTTTTTCCCGGCCAGGAGGTAAAAATCCCCGGCTGTCCAGCTCAATACGGAGGCAGCCTGGCAACCTTAGTGCTTACCGGGTTCTGCAAGGGAGCTGTCTGGCCCCGCGCAGGAAGGCAAGATGTTGGGCAGCCGCCGGCAGCCAGTTAGGGCCAAAAAGCCTAACCACACGTTTCTTAAAGGAGCCACGCTTTTGCTTGCTTCTTTTTTTTTTTTAAACAACTCTCAAGGTCCTTTTTTTTTTAAACCATCTGGCAACCCTAAGAGGTCCCCACACCGCAGGAGCCAAGGCCTTTCAATACCTAAGATTGACCTTGCCCAAGTCTGTCTGTGCATAGCTGCAGCTTTACCCTTCGCAGATAGATCAATGACCCAAACATTGCTCTCCCCGTTGGCAGAAGCTGCCCTGGATCCTAAGTCTCCCAGCCTGGTGTCCCTAGCTTTTTCCCAAAGCAAACTCACATGATGGGGAGGTGTGTGTGTGTGTGGGGGGGGGTGTCCAGAGGCCTCACGTTGGGTCTTTACTGGGCTAAGGAGCGTTCACACCAGATGGTCGTATTGCAGCTGCTTTGGGGGAGGCTGCAAAGAGCCGTCAAGTGTCTTGTTCTGCGGAGAAGCCGATACCCCGGGTTGCCTAAGAGAGGCAGATCCTTGCAGAAGTCTCCTTTTTCCCTTTCTTGTGGTGGTGTCGAGCTCTGAGGCTTTTATGCCGCTGACGGAGAGCTGGGGGTGGGTTCCTGTGTGTTTTGCTCAGCCGCATCCTACCTGTTTGTCTCTTCCGGCTCTTTGGCGATGAGAGAGGTGCAGACAGCTCTCCCTGCACCCCTGCTGTAATAGGAACTCCATGCGTTTTCAACAGCTGCTCCACTCCGCACAGAGATCTGTGCGGCTTCGTCCCGCTCGGGCCCATCGGACGCCTGCGTGATGCCGCTGGTAACCAGGGGGGTGACTCCTGATGGCTGTGCAATGCAAAGCCCTGTCAGGCCTCTGCGTCTGCTCCCTGTGCTGCTCTTGGGCCTCCCCCTTTAGCAGAGGGGGTGGTGTGTGCGGAGGAGCATGGGTGAGTGAGTCACTAGAGTGAGCTGAGAGGTTCAGCCGGAGCCGTGTGGATGTCTGGGGTGCTGGCGGAACATGTGCTCACCTCAGCACCTGGCGGCTGAAGGAAGTGCCCCGTAGGCCTCTAGCTGTCCCCTGCTATTGTAACCCACACACCTAGTGTGATTCACTGTCCCATGCAGTGGCACCTAGACCACAGCAACAGATAAGAACAGGAGACCTCTACAGCATGGGCTGAGCGCCAGCTAGCTTCTAGTTCAAAGGGTAGCGGCTCCTACACCAAGCTCCCATGGGCCCAGGTTCAAATCCTCCTGGTGGCGGTTACACTATGACAATGCGAGGGGCTAGAGAAGGCACAGGGCACTTGCCATGTAACTCCTCTCCTCCCTCTAGGCCCACGGTGAAGGAAGACAGGACCCTGTGCCAAAGGACCTGCAGTCTGACAGAGCCCATGGGCTTGGGATCTTGGTGCACGAATCTCTATTGCCAGAGCAGGAAAAACAAGCAGCCTTCAACCCGGTGTGCAGCAGGCTCGCCAGCCACTAGGTAGGGCCCAGCCACTGCTAGTGGGGGCAGAGGACCGCTCTGCGTGGGTGGATGGAGGTTATGCACCAGAAGGGAGGAGCTCAGATTTAGGCATGTGCTACTGGAGCCATACGTAGGGGAAGGGTTAAGGAGAACCTCCCCCTAGCCCATAGGCTGGGTACTCCATAATTGCCCACTAGGGGGTGTTTCTTGCCCCTTCTGGAGCAGCTGGTACCGCCCACCCACTGGAGACAGCTACACGATTGGATGGGTCTCGAGGCTGATTTTGTGTTTCCTGTCCGGTGTCCGGACTAGCTGCAGAGAGCGCCCCCTCGTGGTAAAGAGCCAACACTGCGTGTGTATGGGGCAGGCAAGGAGAAATAGAAACTAGCCAAGAACGGCTTGGAAGGGAAACAAGAGGCGCTCACCCTGGAAAGCCGAGGAGATGGGAGAGGGAAGGGTGGGCCAAGCCTTCCACTTCCAGTTAGTATGCAACAGAGGGGAAAAGACAGGCTGTACCCATTGCAAGGCTAGCGTAAGAGAGGAGCAACTGGCAGGCCCCTAGTGGGGTCTCTGTTGGGCTGCTGCGCTTCATCTCAGCACATCTGTATAAGGCCAGCAAATCGGGAGTCCCTGCCCTGGTATCAGCACCCACCTGGCCCGGTACGAGGCAGAGCCACGAAGAGACAGACGGGGGCTGCCAGCACGGGCACGAGAACGACGGATGAGTGAGTTGGAGGCTACGGCTGGAGATCACGTCTCTCCCCTCCAGCATGGTGGATTTTCCGTCCCCCAGGGCGGGCGCGGGAGATCCTCCTTCCCAGGGATGTTGCTTTGCCATCAGATGCTCCCAGCGGAGGTCCTAGAGCAGGACAAGACAGGCCAGAAAGATGAAGATTCTTTCCCTGTCCTGCTCCAGCGAGGGATTTCTGCACATCTGAATCAAAGCGCAATGTGTCTGGAAGAGGTGAGGGCGGAGCTGCGGGCTAACAAGCTGCACAGTTATTTGTAACTCCACTGTAACTTCCTTGCGAGTAGCTCCCCCCCGATTCTCTTCTGCAGCCTGCTTCTGCCCGTCGTTTGCTGATGAGTGCGGTTTCTCTGCCTCTTGGTGCTCCCTGAGATGCAGTGCTGAGCCGTGGGGTGCTGGCGGAGAGCAGATGTTCCGTAGTCCCCAGCTGAGAGGAGACTCAGCTATGTGGCTCCCAAGGGTGTCCTCAGTGGGTGAAACACCCCTGGTTTTCAGAGCCAGCAGGGTGCTGATGACAGCAACAGCCACCTCGCGGATAAACTTGGTTGGGTTTGAGGGAATCTGCCATTTTGGTCAAGTGTGAGAGCTGCAGGTGTTTGGCTAAATCATTGCTTGGAAGGGTGACTGGCCTGGTATCTGGGCAGGTGTTGAATAGGTTTGGTTCAGTCCCTAGTCTCTGAGGCTTGGCCTACACTGCAGCAGAAGGTCACATTAAGATACATAGCTGGAGTTGACACACATTAAATTGAGTGTCTGCACTGTCTACACAGCAGAAGGCCGATGGGAGCAAATGCTCCAGCCTTCACTGGACCCACTAAATCAAACCCCAGAACAGGGGTGGCTAACCCATGGCTCTTCTCCTCTTAAAGTGTGGCTCGCAAAGCGTCCCCCTTGGCTCATGAAGCTGCCCCTAGAAATGGCCCTCGGCCCCTGGTTCCCTATGCTCTCCGGGTGCAGGGAAGCCCTCTGGTGTGGTGAAGCAAAATGGGTGGAAGAGGTGAGGGCGGAGCTGTGGGCTAAAAAGCCAAACAGTTTTTTTTAAAGGGGCAGCGTCCTATTTTTTTTTTTTTTTGCTTGACCAAACACGACGGTGTGGGCTTTTTTTTTTTTTTTCTCAACAACTTTTTCCCCTCAGCTCTTGGCTCTTTGTGCGATATCCAGCACTATATTGGCTCTTTGCCTGTAATGGGTTGGCCACCGCTGCCCCAGAAGATCAACCGCAGCAGCATCAATCTTCCACATAGTGTAAACATGGCCTGAGAGTAAACATTTAACACTGGCTGGACACTGGGGCTGGACTGTTCACCAGCAATTTAGCACATTGGAAACAGTGTTCCGGGTGCAGAATGTGTGTTAAAAACAAATGATTGATCATCCAGGCATTACTGTCACATGTGGGAACCCGAGCCAAGGTCGGGCCCCTCCTCCAAGCCGGGCACTGTGCAGACAGAGCAAAGAAATGGGCCCTGGCCTAAAGGACTCAGCTGATGCTGTGATTACACCAATTCCACTAGGGGTGGAAATAGCAGATCCAACATTTCAATTAAGGCCCGGCCGTAAATGCTAGAACTAGATGGTACGTCTACACTGCAGCATTATTTTGAAATAAGCTAGTTCGGAACAATAACTCCCAAAATAGCTATATTGAAATAACACTGTAGTGTAGACATGCCCTATGGCAGCAGCAGCATCAGGAGGAAAAGGTAGATCCTGTCCTACAAGTTCCTTCATCCTTGCAGCTTAGAGCTAGACCCCCTAACTTGGGCACGCTCTGCGCTTGCTTATTTCACTCGTCCAATCAGTAAGACTGTGACATCAGGTAACTAAGAACTCAACAAGTACAAGTGGCCTGGGGTTTAAAATTCGTTCCCTTGGTGGGGTTGCTGGAGAGGGATGAGGGTGTTTTTCACCAAGTGGTGACGGGGTGAACAGCTATTTCTGGTTAGCTGTGTCTTTAGAAAGCGTCAGAGAGCATAAGACCAGACATCACCTCCTCTGATCTCTGGGAACGAGCAGGATTCTGGATTTGAACCAGAGAATCTCTTCAGCTGTCGTTAAATGCTGGATCACTGACCTGCTCGCCCTCGCGTTAGTGGTGTCTGGATTTCATTGCATTTATTGCCTTGTTAACGACTGATTAGGAGATGTAGCGCCCTAGGCAGGCATCTTGTTGTTGTTTGAAATCCACAGACATAAATAAACGGTAAAAGGATGATCAGAAAGACCAAGTTCCAAAAAGAAAGTTTGGTGCTGAACAGCAAAGCTAGCTCAGCATGTTGACTGTATCATTCATCACCCAGCAATCCCCCTGCTCCAGCAAATACAGATTTAGAAGCTGGTGAGTCAGGGAATGGAGCCTGGATGGCAGGGCCGCCTGCGACTTTGGGCTTTGCTTCAAGCTGCGCTGGCCGGAATCTGAAAACTATACGATAATCTCAGCTTTTCTTTGTGTAAAGGGAGTTTCTGGTTGTGGAGAAACGCTCGACAATGTGTCCTGGGGGGTGACCCGAAAGGCTTAGAGCCCAGATGGGAAAAAAAAAGATCCCAGCAGGCTGAAGAGCCCACCTGAGGATTTGGGGCCGCCTGACTCATGCCTGTGGAACATGTGGCCTTTCCCACACGGAAAACACATCGTGAAGATTCCCAGCTTAAGTTGGTTCGAACAGCCAAGGTGGGAGGAGACATGCTGTTTCTTCTCCGAAATGTGGATTTTCCTTGTCTCCTGTCTTTCCTCCCTTGCTGTCTGGGGATCCTGTTTACAACGTCTATGAGAACTGAGCTAAACACCCATTGCTTTGTTCAGTCCTTGCTGGGCCCATCCTGCATACCTGGGGCCAGGTGGCTTTGAGCATGGACCACCAGCATCGTTCAGCGGGAGTTCATAACTTTGCATACAACAGGCTGCCCACATTTGAGCTTGATAGGATTGGCCAGCGAGTTACAGGTTGGATCTCTCTAGTCTGGCATCCTCAGGACCTGACCAATCCCGGACGAGGGAATTTGCCGGACAAGGGGAGGTCCTCTAATACCAGCCCTTCAGCCTGCTGCCCCTCCCCGATGCCGGCTCCTTCAGTGTATCTGAGCTGTCTGCAGGCCAGCCCCAGGCCTGGCTTCACTGCTGGGCAGCTCCAGCCCCACTGCTGAATGGCAGGTTGTCCGATCGGGCTTCCGCAGCTGCAGCCCCAGCTCCGCTGCCACGTGGCCCCAGCTGCGCTGATTCTGCTGGGCTGCTGCGGCTGGCTTCCCCTCCCTGGCTGCGGCAACCGCAGCCCCAGTTTCAATGCCATGCGGCAGGCAGCCCCGATCATGCTGCCACTGCCTGATCTGCTGTGGCCCCACGGCCTCCCAGGCTGACCCAGCCCGGCCAGACTTCCCCTCTTGGGCTGCTGTAGTCCGGGCCACACTGCTGGGCTCCTCCCAGGCTGCTGCAGCCCATTGCTAGTAGACCAGAAGGGTTGCACCGGGCTCCCAGCAGCTGGCCCGCCTGCCCTGGAGCTCTCTCATCCAGGCTCATCCGTGGTCATGCCGGACCACGGATGCTGCCGGACGACAGAATCCCGCATTTGGGAGGTGAGCCTGTATTCGCTTTCAGATACCTCACCGGGTGTATTTTGTACAGACAAGTACGACTCGCAGGGCGAGACCACCGGGGCGCGTTCAGTACCACAGGGACGAGTTCTCCTCTGCCGCCGCGGAAATCCTGGATCACTCAGTCCTTAGAGCGGGCAGAGGGGTGAGTGCTGAGGAATGGGGGTGTCGCTATTTGGGAGCGGAGAGACCCTGAGGAAAGCTGGGGCTAACTTGCGTCCCACGGCTAATGCCAGAGGAAAAAGAGGTGTCATTGCGGGGCTGGGGCAGGATGGTGGGCCTCTGCCGGGGCGCCACCTTCACCCCTTTCACCATCACGAAATTCCCATGAAAAGATGAAAGAAAAAAAACCGGAAGAAAGCAAGGGGGAAATGAAAGCAGCATCCCTGCTCCACCGGGGGCCCGCATTGCCTCTGATCCCTGGCATGGTCTGCTCTCCTGTAGGCGTACATCTGGGCTGTCCATCTCCCGCAGTCACCTTCAAGCTTGAAGGAATAATACAGGCCAGTTACAATAAGCGCTCATGTTAGAGGCTGTGCCCAGCGGTGCTGGGGCAGAGGTGGAGGGATCAGGCTGGCGAGGAGGCCGGGTTAGCTGGGGAAGGCTGAAACCCCTCCCCGATTAGCTGCATGCTTTCTGCTGAGCCATTTCATAAACTTTGATAATCCCTAAGTATTTGTTGGCATTCGGAGCATTGCTTTACTGTGCATTTTGCCTCCGCAAGGACTTTGCGAAAGGCCAGGCTAAGTTTACCCTGGAGCTGGGGCCGGCTCAGATATCGCCTTGCTCCTTCCGGGCCGTTCCTCGCCGGGGCAGGCTGCCGGCTGCACGCCCTCCCGAGCCTCAGAACAACACCGCTTCCCAGAAACCCGGAGGGAGGAAGCAGCACCCTCCGGCCGTGCTCGGGAAAGAGGGGAAGGGCGGGCTTGCAGCTTTACTCCCAAACCGTTAACAGCTGCTCAGGGAAATGTTAACGCAGCGTGTGGCCTTCACCCCCGCACCGGGACTGAAACTGGCCCCTCCCAGCTGTGGCCTCACAGGCTGGAGAGGCAGGGAAATGAAACTCACTTTTCACATTCAGGGGCCCTTTCACCCCCTGGAGCTGTAGGCCCCAACTCCGTCCTGTTTCCACAGCACTTTTCTCCCCCACAGGTTCCCTCAGGTTCCCTAATTCTACAGCTCTCTTCCTGCCTCCAGCACCCTGCTCCCTAGCGGGCTTTGTAGGCTGGGTGCTAACACATCTGTCAGGTTCCCCATCCAGCTCCTAGGAGTGAAGTTATTGCCCGTTTAAGAGTCTATAGACCATCTCGGACACAGTCCCTGGAGTCTCTGGCTCCAGAGTATCCTGAGCTCCGTGTTGAGGCCTCCATCCATGTTGGCTGGGGTGGCAGGTACAACCTGGAGGCCTGCAGGCCTTTCTGAGCAGGAAGCTGGACTTTCACAGACAGGAAACCTTGCAGAGATTCAATCCTTCAGCCCCAGGTCAGGAAGGAACACAGCACGTTGTCACAAGCCACGGCAGACCTTGCGGTGTCCGTGTGGCCACTTTGCTCCCGTCCATCGCTAGAAAGAGATTGTGAGTCGCCAACGTCCGTGCAGCCTCTGTGTCCGTCAGACACAGACACCTGAGCTCCCAGCAACGTGCTGAGGGCCAGACAGCCACAGAGAGCTCAGTCTGAAAGACGTTGTTGGCTGCAGGGTGGTTGTAGCCATGTTGGTCCCAGGGTACTAGAGTGATGAGGTGGGAGAGGCGGTGTCTTTTATTGGATCAACTTCTGCTGGTGAGAGAGACGAGCTTTCACAGACCCGGAGGAGAGCTCTGTGTGATCTTAGAGGGTTCTCTCTCTCACCGACAGAAGCTGGTCACCCATGTTGTCAGTCGACCTACAGGCACACAGACCTGGGTGCTATCACAGTGAGACAAGTGGACATGCACAACCAATCTAAGATCATGCGGCTATTTTGACTGTTATATTCCTGCTAAATAACTACATGCAAAAAGACAGCTGCTTGTGTAACCCACACACCTGCTGGGTGCGGGGCACCGCCCCATCTTGTGGCACTGAGACTGTTTATGGAGAGAACAATGACTCTGCCCTGCAGCCTTCGCTAAGAGCCCGCTGGCTTTTAGCTCACGCTGTAGCGCCTCTTACACTAAGAGGGCCCAGGTTCCATTCCACCTGTCAGTGTTACGCACACACACAGTTTGTGTCTGTGTGTGTGTTTAACAGCTGGGGCAGCATACATAAGGGTAAAAGTGGTGACTGGCCACCCCTACGTCCCCGCCCACCATCTTTTCTGTTGGGCTTCAGGGAAGTTGGATCAAAATAAATGTAGGATACCTAAGTGTAGCTGGATCATCACTTCCTAGCACCCTTCTCTCGATGGGGAAGGTCAGCCCAGGGGTGATGAGGGCAGAGTCTGTTCACTGCCAAATCTGTATATTAAGCCAAGGTTTAATCCCCACTGGCTGTCCCTATCCTCCCAGAGAAAGCATTAATCAGTCGTCGGTAAGATCAGCCCCCCAAATCTGTCCTCTGGCTTTAATCAGCCTGAAGGACACTGCTAGGTCACAACTCCCCAAATGCACTGTATACCAGGAAAGGAAATGAAGTTCTCCCCGTGTTTTGCCTTGACACTGGTCAAAACATCTAGGACCCAAAGGCAAGGGAAACTCTTAGCTCTGTGCCTTAATCACGTGAGTTAACGAGGCTGCCCTCAGATTGGACCAGGTGCGAGGTGGCCTTTCTTCCCGAACTCCCAGTGTAGAACGTTGCCCGTTGTGGCTGGGTTTCACATCCAACAAAGGCGTTGATCCACTTCTCCAGGACCAGCAATGCCCACCCCTGGTGTTTCTCAGGTCTTTCATCCCCATGCCCTGGCGTTCTTTGGTGCCTTAGGGCTTGGCGGTGCATGCGGCGGGAGGGGCGGAGGCTTCACGGGACGCAGACCAGATGGTTCCATGTTGCAACAATTCATGGGGTATGTAGTTAAAGCAGCAGGCACGTGATCTGCCCCTGCATCTGTAAGTCATTGAACAACTGAACTGCTCCAGGCAAATTCTGGGCCTCATGACGGCTCCTTTGTGCCCATCCGTTGGTGCCGAATGCCTGCAGATCCCGGAGGCAGAGGGAGCAAAGTGAATCTTCGGGCAGGATAGAGGCCCTGGGGTCGTTCCCACGGCACCCACAGCCCCATACACAAAGCATGTGGCTGGGACATGGCAGCATCTGGCCGAGACCACGGGCGCCATTCTCCTGCAGTCCAGGACCAGGGCTTCTGTTGGGTCTATGCAGTGGCTAACAATCAGGCCTTGTTTCTCAGTGGCTGTTTTGGTTTATCCTTCTCCATCAGGCCCACCCTGCCCTCGTTAATGCCTTTTGCAGCATGAGCCAAGCACTGATTGAAAGGCAGGAGCAGGTTAGACAGACACCTATCAGAGGTCCTGCCATGAGGACTGGACTTGATGACCTCTCGAGGGCCCTTCCAGCTGTAGTGTTCTATGATCCAGGGCATGTACGCCCATCCTTCTGCAGTAGTGAGTTTCTTGCACCTTCCTCTGCAGCAGCTAGTGCTGAGCACTGGCTGAGACAGTGGCCTATGTGAGATGCACTCCCCATCTGGCAACGCCTCCCATCCCCACATAAGATGGTTACACCCCGTGAATCCTGCGCATGGAAGCAGGTAACTGGGTAGATTCCATGAGTGGTGTGGAGAGGGTGAATAAAGGAAAGTTATTCATTAGTTTCCATAATATAAGGACTAGAGGACACCTAATGAAATTAATGGGTAGCAGGTTTAAAACTAACACGCAAAAGTTCTTCTTCACACAGCGCATAGTCAACCTGTGGAACTCCTTGCCAGA
>JANRFK010003199.1:3090347-3100727 GCA_030068395.1 Apalone spinifera | reverse complement strand
AGCCAGCCTTAACTTCGGTTCAGGGTCCACTCAGTGTGGACGTGCTATTTCAAAGTAGTTTTTGTGTCTAGATGCGTTATTTCAAATTAGCTTAATTCGAATTCACTATTTCGAATTAAGTTAATTCGAAATAGCCCTGTAGCGTAGACATTTCCTGAGAGGGAAAGGGGAATTGTAACTGAGTGGTTTCAACCCGTCTCTCACCGCCCTCCCGCAAGCCACGCCCAGGGCTAGGAGACAGCCCTGGGACTCCCAGTCCAGTGGGCTGCAGGCTCCCATTTCTCACCCTGGTGGGGGCTAGATTCTTCCCAGAGGGGTGTGCAGGCTCCTCCTGAGGCTAGGGTTGCCAAATGGTTTCAACACAAATATTGACACTTGCCTTTCCATCACAATGAACATCCCACCTGGTTTAGGAAATCCTGGACCGTTCTATTGTCTCAGTGTGTTTCCCGAACAGAAAGCTGAAATACTGGACTGTCCCGTTCAAAACCAGACACCTGGCTACCCTATCTGAGGCCAGTGGGAGCCGGAGCAGGCTCAGTAGCAGCCCTGGGCTGCTCAGAACAGTGTCACTTTATGAGCAGGGAGTCATGAGGAGGGGAATGCGGCTCTGGCAGGGAGACAGCTCAGAGCCTGGGGCTGCTGAGGCTGCTTTGGGGGCTCGGTGGGGAGTGGGGCCAGTGTGACAGCAGGGTGTGAGGGGGGGCGAGGGTGTGACACTTCAGAAGGGCCTGGGGCTCTCTCTGTGCAATGAGTTTGTCTCCAGGCCCCTCTTGAGGAACCGTTTCTGGGCTTCGGTCTGGGCCAGGAGCATCTCTCCTCTCTCCTGTTGAGACCTAGACAGTTACCACTTGTGCATGTGAACGCCAGCGGCGAGCAAGGGGCTGCGGCTGTGTCGCTCCTGCTTTCCACAAGCCAGGGGCTGGCTGCCTGGGTCTGAAACAGCATTTGCACCTCGCCGGCCGGCCTGCGGTCCCAGACGAGTGAGGGCAGATGGGGAGCTCCGTCAGCACCTCTGGAGTCCTGTTTCATCTCCTTCCCCTGCTTCTGCCACCCCAGGTTGCTCCCTCACCTCACTGAGACCCCAGCCCACCCAGCCCCAGGCACGATGCTCAGGAGAAGTGAGGGACCATCGGGCTGTGAACGGACTCTCCTCCTCCCCGCTCCATCTCTAGCACGGATTTTACCTTCGTTTCGACCGTGCTGAGTTTAGTCCTCGGAGGGCTGGTTTTATGTGGTGCCTCTTCAGGTGCTCAAAACCTAACACGCTCCTCCGCATTCCATTTGGAAGTGGAGAAAGGCGTTACAACGCGCTAGCTGGAAGTTGAAACCAGACTGATTCAGATGAGAAATCAGGGACAAATGTTTAACTGTGAGGAAGCTAAACCTGGGAATAACCCCCCAAGGAAGTGGCAGATTTGCCCTCTCTTGTTTGCAGCTGCCGACTGGCGCCTCTCTGGGAGAGAGACATTACCCAAACACAAGTTAATGGGCTCAAAACAGAAAGAACTGGGTGGAATGTAATGACCTGAGTTAGGCAGGAAGCAAGACTAGATGACATAAACAGTCCCTTCTGGCCTTAACCTCTACGGATTTACACTTTTATTACATCCTCCTTCAGCGTCTCATTGTTGTGCTAATGGGTTTTTCTTCTCTCTTGGTTTTCAGCTCCACCTATCACCATGATATGGGAGAGTCGCACTGAACAGCACCACTCTCAAGTTACAATTATGGTATTTTTTCAGAACAATGTCTGCATGAAAGCTGAGCCTGGTTCCATTTTCAGCCACCACCTCTTATTGCAAGTCCGAGCTGGCGTCGACATTAGAGAAATATGCTCTCATGTATTATCTATAATGATTCCATTCTCCAGGGCAAACCACTAATGGAGCTGGAAGACGTGGGGTGTTTTTTTCATTGAAAAGGGTTTTTTCCTTACAAAAATGGTTTTTGGGCAGCACAAATGTTAACAAAAACAGCCATGCCATTGGGAATTCTCAATTTGATTTGGGCCTAATTTGAAACAAAATAGTTTCAGCTGTTTCTCCACCCTTTTTCTACCCCAGAAATACCCTTAAAATACTGCAAGTGGGTTGTGCCCACGAAAGCTCCTGATGAGAGGATGGGTTGCATCCTCAGCAAGTTCACAAATGACACTAAGCTAGGAGGAGAGGTATATAAGCTGGAGGGCAGGGATCGGGGCTAGAGTGGTCTGGACAGATTAGAGGATTGGGCCAAAAGAAATCTGATGAGGTTCAACAAGGACAAGTGTAGAGTCCTGCCCTTGGGTTGTAAGAATCCCAAGCATTGGTACAGGCTGGGGACCGACTGGCTAAGCAGCAGTTCTGCAGGAAAGGACCCGGGGATTACAGTGGATGAGAAGCTGGATATGAGTCAACAGTGTGTCCTTGTAGCCAAGAAGGCTAATGGCATATTAGGGTGCATTAGGAGGAGCATTGCCAGCAGATCCAGAGATGTGATTATTCCCCTTTATTCGGCTCTGGTGAGGCCACATCTGGAGTATTGTGTCCAGTTCTGGGCCCCCCACTATAGAAAGGATGTGGGTGCATTGGAGTGGGTCCAGCGGAGGGCGACCAAAATGATGAGGGGGCTGGAGCACATGACCTACGAGGAGCAACTGAGGGATTTGGGTTTGTTTAGTCCGCAGAAGAGAAGAGTGAGGGGAGATTTGGTAGTAGCCTTCAACTTCCTGAAGGGAGGTGCCAAAGAGGACTGCGAAAGGCTGTTCTCAGTGGTGATGGATGGCAGAACAAGGAGCAATGGTCTCAAGTTACAGTGGGTGAGGTCTAGATTGGATATTAGGAAAAACTATTTCACTAGGAGGGTGGAGAAGCACTGGAATGGGTTACGTAGGGAGGTGGTGGAATCTCCATCCCTAGAGGTTTTTAAGTCTCAGCTGGACAAAGCTCTGGCTGGGTTGATTTAGTTGGGATTAGTCCTGCCTTGGGCAGGGGGCCAGACTTGATGACCACCTGAGGTCTCTTCCAGCTCTATGATTCCATCTACATTTTTGTTAGTCTCTAAGGTGATGCAGGGGCTATTGAGTTTTTTGGGGTTTTTTTTCAGATACAGACTAACATGACTACCCCTCTGAAACTTCCCCCAAAGGTATTCATTTTGATTCAGATCAAATAAAAAAAAAATGAAGTTTTTCCATTTTGGTGTGACATTAAATATTGAGAGTTTTCACATGAAACAAATTTTTGTTTCTTGTGACTTTCGGTTAGTAAAAAAATAGCTATAATTTTTCAAGTTGCCCTGGCAGATGTGCTGCACTCATACAAAGTCACTCTTCTTACAATGGTCTATTTTATTCCAATAAGATCCCCATGCAACTAAACCAGTGACAAATTCTCTAATAAAGACCGGGCTCACATAGCTGGAGAAAGTGAGCGGGGAATGAAGAGCAGAACTGAAATGCAGCTTATTTGAGTTTTGATTCGAGAAATCAAAGCTGGAATGGCTGCTGATCTCATTGAAACCCCCCTAATAAAAACACATTGATCTCTGGTAGGGTAGGTTTCTGTTCCTTTCCCCCTGGCCCAGAGACTTGGAGAACGAGCACTGTCTTGGCTGTTTCTCAGGAAGTGTTTAAGGACACTTTGTAAAAAAGATAAACATTTATGGGGTTGAAGCTGGATACTTTTCCCAGCTGCCTGCTCACTGACTGCCAATCAGTGACTATCAGAAAAGTCATAACAGAAACGTGTTACTTGATCACGGTTATTGATTCCTACTCTGGCAGCATCGAGGAGGGTTACTGGGTTAGGGTTGTTATATTACATTTAATTAACTAACTGAATAGTCAATGGGATTTCCATTGACTCTTCAATTAGTCTATAAGGTGCCTCCACCTTTGAACTGTAGCAAGAGCCCAGGGCCACAGGTACAAGAGCCCCAGCGGGCCACAGGTGCTCGTTTGAATTGTTCATGAACAGCAATCATTCAGAACCCCCCAGCTGAGAGTGCTCCCAACGGCTAGCCCTGGGGGTCTCCAGAGCTGAAAGCGCAAGCGGTTACAGCTGGAGCGCCATGGGCAACCTTGCCAGGTGGGATTATAACAGGCTCCCGTCCCTGTGGGCTCAGGCACAGAACGGGATCTATAACCGAAGGGCCACCATTCCAGACCAGGTGGGTGGGCCCTACCACAGTCAGAGTCCATTTTGATCAATTTCACAGTGATTGGACTTTTAAAATACATGTAATGGTTTCAGCAATTTATGGTTTTGTAGTCGCAGGTTCAGACTCAAAGATGCGGGGGGGTGTTGCAGTGCTATTGTAGTGGGGGGTCACGGTACTGCCACTTCTCGATGCTTGGGGCAGCAGTGCAGCTGGAGAGTGGCAGCTGCTGGCCGGGAGCCCAGCTCTGAGGGCAGAACTGTCACCAGCAGCAGCGCAGAGGAAAGGGTGGCATGGTGTGTTATTGCCACTCTTCCTTCTGCACTGCTGCCGGCAGGCTGCTGCCTTCAGAGCAGAGCACCCAGCCAACCTCAGACTCAAGGGTGGCAATACTGTGACTCCCCATAAATAATCTTGTGAACTCCAGCCACCCCCTTTTGGGTCAAGACCCCAAATTTGAGAAATGCTTGTCTCCCATGAAGTCTGCACAGTTGAGGACTAAAGCATCAAAAGACCAGATTTCATGGTGTGTGACATTTTTTATGGCAGTGAATTTGGTAGGGCTCCACTTACGGCAGCAGTCTGGGAAAGAAGAGAACAGGAGCTGGACAGGACCGTCCGACAGACACCAAGAATGTCCTGAACCTACTTCATTGCCAAGAAGGGTGGGAAGGGCTTCAACATCCCCTACCCCAGACAGGCTGCAAATGCACACCCCGCAGAACCCTGCACACGGTCAGCTCCCGAGCCGAGCCCCTCCCCTGCATTCTCACTTTGCAGAGAAGATCTGTTACATCCAGGATAGCTGCATGGGCCGCCGAGAGCAAGACCAGAAGCCAGGCACGCTCCTCCTAAGCATTCAGCCCAGTTATGCAAGGCATCCAGGACCACCAGCTGTGACTGAGCCCCAGGCAGGTCTGGGTGGGAGGGAGATCAAAGAACAGCTGGAACCTCGCCTCTAAAGGCCGGGGAGCATCTCCCATGAGTGGAATTTACCACCCACGTGACAGCATGAAGAAACCTCTCCTTAGACTTGGCCAGCTCCCAGGGTCTAGGCTCTCTCTGCTAAGCACGTTTATTGACCACACTAGGGTGTGGGCGGTGGTACTGGCCACTTTAGCGCTACCAGTGGAGTTCCCAGTGTAACCAATTAGTAGAGACAACTGGAGGGACTCCCAGCTGTTTAATGTTTGACAAAAACTTTCCCTTCACCTCTTCCGTCAGGCCTTTGAGCACTAGCAAAAGCCAACGGAAATCACAGGGATGACCCAAGCCAACAGCCAAGCAGCAGAGATGGCTTTCAGTCCCTTTGCAGCTCCCTGATTTGGGGGCTGTCCAGGCTCATCTTGCTCCCTGATGTCAGGCAAGGGGAAAGGGCTCTTACCTTAGCCCCTGAATCTCTGCCACCCCAGGAGTGCGAGGCCTTTTGAAATCCCAGGGAGAAAACGCTCTGCCCAGGGGTATGAGACTGCTGTCTTTCAGGCTCTCTGGGCATGTGCCCAAGTGGCCATCGCGGGCAGACACAGATTAAAGCTAGCTTGGGCATACCTGCATTGGCAGGGCAGCCAGGGGTGATGAATGCCTTGTGGCTGCTACTAAATACGCATCACGAACACAGCAAGTGGATAGCAGCCTGTTATCGATTTGCTGGGCTCACGATTCATAGTCACCCCCTTCCCCTGCCAGTGCCCTCTGTACATAAGCCGCCATTGCGCATGCGCTGCAATCACACCTTTAACTGCCGTTACACACCTTTAACCCTTTCCCCCGAGCCACATCGTGCTCCCTGTACATGGATGCGGCACTGGCTTTACAGGGCAAGCGGCACCAAGTGAATGCCGCTGGAAACCAGGATGATGTGTGTCCACACTGGGGTTTACGCTGGTTTAATTAAATCAGGTTTTAAACCAGTTCTGGCAAACCCAGGTGCAAATTCTGGGCACGTTTAGGGCCAGGAGTACAGAGTGTCCCATTCCTATTGCACACAACCCTGAAAACAAAGACCCTGTTATGTCCCGGGTGGCTTTGCAGCTGGCAATTTTGATGGAAATGTCCTAGCAACAGTGATGAGGAATAGGAGGGAAAAATCCACATTGCAGAAATTGACCTGTTACCTTTCCTGTTCACAAGTGCCCTTTCAGCTTGTCAGCTCTGCTGGTTTGTGTTTTCTTAGCGTATCAAAGAACGGGGCCAGAGCTGCGGGAAAAGCACCAGACGTTGGATAAACGATAGCAAACAACAACAGCGTCTGCAGAAACGTGACCAGTTCTGTGCTTTATGCCTTGTCAAAGTGACAGGTCCGGAGGGTGGGGTCGGGGAAAGCTGGGTTCAGGGAAAGCAAAATGCAAATGTGATGGCTGCATTTGCTTACGCCTGACAATTAAAACAGGAGAATGGCCCGTCTTGACACCTGTATGGAAATGACTGCGCCCACAGGAGGAGGAGAAGGCAGGGAGAGAATTTAGAGCAAATGAAGGCAGATGGACCAAGTCAACTGAACAATCAGTTGGTAACTTTGCAGTGGTTCCTATTGGAGTGAGAGCCAACAGCGCCAGAAGAACAAGAACATGAAAATGACAGTTTTGCAGGAAGCGCCTAGTGAAAGTCACTTGGATGGGATAACAGGTAGCAGTGTCAAAAGCAGCTTGTCTACACACATGTTATAGCCCTTTTCTCTGCCAGATACTGGATGGCTTCCCTGTGACGACTGCAGCTATCTGGGCACAAAAGCACTTACACCAGTGTATTCATACGTGATCCCTGTATCATTTACACTAGCCAATACTAGAGGCTGTAACAAACCCACTACAGTATATTGATCAGAAGTCACATACACAAGGATTCTCAAACTACTTATTCTCCCACCTATCTTGCCTGTGGGGCCAAAGGCAGCCCAGGTCAGGAATTGTTTGGTGCTGACTGCCATGCATGTCCCATTATGCCCCAAAGACCAGGGTTCTGTGAGGATCTGCCCAACATCCAGGCAAAACAGGCTGCTTCCCAACTCACGGCCCATACAAGAGGCCAGTCCTATGATATTTACGGCACATGCCCAAACTGCTCCTGCTTCCAGGCTGCTGCAGGGGTCCGACTTTCCACTGGCCTTGCACCTGGTGTGCCATTTACAGGCGGTTTGCCCTCCGAGCTGGAGATGCACCTTCCCTTTCCCGGAGGTGTACTGCACGAGCTAGCGCACTAAAATTAGCCCCGTGGCGTACCCGAGTACCATCTTATCGGAGACACTGGGAGCATCCTTGGGCGGCTAGCTGCCCCCACCGCTCACACTGCCACGGCCACACGGCTGTTAACATGGCTGCACGGCTGTTAACACAGTCACTTGATCAGAGCTAGAGTGGGTACGTCTGCTTGAGCGGAAATTTCCACGGCTGGATCCGCTGTAGCCCAGGCAGGCCATTCGTCTGGTTCTCGAGCACAGTCCTTTAGTTAGGTGGCGTCTCCTGCTCCGGTACGGGAGCAAAGCCAGACCTGCTTTCGCCCAGCGCCAGGCGGGGACACCGTTTTTAAGAGCATGCGCTGCTCTTCCACCTCTGCTGCATGTGAGTTCTGGGCAGTGCTCTCCTAAAGAGGGTGCCTCCCCCCTTGCGGCGTGAGCGCCCACGTGCGAGATCAGGCCCGCAGAGGTGGGGGCAGTGCACACCTCAAAATGGCACCCCTTGTGCGGCATGGCCACGGACTGTGCAGGAGGGCACGCTGGTGGGGGCTGGGCCACGCTGCTTCCAGACATAGCCCAAGGTCTGGTGTTCTAGGAACGTGTGGGACGTGTCCACCGTCGTGCGAGCCATCCTCCCTTTGCACGGACGCAAGGGCCGCCTGGCTCAGGGCAGGGCTGACCCAGGCTCAGCGGCACCTTCCGTCTCCAGGCAGGTGCTTGCGAATTGCAGCTCGACTAGTGGTTCGTGTCAGCACCGAACCTGTGTCAATGGAAGGGGACTGTTAGCCCCTTACTAAAACTCTGTGGGAGGTTTTGGTTTGCCAGCTCCCAGTATCAAAAGGGGAAGGGTCCATGACACTGACAGACCCCAGAGACAATGGAAAGCGGCCAACACTCCAGCTCGGCCTGACTGACAGCTTGGACAGGCCAGTGAGGAAAATAAGAGGCCAGGTCCCATCCTCCCTGTGAGCTGGGATTTTTCTGGGTGTCTCAGAGCAAGGAGAGAGAGCTAAGAGGAGCAAGCTGTGCAGAGAGGCAGCCCTTCAGCAGCAGAGCCAGGCACACGCAGCCCAAGGAGCGCAGGCTGTGTGGAGAGGCAGCCCTTCAGCAGCAGAGCCAGGCACACGCAGCCCAAGGAGCGCAGGCCCTGTGCTGAGCAGCAGACTGGCAGTGACCAGAGAGCCAAAAGGGACAGAGAAACAAGGAGCTGGAGACTGGCAAAGCAGCACAGCCTGCAGCTGGGTGTGGTGAGCAGCTGGGACCAGCAAAGTGGGGGGGAGAGGCTCTGGGCAGGGAGACCCCACCGGCCAAGAGGCCCTGCAGGCCAGACTGGGAGAGGGGTCCTGCCACCTAGAGCCTGAGGCCGTGTGGTCACTGCCAGAGCAAGCGTGTCCAGCCTGCAGCCCCCCTGCAGCACAGCCAGGATCTATAAGGGACCTATAAGGAACAGACTGTGAACTGTCCTTACACTCTGCAGACGGCTGTGCTGATGTCCCCAAGCTCCAGAGCAGGACTGTGTGTTCTCCTTTAACCAGTCTCATTTTTTCTTATTCTTTTCTCTTTCATCAGTTGATGTTTAATAAATTGTATTTGCTTTGAACTTTATGAAATGATCCCTGGCCAAGAAAGCATGCAGTGTGAAGAGAGCGCTCCGGAGTGGGACACCCTATTCCCTGCCCCAAGTAACTACAAGGTCGGGGATTAAGCCCCAGGAAACCTGGGCCCAGCTTTGTTGGGGTTTCGAGGACTCTGCTACTCAGGAGAGTGGCAGGGGAGCCCCCAGGATCAGGGAGGCTGTGAGGTAAAGGAAGTGGGAGCGGGGACTCAGATCCTTTTGCTGGTCCATTTCACCGGGGTAGTATAGAAGCCAGGAAAGTTCCCCACAATAGCAGGACCATTCCCCCGCTTACATTAAGACCCTTAACAGAAATACCTATTCCACCCCACCCCCTGCCACATGGCCCAGATCTGCAGCAAAGCCCTGGGAATAAGGACACACACTGCCCTCAACTCCTAGCTTGGACAGAGAGGAACCTGCCTGACCCACCCCCCCTTTCCTCACAAGCCCACACTGCCCAGGGCAGGGCTCGGAGTCCCAGGGACCATACTAGGGGCTCCGGGCCTCGTACAGGCCTGTTGCCAAAGAAGAGCTTGCGGCGGGTGTTAGAGCTTTCCGGGCTGCCTTTGCATTGCGGTCACACCTGGATACATGGCACTGAATCAAAGCCCGAGCACACAGAGCAAGGATGAACAAATCAAGGTGAATCTCAGCGTAGGAGGCCAACAGATCTTGGCGGATGGATGAGTGAGTGTGCCAACAAGCAGGGAGCCAGCGGCACAAATCCACTTTGTTCTACGCTCCCCTGCGCTGCCGAGGGCTGGAAGATGAAGGGGCTAAGGCGGCAGCTCCCAGCCTTTAGCCCAGCAGAGGGTTTCAGTTGCAGAAAGCAAGGCGGAGTGCAGGCTGGGCCGAGCCAGTGGGATTCTGTTAAGCCCTGTGCGCTGCTCTGTCCCTGCGGCTGTGCATCTGGTGTCTCCGCTCCATGCGGTGACAGGCCCTCCAGGCACCATGGGCCCTCAGACTCCAGCCCACCCACGCAGGCTCAGCGCAGGGACTGGGGAGAAATGTCTCACAACTGTGGGGGAAAGTTCTGGGGCCAGCTCCTTGTTGTCCAGGGCACCCTGCTTTCTGCATGAGCAGTCCAGAGCGGCCACAGCCGTGCTCTGGTTTCCTCTTCATAGGGCGCCTGTGGGTGCAGACATTTGTGTCATGGCTGGCTGCCCCACTTGGTCTCTGGAGGGTGTTTTACAATGCCTGTCCTCCGGAATCGTACCGAACTGATGCTTCTCCCTGATTGTCTAAGCCAAGCTTCCAATCAGTCAGGACAGTGAATGAGTTGTGAACACAGATCAGTGAACTCTATGCCAATAAAAGCTGAGGTGTTCACAAATAGGAACAGGGGGTATTTGCCAGGTTAGACTGCACACCTGTTTGGATGCTGAATGAGCAGTCACAAGCAGAATAGTGATAGAAATGTAGCCGTGTTAGTCTGGTGTAGCTGAAACAA
>JANRFK010003199.1:3031496-3043253 GCA_030068395.1 Apalone spinifera | reverse complement strand
GATCTCTTCCAGAAAAGCTTCTTCCAAAAGAAGCCTGCAGTCTAGACATAGCCCGAGTGGCAGACCGGGGCTGTTGGATACAAACCTTGTGTTCAGCACGGCTTTGCTGCCTGGTTCCGAGGACAGTGGTTTATGGTAGGGAAGGGTTGCGAGAGACCCCTTCCTTACACTTCCCTCCCCAGTGATTATACATGGCTAATTTGAAAGATGGTTGCAGTGTTGTAGCTATGTGGGCCCCAGGATATCAGACAAGGAGGGTGAGGGAGTATCTGTTATTGGGCCAATTTCTACTGGTGAAAGAGACACAAGCTTCTGAGACACACAGAGCTGCTGAAGAGCTTGGTCCTTTCCCCAGCAGAAGCTGGTCCAGTAGATGTCCCCTCACCTACCTTGTCTGTAGCTTGCAAATGACGGTACCCATCCTACAGCAAGCACAGACTCATGGACTCACAAGGATTTATGCTCAGCTTGTACAATCCAAGCCTCAGCCACCGTACCTGTGAGTCAGGAAAAACAGAAGGTGACAGGCATCTCTGAGGAGCTGTTCACGACGTACCCTGGGACGGCTGAAACATCACTTGATTGAATGGAAACTCCAGAAACATCATCTCTGCCTGCTTTGTCCTTGGCAGGCTCTGCAGCTGTACCAGGCACATTTTTACACCAGCTCATTTGCCTGACATAACAAATTTGTGACTCGCCCCAGAGCTGGGCACGTTCCATGTGAGTGGGGTGCCCCCCGCCAAAAACAGGCAAACATCAGCACTTTGTCATTAGGATCCAGCTATAGGGTTCGGGGGTAGGTTACTTTTCATTCATGAACACTTTTCCCATGAACAGAGCCTACTTCAGTCCCCGGCCATCACTGGAGAGAGTATTATGTCTATGATAGATATTATGTCTATCAGGGATGGTCTAGACAGTATTTGGTCTAGCAGGGGACTGGACTCGATGACTTCTCGAGGTCCCTTCCAGTCCTAGTATTCTATGATTAATGTTATCAGTCGGGGAACTAGTCCAAGAGCAATTTCTAATAACCATTTATAATGAAGTTATGTTCAGGGCATTGCAAAAGCAGACCCAATGTTTCCATTGGAAAAAAAATCAGCACCTTGGTAGTTCATAGAACAAATAAGTTTGGTTTCTCCTACTGTGTCCACTCTTTCAGAGGGAGTGAGCTATAGAAACGCAGAACAACATAAAACTGGCTGCCCTCTGCGACTGTTAGGTCTGTGGCATCAGAACAATGCCCCGGGGAGGCAATTCTGTAAATGGAAGTACTGCGTGCATGCATGTCCACTCTTAAAATGCTACAGCAGCACATGGGAACCGCTGCATTTGTACAGCTAGAAAGCATCAATGCAGATGCTTCCAGAGCAGTGTAGTTAAGCTGACCCGTCCCCGAGGGAGCAGGGCAGATTAGCTTAACTACGTCGATATTTCACACCTCCCACCCCAAGCAATGGCACTACCACGACTTAATTTTCTAGTGTAGCCCAGGCTGCTGAATCTTCTAGATTTTGACTTTCGAAAACAATGAATTTTCCTGGTGCACACCACCCATGTGAGTCAATAACATCCAGAAAAATAAAATATGAAAAGAAAAAAAAATCTCGTCCAAGGCTTTGCGTGAGAGCCAATGCGACATGCTGCTTATTAGGAACGATTCACAACATGGTAAAAACCTTTTTCCTTAATGGACCCAAGAGCCCGTTTAAGTGTTTTCAAGTAGGTCATTAAATGAGAGTGTGGAAAAGGAAGAAAGAGAGACGCTAAATAGGAGCAAAACACCAGTGGGAATTCCAGAGTGGGGAGGTTGTTTTGGGATGTGGGAGTGATGGAGGTGTGGATAAAACACAACCACTGCCTCTGTGCATGGCAGTGTGGCCCAGTGGGCAGCGCACCGGACTGAGGGTAGGTCTGCATTGGCTGGAAGGTGCAATGCCTGGCTTAGCTAGACGTGCCCAACAGCCAATGGAGCTAGCACGTTAAACAAGTAATTTAGGTCCACTCGCCTCCAGTGTAAACACACCCAGAGGCTCCAGAGGGCTGGGTTCTGTTCCTTCCTTTGCCGCTGCCCTGCAGTATGATCTTGGGGGCGTGAGCCCTGCCCCCCAACCCCCCTTTGCAGAGCGGCACAGGAGAAGTGCAAGGGAAGAGGAGAGTTTCCTGAGCAAGGCAGAAAGCAGGGTGATGCACAGAGAGGTTGCGGAGGGGAGGGAAGAGAACCGCAGCTGGAAACAGCAGAGGCAAAGGGAAGAAACCCCAAACAGTTAACACACAATCCAGACACAGGGCAGAATATTCAATCTATTGCAAGGTTGTCTGGCATCTCGTGGGAGAGAGGCGCTCACATTTCACAGAGATTAAGGGCAGGAGAGTACACTGCGAGTGTCTAGTTGGATCTCCTACATAACACAGGCCACGGGGTGTCGAGTGACATACGCAGGACCCAGCCAGACAAGTTGATTTAAATCCCCCTGCTTGGGTGCCCTTTTCCAATTCCCATGCTGTGTTTTCAGAATGAACAGACCAACCAGAACACCGGGGCTCCATGACCCCGCAGCGCTCAGATGAGCACGGCTATTGTCTAGAGAACAAAGGATCTTATAATATGGGTGACACCATTTTTTAGCTCATTGAAAGGACTGGTTGTGTTCCGGGCAATTGTCTAAGAGATGCGAGTGGGGTCAGGTAAAGCACTGGAGGCAGGACTCCTCCGTGACCTGGTTTTCAAAGGAACCGTTCTCCACTGGCACAGCATCAGAGAGGGCAAGGCCAGAAGAGACCAGGACTGATCTCTTGTGTGCCACGGGCAACAAGCCCCACCCAGCAAACCCAGCACTTGAAATCAGCCCCAAACATCACAGCCTGAGACTATTATGTGCCATGAGCAGAGAGGCCGAGGCGCACCAGTGAGACTTTCGTGATGGTGGGGGAGAGATGCCCAGATAATTCTAGCAAGTGACCCCCACACTGTACAGAAAAGCTAGAAAGACCCAATGTCCCTGTTAATCTGACCTGGAGGAAATTCCTTCCCAACCCCTCGCCCTGCCCACTAGCCCAACTCAGCCATGGCCACGTCTCAGGCTTCAGAGGACAGAAACCAAAAAGCCCCCAAACAACCCGGAGTGCCCAAGAGGGGGAAACACCCTTTCTGGCCCCTGCCAGTGACCAGCTGAAACCCAGCAGCATAAACTTTTAGGAATGTATGAGACATAAACAGGAAGTAAACCCCACTCCCCACCATCACACGCAGCCCTGGACTACAGCCACACTCATAAATGTGTCCAGCAGCTTCAAAGGCAACTTGGTGTGGGGCCAGAGCTGTGAGTGAGGAAATGGGCGCCCTCTTCGGGCTGAGAAATGTCTGTGTGCTCTTGTAATGGGGTGGCACCTCACACAAGCATGCCCGTCGGGCCGGGTGTGGGTTCCTGCACTGCCTGCTGCCGAAAGCCTCTTTGGCAACTCAGCCCGTCAGCCGAGTCATGCCCTGTGCACCCCAAACCCCTTCCGGGTACATCTCTAACGGGAGCCTATCCCAGTGCCCTCCGTCGGTTGTCTCTCAGTTGGTTTCCCCGGTGCCTCCAGGGCCTCTCCTCCTTGAGACAATTTCTTGCTCCTAGCTCAGGGCTTTGTCTTAGTTCCTCAGAGTCTCACACTAGCCCCCCTGTAGTAGTGGGGCTCCCTTAGCCAGCCAGCGAGCCACTCTTCACCTCTTTAGGGCTCCAGAGACACTGAACTGACGCTACTCCTGCAGCTCCTTTTATAGGGTCTTCCTGGCCCCTGATTGGCCAGTTTCTCCACAGCCACTCTAGCCTCCTGGAGTACTTGTCTATGGCCTTTTTTCTGGGGCAGGGTATGGCAGGACCACAGGGCTTCCAGCAGGGGGCTCCAGGGCCTGGTCCATCCCATCACAGCTCTATAGAGCTGGTCAGATGGGAGGGCAGTGTAGTCAGAGTGGAAGCATGGTGCAATGGGGAGACACTAGCCTAGGACTTATGAGTCATGCACCTACAGACCCCTTGGGTAAGTCACTTAGTCCCTCCAAGCCTTGTTTCCCCATCTGCCAAGTGGGGATAATAGCGTGGCCCTGGCTTAGAGATACATGAGGGTATATCTTCTGTGTGGATATCACAGTAACAGAAGCAGTAAGCCCCTACGGCTGACTGACCCAGGGGGGCATAATGCACCCTAATGCTCTCCAGCCTCTTCTTGAGGTCCTCTCTGCACACTGACCTCATCAGGTTTGTCAGGCGCCATCGCTTTGAAAGCCGGATGGGACCTTTCGATTCTCTAGTTTGACCTCCTGTGTCCCACAGGCCATAGAATTTAATCCAGTTGCCCCTGTGCTGAGCCCAGTAACTTGTATTTGGCTAAAGCTGCAGGGTCACTTCTGGAAAGGCTCCTAGCCTTGAGCTGAGGACACCAAGAAGGGGCGAATACACCGCGTGCGTCCCTGGGGGATTTGTTAATCACCCTCCCTGTTAGTTAGGCCCCCTTTCTAATGTGAATGTCTCTGCCCTTCGTTTCCAGCCACTGGTGCTTGCTCTGTTGTTCTCCGCTAGGTCAAAGAGCCTTTCAGCCCTTGATTTCTCCTACACACTGTCATCAGGTCATCTCAAAAGTTTTTTGGTAAACTAAACTGACCGAGTTCATTCGTTCGTTCCTGTGGGAGGGCTAGGTTGGATACTAGGAAAAACTATTTCCCTAGGAGGGTGGGGAAGCCCTGGGATGGGTTCCCTAGGGAGGGGGTGGAATCTCCATCCCTAGGAGGTGTTTAAGTCCCAGCTTGACAAAGCCCTGGCTGGCCCCGAGTTGGGGCCGGTCCTGTTTGGGCAGAAGGTTGGACTTGACTCCTGCGGTCTCAGCCAGCCCTAGGGTTCTATGGAAGGTGCTGTCTCCAGGCCTCATGCCCTGGTATTCTGCGGCAGAGACACGCGGCTGTTAAGAACAGAGCTCTCTGTGAATCTCTCTAAGCGCTGTAATATCTGGGCAGCCCAAAAGTCGAGTCTGGGATTGAGTCTCTCATTGGCCCTGCCTAGCTCCCTTGATTCCAGCCCCGGGACAGAGCCACCCGCTGGCTGCCCTGCGGAAGGTAGGAGTGACTAGGGAGAATGTGGGCAACTCCTTGTTAACATGGGAACCACCCCTTCCTCGTCACCTCACTTGTCACATGGTAGACATTCAGCTTCCGGTGCTTTTCACATCTAAAAATGTCCTGGAATCAAAGTTCCAAAAATAGTTGATTCCCGCCCAAAAAGGGACTATCGCATTTCCCCTACAGAGGCAGCTTCTCCAGAGCTAGGGCTGGGGACCCGGCTGCGGCGATGCAGCTTTGAGATTAGATCGATTCCAAGACGCGATATTTTTATGGCACGAAAGTCAGAGCCGCTCTCTGGTGAAGTTCCCACCATACATGAACTCTGTCCCTTGCGGGGGTGCGCCTGGCTGCCGAACGTACCAGCAGCGACATAAAATGCTACGTAGCGTAATGCGCTAGGGATGTGAAATATCGGTTCATTGAATAGGCAATTAACCTCATGAATTCTTATTGGTTACTCGACTACTCAATAGTCCCTGAGGGTGGGGCCGGCAGCCAATGCACTCTGGCCCCGCTCCCAAGGAGCCCCCTGTCATTCCACGCTGCTGCCTCTGATAAAGAGGCAGCAGTGTGGAGTGGCAGCAGCCCCTGTCCAGCGGGGGTCTGAGCGCCCAGACCCAGTGCAAGCTGGAAGCGAGCTGGGCTGTCTGCCTGTCCAGATCCTAATACATTTTAAATGCAGAACCACTGCAAGGGTAGGTCCTGGACCCAGCACAAGCCAGGACTGTGTCAGGCTGCTGGCCAACCTGCTGTCCTGGCAGGTGGGGGGGCGGGGGGAATGCGTGTAGTCTATAGCTTGTGCTCAGGGGCAGATGAGGATTTTGCAGGGCCCAGGGCAGCACAATTGCGCGGTGCCCTCCCTTTGACATGGCACATGCGCGGTGGCGCCACGCTCATGCGTGGAGGCGCCATGGTGCATGCGCGGGGCTTCTTGAAGCGTGGGGCCCGGGGCGGTCGCCCCGCTCTCCCTGCCCTATATCCACCCCTGCTTGTGCTTATCGGTTAATCGGCTATATTATTACATCCCTATAATGTGTCTGCTGGCTCCCAGCTGTGGCTCAGCTGCAGGGGAAAGATCTGGCCAGTAGAGGGCGTTGTGCTGCCAACGTGGACATCTGCCTATAGCCCCTTGTGTATGGGAACAGGTGGTAGGATCCGAGGGGACCAGGCTGGGACAGAAGCTACGTGAGCAGGAGCAGCAGGCTGGGAACTGGGACTGGGGGCTGGACAGGCAAGCAGCCCATTGCCTAGGGTAGTGACCTGCAGGCGGGACGGTTGTGGAGAGTTTCCCTTATGGCCCGGCATCGTTTTACGGGAACAAAGCCCTCGCGTGGGGCATTCACAGCTGTTAGCAGCTGGTGCCCTGGAGAGGAGCCCTCTGTTACCCAGCACCTCTGAGTGTCTCTGGAGGCCTGTCACTGCTGTGGCGCCTCCTGCTGGTAACTCCAGGGAATTCGTTTGCTCCTCAGCAGGGCACCTCCTCCTGGCTTGTGTCTCCTCACCTGCACTCCACGCTCATGTTCTGCATCCGGGTCGGTCTGAGACCGCAGCATCCTCTTCAGGACGTTGCCCTGCGGCAGTGCCCACGACAGCGGTCTCTCGCCTCCTTCCGGGGGGCAGCTGTATCGGCAGTCGTTGGTCTCTACCGCCTCTGTGGCCAGCTGAGGTCTTCAAGCCCAGCCCCTCTGCCTCGGGGCAAGCCAGTCTGAGGCCATGGCCTGGTGGCGAGGGGAGGAAGAACAGAGAGACCCAGGCCCGCCCACTACTGTGGGTCCCAACCTGGTTGTAGCCTTGTCCTGCTCCCCTTTGCTCCCCCTCACTGCTCCTAGCTCTCTGGGACACTTCCCCTGGGACCCTTGCACCTACTTGGCCCTTATCACAGGGCCAGCAGCCTGGCAGGTATCAAGCTGGAGCCTTTATCTCTACTCCTCCTCCCAAGCCTGCCTAGCACAGCTCTCCCGAAGGCGCTTCTTACAGAGCTGGTCCCACCCTCTCCCTGGTCAGGACCCCACTGTTCATGCTCTGCTGGACAGTTCCTTATATACCAGGCTGCCTCAGCAAGGCATCCCCTGGTTGGCTCCTTAAAACCCCTTCCCTGATTGGCCATGGCTCTATGCCCGCTCCCTCCAGCCTGCTTTGATCCCCTTCCCCGCCAGTGTGGGAGCAGGCTCCCCACCACAAGGCCCGTACACCCCAGTGATGGGAGCACCTACCACAATCGCCTCCAAGCACATGGCCCAGAGCAGCTGCCGGACACCCGGTGGGGACAGTGCAGGGGTGTCCGGAGGGATGAAAACTGGATCACCTTTCTCACAAAGCTGGTCCCAGGAGAGCCGTCCCTTACGTCTGAGCCTATTTCACAAGGGGGCAGCATTCAGCTGCTCTGGCTCCAACAGAGGGAGCCAAGTCCTACCCCGTGTATCAGTGTTCTCAAGCCAGGCACTCAAGATAGGCCAGAAAGGCAACTCGAGAAGGATTCATTGACTTAAAACTCCCTCTTCTCTCACAGCATTGCTACTCCCTTCGGCTCCAGCAGGCCCCCGGCCACTCAGCCAGCAGGAGATTAGAAGGCAGCTTCGTTTTGCTCTGTTTATTCCATTTCATCCCGTTGCCCGGTTGTCAGCATGCTGCACCAGTGTTTCCCAATTGGTGCTCTGGGGAACCCTGGGGATCCGCGAAGTGAAAGCAAGGGTTCTGCGAAGAGCCGGCACTCCCCCGCCTCCTGTTAAAGAGACAGAGCCATGTCGAGGGCTTTTTTTTTTCCTCAACAAAATGCAGCAGGGGCCTTTTTTTTTTAAGGCAACTCTAGGGGTTCCATGGCCAAATAAAATTGGGGAACACTGCACCGCACAGCCAGGTTCCTGGGGCGGAATGGCTCTTTCACCCAGCTCGGCTCTGCCTCCCTTTCATGGGTGCCAGTAGTCTGGACAGTGCCTGTGCTCACAACTTTCCTGTACAAACTGTTCCTCTGCTTGGGGGCCCCTGAGCCAGGCACACAGACATTGTGGGAGCCCCTGCACTTGAGATCCCCACCCTCAGCCAGACCGGGGATGGGGGGTGTCAGAAACCAAGCTCCGACCTAAGCAGGAACAGCTGCAGGGCTTGTTTGGCTGCAGGTGCCCGAGTCAGTTCACTTGGGCTCCAAGACTCGCTGCCTGGGAATTTTTGTGCAATGTAGATGGGCCTTAAGTGACTTGCCCGTGGAGATGCAGCAGGGCAGTGGCAGAGCTACGAACTGAACAGAGGTTAGGGGCAAGCCAGGTCAATGCTTTAAGCACAAGCCATCTTTCCTACAGCACCTGTGGCCTAGCTGCTGCCCTGGGCTGCGGCCCCAGCATTGCTCTCTAGTTTAGCTTTGCAGTTAGCGCTATGGATGAGGTAGGAAAGCGAAAGCTGAGAGGAAGGGATGTGGGTTGCCGTGCTCTGCAGGTGGGAGGCATCTCTGGGCTGAGTGTGGCCTGGGGCCAGGGGCCATTGCCACCAGGTTCTCAGTCTAAGGGGCAGTCACTCAACATGCATATTGGGAGGGTTTGAGGTGTACTTCAGAATGCTCCGTGTGTGTCTGCATGTACCACAACATGATCTGTGTGTATCTGCCTCCATGTACCATGACGTGCTCCGTGTGTGTCTGCATGTACCACAACATGCTCCGTGTGTGTCTGCATGTACCACAACATGATCTGTGTGCATCTGCCTCCATGTACCATGACATGCTTCGTGTGTGTCTGCATGTACCACAACATGATCTGTGTGTATCTGCCTCCATGTACCATGACATGCTCCGTGTGTGTCTGCATGTATCACATGTTCTGTGTGTGTGTCTGCACATACCACAACATGCTCCGGGTGTGTCTGTGTACCACGACAAGCTTCGTGTGTGTCTGCTTACATGTAGCACAACATACTCTTGCCAGAGGAAGTGGTGAAGACCAGGACATTAACAGGGTTCAAAAAAGAGCTAGATAGTTTCATGGAGTTTAGGTCCATCAGTGGCTATTAGCCAGGATGGGCAAGGATGGTGTCCCTGGCCTCTGTGTGTCACGGGCTGGGAATGGGGGACGGGGAGGGATCATGTGACGATTCCCTGTTCTGTTCACTCCCCCTGGGCGTTGGCCGCTGTCAGAGGACAGGACACTGGGCTAGATGGACCTGTGGGCTGACCCAGTCTGGCTGTTCTTACATCCTTGTGAGGCCGGGCAGGGAGGCCCAGTGTTTGCTCAGCTGCTGGCTCTACAGCCCAGGAGCATTAGTCTCTGCGGTGTCAATCCTGAACGTCTCCCCACAGCTACATTTGCTCAGAATAGCACATGATCCCAAAGGACCAATAACAGAGCCACTCTCCTGCTTACCCCTGAGGTGCCTGTTTCATCCTAGCATCTCTGAGGGATGGTCTCCGCAGAATTAACATTGCTAAAAAAGGCAAAGCCAGATGCACTTTGGTGACTGCAGTAACGCCCAAGTCCTGTTTTATTCCAACAAAACACCGCAGAGGATTAGCAAAACAACCGCCGGGGGCCTCAGATTCCCGGAGTTTGCGCTCCAAGGAACGATTATCAATAGACCAGATAATGAATCATGAGTTTCCATCTTACTGGAAGAAGATGGCTTGGAGGCCTTTACGGAAAGACACCCATGTTACTTACTTGTTTCTAGTTGAATTGCTGCTTTGCAAAGGGTGGCGGAAATGGCTCCCGGTGCATACTGAGCACGAGTTTCTGAACTCACCCAGAGATGTCTTGAGAGAGAGACTTTGGATGCCAAGAAATTCTGCTCCCCTCAGCAGTTTCTTCACACCAAACAATTAACTAAATGGCTCAAAAGTGACCAGCTGTGACACAGGCTGGGCAAACGTGTCTTGGGACTATACCGAGTTGACAAGGTTTCAGGAAATGAGCCCCTTCTACACTCATGCTGAGAAACTGCCAGCTTGGAAGATAATTAGGGAAATTTCGGGCTGGAACAAAATCTTGGCACGTTTCTGTGAGAAAGTCTCGGGCCTTTGTAACCAGGTGAAAACAGAAGTGCCCACTATCCACTGTAATGCTCTTATCTTGACCACAGGAGGCTAAAGGCTCATATAATTGGGGGTAAGAATCGACTCACATCCCGCTGCTTGGGCTCCTGGAACACAGCAGTGCAAGGATGTATGGGGCCGCTGTCCTTCCCATAAGCCGTCTGACTGAGGCCCTGTCTCCAGCGCCCACCCTGTCTGAAAGTTCTCAGCCTCTTGGAGAACTGGTGAGCAGAGAGGCTCAGTAATGGGAGACATTGTCTATAGACCACCAGCTTCCATGCTATGGGACCAGGGATCTCAACCCACAATATTCACAGCAGGCAGATTGAAATTGGGTGGGCCATGCCGCTAACCCCCTCCCCCATATGATGAACCCAGGATGTCAGCAGGTGGGATTGAACCAGGGGCCTTTGGGGCTAGAGCCATATGCCTCCACCACATGAGTTAAAAGCCAACTGGCCCTTAGCTAAGGCTATAGAACAGACTTCACGCTCCCTTTCTCAGCAGCCTCAGTGCCTGTGGGCTACTCTTGTGCAGCACCAATGCTATGAATACACAGGCCATCGGTTTCATGGCCAATATTTGTAAACAGCTGGAGTCGGCATTGAGGGCAGGGACCTGGCCAATGCACAAAGCCCTCAGAAACCACAGCTTGCCGAGGCTGGATTCTGCCTCGGTCTCTTACCCACTGCTACCTCCTTCCACATGCGTCTGCACTGGGCACGCCGTCCACAGCTCTCTTCCTAGCTGCCCCGGGCTCTGCCTGCTGACCACAGATGCTTCGCTATCCATCGCATGAGCAGAGCAGGATTGAGAGGGGGGCGCTGAAAACGGAGCAGCATCTCAGGCTCCCTGTGTGTTCAGCAGCCTCTCTCCTCCGCCCTCATCCTTCTTCTCTCTCCTCTGTCCTTTCTCTCTCCTCACTCTCCCTTCCACATCACAGGGGAAGCCGCGCTGGCTGGCGCTGGGCATCACGCCCAGCTCCTGCTACACTCTGACCTGCCAATGTTGGACAAGGAGCAGAGGTGGAGCTCACTCCGGGGCTGACAGGCCACCAGAGGCAAGCAGAGAGGAGGCAGGGTCTGGAATGCCTTTCTCCCAGCCCCGTTTCCTGGTCCTCCCAAGGAACGTCTGACCAGGCAGCGGATGCTAAGCTAGTTCTGAGTCCCAACACCATCCGCCCGGGGGCGAGGGGGGGAGGGAGGGCCAGAGCACGGAGGCTACTGGAGAGCCCAATGCAGCCACTTACTCCAGGACTACGAGGGGTTCCCTGAGATCTTGGTGAGAGAAGGCCCTGCTTTTCCCTGCCCTGCAGCTGGCGTGAAATGCCCCCAGTCCGGCAGAGTCTCACCTGCCTTGTGGCCATGGGACCAGAATGGACAGTCACAGCTACACCCTCTCCAGGAGGCCGGCTCTCCTGGGCGGTTGTACACTGGGCTGAAAGGCGGAGATACGGACCCATCGCTCTATACCTGGGCTGCTGGCGCTCTCTAGTGTTAGCACAGAATCACTGTCGGTGTTACCCATAGTCCAGGGCTGGACCCTTTCTTGGGCCAAGGGCTGCTGACCCACAGAAAAATCAGCTGGGGGACCTGTAGCCAGACATGAACCCATCTTGTTCCCCCCACCCGCCCCCCCC
>JANRFK010003199.1:2997802-3012105 GCA_030068395.1 Apalone spinifera | reverse complement strand
CTTTTCCGTTAAAAGCATTTGCGGAAAATCATGCCAGTCTAGACGTAGCCATCCAGTTTAAAAATGAAATCAAATTCATTTTCCATGTAGACAAGCCTTTAATTCACTTTGATTCAATGTACTTCCGCAGTGGGATAATTATTCTGCAATAAAATCCCTTTTATTCCAAACCAGAGCATCTGGAATTCTGGCGCTATTCCAGAATGACTCTTCTAGCCAATTTCCCCATGTAGACACTCTTACTCCGGAACACACTAGAGTTTGACTTTCACCATGGGCAAGAGAGAGACACTTGAGCCATGCCAGCCGTCAGCAGTTTTTCTCCCACATATCCCCACCAAGCCGTGTTTGGACAATAACGGGGCATCACAGCATTCATGCCCTTTCCCGCACCCCTGGGTACACAGAACCTGAAGGGCAACGGTCTATGCAGCTGGCATCCAAGCCAACCCTGCTTTTCTCTCAGGTCTCGTTGCTCTAGGAGGTTTGTGCAGCCTATGCTGGGATTGTCACCAAGATTTAAGGAGCTTGGAATAGCTGAGATTTAGGCGGGGTCAGAACTTTGATGTTAGAACTGTTTTTAAAGGTTGTTTTTTTTTTTCAACAAGTGTTTGCTTTCCACAGAAACATTCGATTTTGAATGGAGATACCGAACGCCCCCAAATTGAAACAATTCATCTGAAAATGGAAATCTTTGTATTTGGCGCTGGTGCTGCAATGCCTCATGGGAACTGTAGTGCAGTAGCCTCACGTCTCCATTCGGCTCTATGGGGCTAGGCTGTCCGGCAGACTACATCTTCTGAGATGCACCACAGCCAAGGACTCCCATAATGCACCACTTCTTGCTAGGAGACGAGACCACGGTGCACCATATCTGACGCAATGGCACGCCATGACTCTGAGGAGAATGCAGGAAATCCTCAAGCTCCAACTCTCAGGGGCATGACGGCATTTCCAATCCAAATATGCCGTGAGGGCAGGGGGCTGGATTTGGCGCCCTCTCGAGGTCCCTTCCAGTTCTAGCGTTCTAGGATTCCATTTCAATATTCTAATTTTCACCAAAAACCTGACATTTTCCGGGGGGGGGGGGGAATCATTTTCTGGCTGGCTCTGATTTAATTATCCTAACCACCTGTTGACCTGTGTGCGTCATGTTGGTCCCTTGCATGCTCCCACCGGCGGTCATACTTGGTGTAGAAAGGGGGCTGGGATATGGCTGCAAAGGACTCTAGGAAATGGGATGGCGCCATGAGGGAAAAGCGGGTGTGAGGGGAAAGCTGAGGAACCCTGTTTTAGAGGGGTTGTTCTGGCCCCTGGCACCACCGAACTGTTGGAGGGCGTCCTGGCATATGGGGCAGGCTGGTCCCTCCCAACTTAGCAAGGTAGAACATGGGACCTGACTGTCTGAAATCAGAGCCACCTCTGGTCTGTCAGGGCAGTGGCGGCCGAAAGCCCAGACAGGTCCATGCCCATCGCTAGGCAGGGCTGTCCAGGCGAGTTCCCAGAAAGAACCAAGTCCCCTGAGCGTGGGGCACCATCCCGGCCTTGGTGCGAACGTCAATCGCGGCTTGGGGAACGGGGCACAGCAGGCCTAAGCCGGTGCCTTTTCCCGAGCACGTGAAACGGAGGGGCGTGTGCGGGTGGCGAGTCGCTGGAGAGGGAGGCTTGTTCCAACTCTCAGCATGCCAGTGGCAGGGTGGAACGGCTGCCGGTTATTTACCACAGAGTGGGCTTTTCTGCCGTGTGTTTTAGCCACATCCTGGTCACCTGGGGGTTGATTTTCAAAAGCACAAATTGCACCCAACTCCCCTTGGCTTGAAGAGTTAAGCACGTAACTCCCCCTGGGAATCTTCCCTGGTTGGGGGCTTGGCTGCTCTTTTTATTCTGTGTCAAACGACATAAATGCACGGAATTATCTCCCTTTGTCCCTTGGCTGCCTCGAAGGCTGGCCACCTTGGAAGTCATCTGACAAACAGGTGCAGTGCAAAATGGCTTTGACTTATTCGACTGTCAGCTCGGGGGGCAGGGACTGCCTTTTGCTCAGTGTCTGTGCAGTGCCTAGCACAAAGGGGCCCTGGCTCCCAGGTGCCACCATGATACACATTAAGGATGCTACATTCTGGGGGACTGACTAATCGAATAGTCGATGCCTTTTGGAGGTGCGGCGATCTTTGGAAAATTTGGCCCTGAGTGCCGGGGCCAGACAGTGGAAGTGCCACGGCGAGCCAGGGTTGCCTACCTGCCATAGCAAGAGTGATTCGCCCGCCCCGCTCAAAGGCGCCGAGCTGCAATGAACGTCCGTTCTGTGCCTGGGATATCTAAAGTGCCGGTGGCTTGCGAAGCGTTAATACGCATCGCTCTCCCCTCCCGCCCCCCCAGTGGGCTGGTGGCTGCCACGCTTTGTGGGATTCAGTCTTACTGACACAACGTTCTCCGCTCAGGAATGCCCCATCTGGTCACCAGGCTCAGGTCCAAGAGCGCAGGCAGCACTGTAAGGGCACCGACTAGCCCGGATTGCGGCTGGCACAGCAGGGAAGCAAAATCCCTGGCACTGGGCTACTGATGTCCACGTAGCTCTTGTGCATCCCTCCCCCCAGGAGAAACGGGGGGCAGGTTTTATCTTCTGTATTAAAAACATCTTCAGGGCGGCTGCCGCCCACCCGGACCGTCACCAGAGTGTCAGTGTGGAGAGACCCTGCACGCCCCTCGCACACAGGCGGGTATTTGCAGATACTGCCCGTGGTACATGAACCCGGTGGGAGAGAGACCCACCATATGTACAAAGTCACACGGCAGGGAGCAGACTGGCAGACTCAGCATGGAAACCCATTCAAATTACAGGCACAGGAGAACACCCAACAGACACGCACAGCTGTGAGTTAGCCAGCCGCCACAACACACACACACGCACAGCTGTGTTAGCCAGCTTCCACAGCACACACACATGCACGCACAGCTGTGTTTTAGCCAGCCTCCACAACACATACACACGCACAGCTGTGTTAGCCAGCTTCCACGACACACACACATGCACAGCTGTGTTAGCCAGCTTCCACGACACACACACATGCACGCACAGCTGTGTCAGCCAGCCTCCACAACACACACACACACACACACACACACACACAGAGCGCTGTGCGTTAGCCAGCCGCCACCACAACACACACACACGCACAGCTGTGTGTGAGCCAGCTTCGACGACACACACACATGCCCAGCTGTGTGTTAGCCAGCTGCCACAACACACACACAAATACAGCTGTGCGTTAGCCAGCCACCACAACACACACACACAGACAGAGCAGTGTGTGAGCCAGCCTCCACAACACATACACACGCACAGCTGTGTGTTAGCCAGCCACCACCACACACACACGCACAGCTGAACTGGCCCGAGTCTCCTGTTCGCCAGCCTTTGCAGCCTCCGGCCTCCCATGACCCTCAGATGGCCAGTAAAAGATAACCCCAATGCTAGCTCTACAATCAGAGGCGAGCCAGCGCAGTCACGGGGAGCTGCCCAGCCCCCCGTGGGATCTGGCCCACAAAAAATGAGGGTAGAAAAGACCCATTAGAGTCCTTCAAGTCCATTCCCGAAGGCAGCACTGTCCCCAAGGGCTCATTCCACAGTGGCTAGTACAGGCTTAAATCATTCAGGTGATACCTGCTCCCACCCCTTCCCTAGGGGCTGACACGACAATCTGTACGTTTGAGAGCCTGTTCCTGCTAATAAAGAGGAAAAGGGAGAACCAAGGGCTGGCACTGACACCCGCACCCACAGAAACAATACGAGGGCCTCGGTAGCTTAAAAATAGAGCCCTTTTTCCTCTCTCAGACTCTGCTTGACAATGCCCATGGCTCGGTACAGCCATTCCTCACCCAGCAACCCCGCCCCGAGCACAACCGGGGCAATTCGGGCTCGGCAGGGCTTTCTGAGCCTTGTGAGCCTCTTCCAAAGGGGGAAGACAAAACTCAGTATTTACTACAAGGCCACCCTGGCAGCCGTGTCCCCTCCAGCCCTCCGCTGCTTTGTCTGGTTCTCCTCTGATAGATTGAAGCCCCGTCCCTTCACTCGCCCAGCGCGACAGCACGAGACAGCACTTGGCACTCACATCGTCCAGCCGCCGGTCCGTGCCTAGGGCGAGCAGATTGTTGAATTCTCTCTCCATCACCTGCCGTGCCTGAAAAGAGCCTGGAATGAGTGACAGGAGCCAGCCGGCCCCGGGGAACGACTGACACTACCCCAGGATCCCCAGGTGCTCGGACAGACCGAGGAGTCCGACTGCCAGTGCCGACAGCTGCGAGGAGAGGACAGGCCCCTCCAGAAGCCGCTGTGCTGCCATAGGACACGGAGTTGAAGGAGGCTCTAAAGGAGATTCCTGGCACCATGCAAACAACATCAAGCCCTGCAGCAGTGAGGAGCAATCGCTGCCTTGTTCAGCCGGCTCTCCCTTCGTGTTCTGGGAAACCCCACGGAGCACACGCCGGGGTGATGGATGCCTCAAAGACGTGCGCAGGCGAGAGGATGGAGAGACAGACAGGCGGACGGCTAACAAGCAGTAATCTCTGGCTGGCCCTTCCTTACCTGGGTGTTCTGAGTGGGTATCTGCAGGACAAGTGACAGACTGTTATGGTCAAAGTTTTCATCCAAAGCAAGAAGCGCTCCATGGACTCCACTCTCGATGAGGTTATTTGCATACTCCCGAAGCCCAATGGACTGGATCCAGTGGATGACCTGATCGTTGGTCCAGACCAGAACATCTGCAAGACAGCAGGGCCAGACGTTCAGCACACTCCAAACCTCCAGCGAGCTCAGTTTGCACCTGTCAGAGGGGCAGCGTCAGTCTGTATCCCCCAAAACCAACAGGGAGGCCTGTGGCACCAGGGACACTAGCAGATTTACTGGGGCGTGAGCTTCCGTGGGCAAAACTCACCTCATCGGATGCTTCGGACACTTTCTGATCCCTGCCGAGCCTTGAGCCCTGCCTGGCCCTGTGGCAGGTGACAATATGACAGAGCAATTAAGGGGTTTGGCTAGGCCTGGCAGTGCAGCCGTTGTCCCTCCAGCTCTTTGAGGAGCAGCAGCAACGGCTCAGGTGCTGGCACGGTATTCCCCCAGCACCTCCCGCCCGCTGGCAGCCACACCAATCAACTCCTCCACCTGCCTCCTGCCCACTGCTATCGGCTGCTCCACGGTGTGCAGTGGGGAGGTCTCGGGGGAAGGGGTGCAGTGGGGGTGAGGCCTGGGGAGGAGCTGGGGTTCAGCACCCACAGGGAAAGGAGGAAGCTGGTGCCCATGGCAACAGAGAAATCTGCTTGAGGTGTGCCCACCCTGTAGGTGTGGTTGCCAACCCTCCAGAATTGCCCTGGAGTCGCCAGGAATTCAAGAGTCATGAAAGAGGATGTCGTGTGATGAAACCTCCAGGAAAACGTCCAACCAAACCGGCAGCCCTATGTGAAGGGACTGCCCCGATCTCACTGCGTGCCCCCTGGAGCAGTGGCCCTGTGTGACGGCGCGTTGGGGTTCTCCCGTCTCCTGCACCCCCGTAATGGCACAGACAGACACCACCAGCCAGTAGACTAGAGGGAGTTTATTGCTTCTCCAGGATACAGCGCAGCACAGATGTCATCTGGTTACAGGGCAGGCCTAGGATGCCTCAGCCCCCTTGAGATGGGGGAGACTGGGACCCTAAATCCCAGCCCCATTGCCTAGGCGCCTTCCTCCATGATCCCAGACCGAAACTAACTCTCTTCCAGCCCTGCCCCCCAGCCAGGGCAGCATTCCACCTTCCTTTGTTTCTCTCCCTGGGGGGTAGCTGGTCAGCCCCCTTTGCATAATGACTCATGCTACAGATAGCAGCCATCGGAGGTCACTCACACCCTGACACTGTCTCTCTGCATCTTGCCCATTTCCTGACCCCCTCCACTCCCCATACACCTGTGCTAGACGCACAAGCAGGCTGAGTGTGTCTGTGGGCCCCTCGCCACGATCCGACGGGCAGGCCAGCTGCTGACACCAAAAGGCTGCTTCTGACATTTCAAGCAGAGAGGTGCAGATGCTTGGGGAGGGACTGAGACCCTCACATGGTTTAGAAACAATTGTACTCAGAGAGACGAGGTCTCTGGTTGAAATCTTCCCTCCTCCCACTCAAGGCCAGGCCTTCTCTCTTTTTTTTATTTCCTGGTTTCAGTGGTTCCCTCCCCTTGCCAAACGAGGCTAGCAATCTGTATGCCTGCGTATCCCTGCTAATGCAAGGAGGAATACAGGTGCCACAGACAGTCCTTGCATGTTATCTGCTTGAGCTCTCAGAACAGTGATCACAAATAGTTTAGTTCCCCCAGTTCTGTTCAAGAGGGTTGAAAATCCCGACCCACCCGACAGGGAAAACTCCCATTCCCTGTGGAAACTAAACTGGGGTAGAAATTCTTTATTCCTCCAGAGGGCTCTCCAGTTAAGTCCAACTGATTTGTCATTTGAGCTGCTGGCAGAGGCTGTTTTAATCCTCAAGGCTCCTCTGTTCTTGCCATTCATCTCCCACCTAAAGTTGGACTTCCGGGTTTGTTCCAATGAACGCGATCGGACAAACAGTGGCAGGACTTCTAAGGGGAGCCAGGAAAAATGACGCTGCCTCCAAGGTAGTATTCTGCAGAGAGCAGGACCTGTTAATAAGTCGCAATTTGCACACCGCTGCTCTATGCTGATGCAAGAAGCCAATTTCCTCTGTGTGGGGCGGGCGGAACAGGGGCAGTGAGCAGTTGGGAAGTGCTGCCTTTGGCACCGCAGCCTTCGCGATGCAAAATAGCCAGAAAAAGGCTGGACCACTTCCGCTGTCACTTCCTGTGGGACACAAGCAAGGGACTGACCTTTGATTTCGTGCTGGCTCTCTTCTCGCCGCCGCTGCAGCTCCTTGCGGTCATAGCTTAACCTCTTCAGGCACATGATGCCATACTGCAGGCTGGTGCTGGGAAAACACAAAGCATCGCTCAATGTAGTTATTAGCAGTTCACCGTCATGCTGGAAGGGCAGGACAAGTGGGGCTCCGCAGGGGTCTGTTTTGGGGCCAGTTGTGTTCAATGATTTAGATATTGGCATAGAGAGGACGCTTATTAAGTCTGCAGATGATACCAAGCTGGGAGGTGTTGCAACTCAGGGTACGTCTGCACTAGCTCCCTAAATCGATCTAGGGAGATAATGAGGGTGACCAGAATTGCAAATCAAGCCTGGGATTTAAATATCCCGCGCTTGATTTGCCTGTTCCCAGCCGGTCGCCATTTTAGAAATTGACTAGCCCGAAGGAAGTACACGTGGCAGTGAAACGGGCTTCCGATTTAAAGCACCTAATTCGAATTAGGTGGTAAACCTCATCGCAGGAGGAATACCAGCTAATTCGATTTAGGGCTTTAAATCGGAATCCCGTTTCACTGCCATGTGTAGACACGGGCAGCTACTTCGGGCTAGTCAATTTCTAAAATGGCGACCGGTCGGGAACATGCAAATCAAGCGCGGGATATTTAAACCCGGGCTTGATTTGCATTTCTGGTCGCCCTCATTAGCCTCCCTAGATTGATCTAGGGGGCTAGTGTAGATGTACCGTAAGGTTGCCAAGTGTCCAGTTTTGAACCAGACAGTCCAGTATTTGAGCTTTCTGTTCGGGAAACAAACTGAGAAAATATAAATGAGAAAATATAAATGTTCAGTATTTTCTAAATACGATGTAACGTCAATTGTGATGTAATGTCAAGTGTGTCTGGTATTTTTGTTGAAATCATCTGGCAATCCTAGCTGCAACTGCTTTGGAGGATGGGTCAAAATTCAAAATAATTTGGACAAGCTAGAGAAAAGGTCTGAGGTAAATAGGACAAAGTTTAATAAGGTCAAATGCAAAGTGCTCCATTTAGGAAGGAACAATCCGTTTCACACATATAGAATGGGAAGCAACTGTCTAGGAAGGAGTACGGCAGAAAGGGATCTAGAGGCCATAGTGGACCACAAGCTAAATATGAGTCAACAGTGTGACACTGTTGCAAAAAAAGCAAACATGGTTCTGGGCTGCACTAACAGGAGTGTGGTGAGCAAGACACGAGAAGTCATTCTTCCGCTCTACTCTGTGCTGATCAGGCCTCAGTTGGAGCATTGTGTCCAGTTCTGGGCACCGCATTTCAGGAAAGATGTAGAGAAATTGGAGAAGGTCCAGAGAAGAGCAACAAAAATGATGAAAGATCTAGAGAACATGAGCTCTGAGGGAAGACTGGAAGAATTGGGCTTGTTAAGTTTGGAAAGGAGAAGACTGAGAGGGGACAGGATAGTGGTTTTCAAGTATTTAATTGGGTGTTACAAAGAAGAGGGAGAAAAATTGTTCTCCTTGGCCTCTGAGGATAGAACAAGAAGCAATGGGCTTCAACTGCAGCAAGGGAGGTTTAGGTTGGACTTTAGGAAAAACTTCCTACCTGCCAGGGTGGTTAAACACTGGAATAAATTGCCTAGGGAGGCTGTGGAATCTCCATCATCGGGGATATTTAAGAGCACGTTAGATAGAGACCTGTCAGGGATGGTCTAGATGGTGCTGGGTCCTGCTGTGAAGGCAAGGGACCGGACTATGATGACCTCTCAAGGTTCCTTCTAGTTCTATGATTTTGGGTCAGAGATTGGTTGACCTCGATTGAGTGGTTCTGTACCACACAACCACCCACACTGGGGGTCTGCACTGGGAATTTCATGAAGGAGAACATCAGCTTTTCTACATTGTTCCAGACTAACAACCACCCTTCCTCCAAAGCCTGTGTGTGAGAAAGTTCAGCCACACCAACTGCATCTGGCTAAACCCCCCATCGCTGCAACAGGCCTCCTCCTTCACTGCTCAGGAAGGGGACGCTCTAGAGACCTTCCCAGGAAGACCAGCTCACCGGTGGAAGCTGTCAACCATCTTCAGGTGCACTCTGAGATCTTTCTTACTCAGGTGGTCCAGCATCCGAGCATCAACGAGACACTCCATGAAGTAGCTGCGATACTGTGGGAGCCCGAGACTAGGCAGCCATTCATTCCCAATCCACTCATGGTTCATGTCCCCGTAGGCCAGCGTCTGTGAAAGCAAAGGGAAACACATGGCTTCATGCCAACTCTCAGCAGTGCTCCAGACACAACTTTCCAGGGGTCCTATAGTACATTTGGTGCAAGATGTTTTTTCAGAGCTTCTGCATTTAGAAGTGGTCTGATTTTCACCTGAATAGGTTTGACTGGGAATTTCGCTTTTGCAAATGTCTGTCCAATTACTAAGAAAATGCGTTTGGATAAGTTAATAACTTGTGTCAGTGCTTCTCTCTCGGTGTGGACATGTTGAAAAGCCTATATAAAAGCCTAGGTGTTCTTTTTATAATGCTTTGACACTGGATGGATTGATGGAAGACAGATCCCTGGGCACCTGAAACCTGACACTTCTCTGTCTAAGCCAAGGGACCTAGTTCTGTTAGTTAAGGCTTCAGCTAGAAATGGGCAAGAAATGGTTTGCCCATGAGACTGAAAATTCTCCCTCTCAAATTGGGACACCAAAAGTCTTGAAAATTTTCACAAACCGAGAAATCAAAACCTATTTTCAGATCAAGTCAACTGGATGTTTTGTTCTGATAAGCTCAAAACATTTTGGTTCAGTTTTGACCTGCTGATTTTTTTAACCTAAAATAAACTGAAATGTCAGAAAAAAACGTGATTTGAAACAAAAAAACGGTTCTTGTTTATCTTAAAACATCAAAACGAGAGTTCCTGCAATTTCCAAACTTTTTTTGTCGAAAAATGTTCCAAAACAGGAAAGACCTTGACCTCTCCCTTTCTTGCAAACACTTAATGGTATTTTTGGTTACAAAAAAAAGCTGAAAAATTCTTGACTAATTCTAGCTGCAGCAACCTCTTCCGCCTCTATATATGTCCCAGCCACCACTAGAGGGGGACAGAGCACCATGGTGAGTGGGCATGGCCTATATTGTTGTTCTGACGTGTAACGAGTTTAATAATTGCTGCAGTAGCAGAGAGATGTCCTGAGGCTCAATTCACTGTGAAGTGCGCACAGGTAAGTGTAAATCAGACAGGAGGAGAGACAGGGCCTCCCACGCCACCGCCTGCCCATGCGGTTCTGACACCAGTCTCAAGTGAGTTCAAAATGCCACCCCATTCACAGGGCAGTTCGGCTCTCACTTTGCATCAGGAGCAGGGCAGCCGTGGAGCAGGGCCAAACGATCCCATCGTTAACTCACGCAGGCCTTGGGAGGGCTCCCTGCGGCACATCAGCTCCCATTACTTTAACCTTGGCAGGAAACACTGTCCCACCTCTATGCAGCCCTAAACCAGCCCCTGTTCCGACACTGGGAGCGGGGGCCGTGTGGGTTCCTACCCGGGAAGGCAACTTGCTGGGTGTCACTTCAGGGTTTCTTTATGCTCCCCCCTCTATAAATGGCGACTTCCTGCCCTCCCGGGTAAGGAGGCGGCTAGCCAGCGTACCAGATGTGCAGCACAGACTGTTGCTAATGGGCTTTCCCCTCTTTTCATGGACAGGACAGTCACGCGCCCAACAGAACAGAGACGTCTTGTCTCTGGCTACAAAGCCAGTGAAGCAGGTGACAGGCGATGGCTGATCAGATGGACCGGGGGGGGGGGGCTGAGGCTACAAAGGCCGGGGGGGCGTTGCATCCTTGCTTTTACAGAATCCATGGAAGGAAAGTCCTGGCTAACATGCTCTAGAGGCGGCCAATCAGAATCAGGATCCAAATCTGGGCTCAAATCAAAGCAGCCGCTGGGGGAGGGGGAAATGGCTTGGGACCAACCAGCTCATTCTATGTCCAGCTTTATTACCCGCCCTCCCCGTGGAAGGGTTGGATCAGGACCGGTGAGCCAGGACAGGCTACATATGGGGAGATGAGATCACAAGCATTTTTACGAGAAACGGGCCCCCAATTTTACACAGCAGGAACCTGGGGCTGAGAGTTACCAAAGCCACACGGGGCTTTTAGCCATGTATCTTCCAGGCCTCCGAAATGGCTAAGTCCCCTGGACATCTAAAACCGGAGTCAAAAGAACCACGGAACTCCACCCCAGCCTGCAGCGAAAGAGCCACGTTCCTGGTACAGGAGTGGACGGGCTAATCCATGTGATGGGCGAGTGAGAGAGGACGTGCCAGCTGTGTGAAAATTATCCTGGCTATCCAATGTGACAAAGGGGGAGCCAACAAAGCACAGGAGGAAATAGCTGCCTTCGGAAGCTCTCTGCTGCTGCCTTCCCTGACCTTCCAGGGACGTGCCTTTGGGGGCAGGGCTTAAAGGAACACCTGGTGAAAAGGGCAGGGCCAAATGCGGAGTGGCCGGCGTGGAAATGGAGCGATGCGATCGGACACAGGCAGCGTCACTGGGATCGGGTTGCAAGAGGGCTGTGAGACTGGCTGGGCGCTGGCCCCGGCTCGCCTACCTGGCAGACATGGAAAGAGAGGACATGGAGGTCTCACCTGTGCCCAGCTGCCCTCCTCTGTGTCCTGATTGTAACATGTGTAGCATGTCAACAAAAACAACAGGGAAAGTCAGTACCTCTGCAACCGGGGGCAGGCCCTTGGAGCACAAACAGAGCAGAAGACACATTGGAAAGGCGATACGGCGCAGTCTGAGGAAAGGCACTAGCCAGACTCGGGGGCACTTGCAAGAGACCTGACCCGAGTCAGCCCAGCAGGGAATGGGAACGCCCACTGCACATGCAAGTCAGGAGCATGCGTCTCTCAGCGCGCGCGAGCCCTGGCGCATGCCGATCCCACGGGCGTTTTGCCTTTGATGGGGCCAGGTTTCCACCCCAGGCAGCATGCACGAGGCTGCGGCTGGACAGTCCTGTTCTCCCCAGCACACAGTGCGTCTGGCGTGGAGTCTGGCACAGACCCGCTAGAGGACATGCCTGCTGGGTAAGCAGAGATGCCTGTGCCCGAAGAACAGACACAAGTCGGCTTCCCCTGCATTGCGCGGTCAGTGTGCTCCACCCTGGACTGGATGCGAGGCCAGTGACCCCCACTCAGCAGCTGCAGGGCCAGCGTGGGCTGACTGCACGAGGGTGGGGTGCACTAAGAAAGAGACTGAAACCCCTCAGATCCAGAAATGGATGTTGTGCCAGTGACTCCAGGAGGGGAGTCGAGCGTTCACGTTCTGGGCGGGTTTCTCTGCCCCTTCTCGGCATCGGCGGGTCTTTTGCTGTATTTGTTTTACTAGAGGTGGGCAGAGGCGCAGTCCTGATGGGCTCAGCAAAACCAACAAGCTTTTGAAAAGGGAAAACTCATTTGGGGGAGTGGAAAAGCAGCTGTAGAAACGGCCCAGCTACGAAAGGCTGAGAAGCAGCTCCTCAGCATGCCCAACGCATTGTGCACGGCGTCTCTCTCAGACTGCATGAGCCCCCTTTCCATGCAATGGGACGCTGTGGGCTGAACTTCCTGCGAACTGGCACGCTATCCAGATGGGAGACGGGGTTACACAGGGGACTAACCGTTTTCGTGGAGGTTGCCATGTTCTCCATCTCCTCGTGCGTGACCCAGACGTTTCCCGAGGACTACGGGGGAAAGGGGAGACAAAGAGCAAGCACACGTTACAACCGGAGCACAACTATCTGCTCAAAAGTCCTAGCGACGCAAGCTCCACTACGACAGTACGTCAGGTTCTACAGTGCATCGCAAGGAGACACATACAGACTTAACGGTCGGCCTCTTCTCTTCCATTGGACTCACACCAGGAATTACTGCTCCCTCCTACCAGACGGAGATGCGAATCGGGTTCTGTTTATCGAACTCTACAGGACACTGGTGGATTTCTCACATGCTTGTAGAGAAACCCACTTCCAGCTTCCATGAAACTTACCGGGGGCTCCTTTCGTTGGTGAAAGAGACAAGACATGCGACAGGATAGAATGCTGAGAAGGGTGTTCTGAGCCACTCCGTTCCAAGAACAAAGCACGTTTAAAATGGATACCGTGCAGCAATAGTCCCCACAAACACTCAGTTAGTGAAAGTTGCTCTGGAATTCCGACGAGGAGGAAAAATGGTTATCTTCATAGAATCATAAACGGAAGGGAGCTCAAGAGGCATCAAGTCCAGTCCCCTGCCCCGTCTAGATCATCCCTGACAGGTGTTTGTCCAACCTGATCTTAAAAATCTCTAATGATGGAGATTCCACAACCTCTCTATGCAATTTATTCCAGTGTTTGACCGCCCTGACATTGCTTTTCTTCTCCTATCATTAGTGGTTAAGGAGAATAATTTTTCTCCCTCCACCTTGTAACAGCCTTTTAGGTCCCTGAAAGCTGTAATCATGTCCCCTCTCAGTCTTCTCCTTTCTAGACTAAACACTTCCCTCATAGCTCCTGTTTTCTAGACCTTTTATCATTTTTCTTGCTCTTCTCTGGGCCTTCTCCAGCTTGTCCACATCTCTCCTGGAATGTGGCACCCGGAACGGGACACAGTACTCCAGCTGAGTCCTGATCAGTATGGGAAAATGACTTGGTTCTTACAGCACTCCCGCTAATGCATCTGAAAATGGACGTTTGCTTGTTGTAACTGTTGTTCTTCCAGAGGTGGTGCAGAGGTGTGTGCTAGATGCATGCATGCTCAGGGCACACGTGGGACACTGTTCAGCCCCGCCCCTGGCACACAGAGCCCAGGGCAAAGGGGTCAGAGGGGGAGCCGTAGAAGAACAGTGGGGACAGGGAGGTGATGACACCTCCCTGTCCCCACTGCGTTTACATCTTGGAGTAGATGACATTTCTAAGGGATGTTCCAATGTTGGACATTTGCAGGGCTACCACTTGGGCCCCCGTGCATGTGTCTGTCTCCCCCCTCGCCCCCCGGGCATCACCGCAGTGATCAGACGCAGACTTTGGAAAGGCCGTTCTGCAGCCCTTGGTTAAATAGCTCCGAGCTCCACCATCTATGCATGCCTTGGGGAATCGCTTGGGAACACACGGCAGCTGCAGCTCCTGACACGTACCGCGGCATTTCCTCGTGGCTGGTGCACACAAACAGGTGAAGCGTGCGGGAGGTTGAAAGAGCTCAGGGTTTTGTCTGAAAATAAAACCTGGCCTTTGGACAAGAGCACATGTGCATTCTCCTGAAGGAAGACCGCCTGGCCGCCCGGGGTAGCACCCATATCTCTGCCTCTAGAGCAGGGGTTCCCAAACTTTTTTATACCGGGGACCGGCAAACCCATTGACAAACTTTTGGCGGACCGGTAGCATTTTATTTGCATGTTTGCATATTCATTGTGCAGATAATGAATATGCAAATGCAATATTAGTGGTC